>VXAK01026781.1:0-31539 GCA_013399435.1 Arenaria interpres
AGAATTACTGAAATTGCAGGAACAACAATTCTAAATTTAAATATGCCTGCACAACTTTAACAGAAATGCTCTGTAAAAAAAGGAATAAAACATCATCTAAACAAAATGAATACCTTTCTTCTGACTCCCAGTCCAGTCCAGTTTCTTCTTGCCAGGACAGAGTTTGCTTGTATGGGCTACTGAAGTTATTCCCTGTCCTTCTAGGTCTCTTTCTTGTTTAAAGGAGGAAGATTAATGTTACAGGATATTAATGTTGTTTTTTCTTTAAAAAAAGCTAAATGCTATATTCTTTCAAACCAACTAAAATTGTCTAACAAATGCCATGGAATGTATTTAAAACTAAAAAACAGATAGAAGTTATTTTTAAGAGGATCACTCAATTCTGGTGAAGTCAAATGCATAACCTTTACTGACACCACGTGTATTCTCTCCCCACTGAGAACGCTAAAATAAAGCACTACATATGCTTATGAATGTACAGAACATTTTTTCATGCCAGACTGTTGTTAGTTGTTGTGAGTATAGAGAAGGGTAAAGTCTGATTCCAGGTGTTCTGTGAATTTCAGGCACAGTCCGTAATGTTAAAATGAAAAGGGCAGTGACAGTAAAAACTATTAGCACACATGGTCAAGGAGATGATCGCCAGTCCATAACAAACAGGCATAATTTTCACCACCTGAAGTTGCCAACAAGTTTCCCAAAGACACAGAATGAAACTGCTTGCTTAGTTTGTAGCCTAACACACTTCAAATAATTCTTAGGTAACCTAGAATATTTTTTGTCTTCTGGTTTCCATACTGAATTAAGGACTTCATCTCAGACAGCATTGATAAACTGCCTATATTTCTGTATCATTTTCCAGTCATGTATAAAATTGGCTTTACTTTCTTAAACAAATAGCTTGTATTAATATGACCCTGGAGGATTACTCTGCAGGAAAAGAGAATGCGAAACCAATGAAATGAAAAGATGCCACCACGGTATTTTTAACAATAGTGCTGTAAGAATGAGTGCAACTGCAGTAAGGCTGCTTAAGACAATATGCCAAGATGTAGCATAGTGCCTGTTCAGAATCCTATCTGGAATAACATGAAATAATGTGCAGAATTTATTTATAAAGGACTTGATTTAAGATATACCAAGAATTATTGTGATTTAAGAAGTTTTAGGAAAAGGTATTAGAAGGAAGACGTTTCAGAACATAGAAGTCCACCAAAGGAGAAAAGGAAGAGCAAGAGCAATTAATGAAGGCATTAAAGGGTTCAAAAAGCTATGTACAAGAGCCAGGGGAAAATTTGTTTTCTAGAAGGACTTTTCACAGGTAACCAGAGTACAGCTTCAGCTGACAATCGAAATCTCAGTGGAGGAAGTATGTGAATCAAACCGAGACGCTCAAGTACAGTAAATTATCACCACCATATGGCATCCTTCTGAGGATTCTGAAGTAAATAAAGTGTGAAATAACAGTCATACACCATTACAGGAAATGTTGCCGCAAGGTTTTCTTCAATATTCAAAAAAATGTTAATATAGCTTCTGTATTTCCTTTTAACTTGGAGGACCAAGGGGTAATCCCCAAACTCAGAATTAGTGTGTAATCATCTAGTAGTCCTAGAAAATAGGATGAAAATGCTCTGATAGAGCCATTAATTTATCTTGCTTTACCTTACAGATGGAATGTAATTTAAAGTTATCATAGCCTATGTTAACTGGATTAATTTAAATAGCATGGGTTAACTGAGCTATTAACTAGTTTGCTTATCTAAATTCCTGCTTTGCAAAAAGAACGTGATTGTGACACATTTCTAAGTTGCTTTGTTATTTTAACTGAAGTGGTTACTCTTCAAAGCCTTCAGTGAAGGACAGTCATGTCTCGTGACGAATTTGGCAGAATGAGCAATGTAATAGATGATACTGCCGTTATCAGGTCCTAGGGGGAAGGAGGGAGAGAGAGAAAGAGAGATTAGAAGCAAAAATAATAGTTTAGCCTGTAACTTGCTTCTCCTCAGGTAGGTCACCTTATGCCAGAGAGCACCAAATAAACATCAACTATTTTTCCTGTTGCAGACTTACATCAACTTTCCCTCTCCTTTAAGCAGCTTTGAATTTCAGCTTGCCACTACATACAAGGGACTGGTAGACAAGTTCATGGGCTTTCCCAAAAAACACAGTTTGATTTTGCATCAAATGCATGACACCTTTTCAAAATACATTTAAGTAGTTGAAATCATACGCCTGAGTGTCTTTTATTAGTCTTGAGTTTGCCAGCCTTGTTTTTCATTTTATCCTTTTTCCTCAGGCAGAGGGGTGCATTATCATGCTAACTACATGTTGGATGTTGTTAATTTTGCACATGATCCACTTCTGCTTCGCATGCCTTTCTGACATTTTCTGGGACCACGTCTCTTTTTTTTAGTTTTAAAACAGAACAGTAAAATCAAGACATTTCTTCAGGAAGCATTCACTGATAGATAGACTCAACTGAGATTTCCTACAATGATTGATAGTTGGCAGATTAATAGTAGGGCAGAATTTGGCCACTGCTGTCCTTGTCTGGTAGCAGCAGCAAAGGTGTGTGCAGAGCCACTGTACAGCTCCTGCAAGGCTGCTCCTTCCTTCTACAGGGATAGCTTCCACAGAAATCTGTGCTTCAGTGTTGCTTAGGGCAAATCTTCTGTTGCAGTGTGTTTTAAACCTATATGAAGGGCATAGATCCTAACACTTTTGTTTTCTGGATTATTTTTTTTTTCCTAGCCTCCTTGCTCTGGCATAGAAAGTGGCATATCTTGGATGTGAATATACTGCTTTAAGAAACAAAAGAGTTTGGAGCTTTTGAAAGTGGTTGAACCTCTGTTGTCCTATTCTGTTTCTTTACTAAAAATAATTGTTGATCGTGTATTATTTTTGTGCATATTCTTGTGCTGACCTGAACAGGAGCTTTATCTTTAGCCAGCAGAATCTGGTAACTACCAGAATACTAAAATGACCTGGCAAGTGGCTCCAATTTCTTAACAAGTCCATGTTTTTTTCTAAGATGCATCTTCAAAGAAGTATAGTGTTTTCAAGTGGTACAGCATACTCCATCATGCCTGTGCTTGATGTTGAGTCATCAAGGAATTATTCTTAAAGCAGTGTTCTACCTCAAAACTGTCTGTTCTGCAACTAATGAAAATAATTTTTAGGGGATTTTTATTTCATACAGTTAAAGGCTGGACCAACTGCATCCTAGAAAAGTTCTTATTACTGGCTATCTTCAAAAGACATAGGGATCAGTTTTACTTGAATGAATACCATAGGAGGCTCTGTGAACATTCATGACGCTATACACTGAAGTGATCTTTGTCAGAGGTTACTGCATTGAATAATGACTTTCCCAAATAGAAAAGGTATTAGTTGTGTTTGGTCATTTGAACCTTCTTGCAGCATCAAATGACAATAAAATTGAACTTATCAAGTATTCTTATCAGAAATTTTTTAGCTCATTGTACAACATAATATAAAATATATATATCAGAATGTAATAACAGCAGACTTGTTACAGACTTGGGCACCAGTTGGGATTTACAGATGGAATTTACAGAAGTCTATGGTTGGGCATCTGGGGAAGATCTTCTCCTCCACATATACTAAGTTATGTAGCCTTTCAGCTAGCCTGTAAGTATGTATATTATTTGAAATGTAGAGCAGTGTGAGGAGAACCAAAGGGAAGGATGTGGTTCCCATTGTGAAGACTGACAATACTAAAACTGTGGATTTCAACCTTCTTCTGGTTTGTAGGCTTGAAAGTCAGACAGGAAGAGATTTTCCTGTAACACCAACATTATCTCAGTTCTTCATGATTTCATAACTCCTCATTTCCTCCAATACAGATAAGTGAGTGTAAACTCTTGATGTCAATAATTATAGCCATATTCTCACTGCTGCTTTGGAAGGTCTGAGCTGCTGCTGATTTGCCGGGTCCCACAAACAGAGAAGATGCAAAAGGGAATTGTGCGTCAGAAATATTTGTGAAATTACTTTTTCTACATTATAAAAACAAATAAAACAAAGATGGTGTCTGTCACAGAGAGCTGAGGCTGAAGCATTTTAGCAGAATGATCAGATCAGCAGTGCTTGCATGTGTAGAAGGTGGGCATTTGGGTTTATAAACCAGTTGCTTCCTCAGATAATAATCCCAGTGACCAAAGGAGTGGCATCAGCAAGCATCTAAGACAGAAGAAAGTTAATCAGTATGATATGCTTCTTACTTTAAATTCTCTAAAAGGTTTTTAAATTATGTTTTGAAATTAAATGAAATTTCAATACATAACACATTAAGAAATGCATTACTACTTTATTGTCATCAATCTTCAGTTTATTTTCTTTTAATTTTAGTTTCTAAATGGGTTAAAGTTACAGTCCTCAGTACAATGCACTACAAAATTCCTGTTTTAAGAAAATAGAAAAAGATGGCACAATTTAATAGACAAGTGCAAGTGAAAAAAGTTCTTTGAATGTAATGATACACAAGGGAGAAAAAGAGAAAAAAATATTTTTTGAAATCTCTCGATTACTTGCCTCTACTCAGTAATATCACTCCAGTTAGCATCTAATTTAGTTCTCTACTGTAGCAGAACCTATTTGGGTCAGAAGATATAGAAGGTAATTTCTCCTTTATTTTTCCAGAAGGAAGGAACTTGGGGCTGAAGCATGGTTGATATAGTACAATTTTCATGTCTGTTTATATTAGCATTCCCATTTGGTGCAATGTTATCATGTGATGATCTTACATCCCTGAAGTAGTGTCTGTTTTCCTGTTTTCACCTGTAAGAAAAAGAATAGGCTTACAAAGTTTAAACCATAGGGTGATTTTTTTACAAAATTGATGTAAACAAAACTGTTTGGAGCAGAGCATTGCAAAGTGGAAAGTAACTTAATGAAATGCTTTGTTAAACTGCTCTCAAATTTTAAGCAAACCTGTCCCTCCACTCCTAAAAAACCTAAAGCCTAAATACCATAGTGTATTGCAAAGAGGACAGCTATTCCCATAGTTCAAGTGTAGAACAGAGTTAAATCTTAGCTTGATATTGCTGACCTTTCTGCATTTTCCTCCATCTGAGGAATGTGGATTGATATTTTGGACAATTGTTGAAATAGTAATAATTTGATATCACATGTATTCTCACAGGTATGTTTGCTATAATCTCCCCTTCGTCAAGATCCCATCCAATTTTTATATTAGGTAAATATTTCTTTCTTTTTAGTTTCCTACCGAGGCTTGTATTCATATAGTTTTCGGTTGATAACAACTCTTACTCCTGGAAATAGGTTTTCATAAAAGTTGATGTATTCTCCTCAGTCTGATGCAATTAAGCCATTAGTAAATAACTATAGCTGCAGTACAACAACTGAATGAATAGTAAAACCTCGAACTTGCCCCTGAAAGTAAAAATCCCAGATAAATAAAGACTTCCAAGATTTTCACAAAACCTATGGTTTGTACAAACCTCCTCTACTAGCCAAGAAGTAGAAGAAGAACCTATGTGTTCTCCCTTTGTAGCTGGGTGGCCAGATTGAGAAAGGATGCAGGGAAGTAGCCCACTCCTCTGACCTTGTCCTGAGATCATTTTATGAAGGTAAGGGATCCTTGGGGTTTCTAAGTTTCAGTGTGTGCTGCTGGTACTGGAACACCATTTTGAGACAGGGTTAGATTTTGAGACCTGGGATTCAGCTACACTTCAGCTCTCTGTAACTGTTGGTATCTCAGAGTCATCTAAGCTCCATTTTTAATTAATGGAGAAAAGAGAGAGGCATTTCCATGGTGCAATTCATCTCACCTGGTTTAGCCATCTATTTATGGATGAGATGACTCATTCCTTAGAAATGCTCATTTATCTTAACTTTGGCAATATCTGTGTGACACCCTAGTTAGTGTTGGAATAAAAAATATTTAATTCATCATGGTTGGAGAGATTGTAAATGTGTAAATGTTACTGTTACTTTCATTCTGCTAAATCAAGGAGGATTTTACATAAAGATGCTTCCTTTTGTAATTATAAATCATAGCTCTTTTGGCACTGATAACATTTTCTTAAACAATATTTAATTATCATTCCTGTTGCTTTGTTTGAATTATCCCTCTCAATAAATTCTTCTCAGAATTGTTTTAGTAAATGAGCTCTTTCTGAGTAATAAATGCGTTTGAAATGTGTGCGTATGTAATAATTACTAATAAGTACTATATATGTTGTCCACCTGTAATAACATAATCAGATGTTGGGTCCTTAATTTTTGGTTTAGCAATCAGTCTATTTACTGGACAAAAACTTACACCACAAGAGTGGTGTAATAGCATGGGCTTTGAAACAAATACATGATAGTTTTCTAAAGTGCAATTTGTTATTTTTTCTGTGATAGCATGAGACTTTCCATCTTGTTATGTTCTTGCTTCATAATCTAGGCCAAATTCACCAATGTAAAGCAGATTTACTATGTATTCTAAGTAATTTTTAAATGTTTCCTTTTTATTTCTCTAAGTATTTTTTGTCTAAACACATACTTTAAACCTTTTGAAATTTTATTTTTCAGAAGATCCAGATATATTTCATATTTTGCATTCTATGTTCTAGTTACACTGAACACATAATAATATAGAGCACCTTTACTTGTCTGCCTGAATGCAAGGTAGCATTCAGTGTTTCAGCACTCCTAGTTACTTCACTGCTTGCCCCAACTTTCAGTAGTCCTATTACATTCACTTGCTTTAATAAGCAAGCATTTTTAAGTTCTTGCCTAATTACTTCTGCTTCTGGCATTGGTTTACAAATTATTAAATAATCTATTCTCAATATGGCCCCTCTTTACTTTCGTAATAGCTGGCATGAAAATTTCTGTTGTGTACAACCTCGAGACCCTTTGCTTTTGTTTTGCTATTTCTAAGAGTCAAGTTTGATAAACTTGTAGAAGAGTGTTTGTCCCATTTACTTGGAAGCCATCAGAACCCCATTGTGTTCAGTTTTGTAGGTGGTATCTTGCATTGAAGGAGCCAGAAGTATATCTTGTGTATGTTTTCTTCTTCAATTCTGTTCATCAGCAGTCCTGAAATCTCTGTGTGAACTGCTGTTGTTTCTTGTAGCATATATAATTAACTTTTAATCCTTGCCTACTATCTTTGGCATCCTTTCTGGCTTTGCAATGTATTCTGCATTTTTGCCTCTAAGGAATGTACCATGCTTTTTCCCTCCCTGCTTTACTACTGAGTAGTGTGTTTCCTTGTCTTAGCATCTGGTCTTATTGCAGAGAATTTGTTTCTTTGGACTGCTCGAAGTCCTGCTGAACCTGTTGTCCCGGTCCTTAACATGCCTGTAGATTAAGCAGAACTTGATCTGTTCATACTTTGTCATAGTGAGATGCCTGCTTCTTTTTCCTAGCTAAATTTTTATTTCATTGTAATATGCTGGCATCTTTGAATACCTGTCAGAAAGTGATCTTGATAAGATGCATTGATTTTATCTTTTTCTTGCAGAGAAATCACCTTCTAACTTGAACTGTTTGTAAGTAACCTTAAAAACCCCTAAAAACACAACACCCCTACCACAAGAACCCTAAATTCCTACTAATTCTTTTAACCCACAACTATCAGGTTTAACATCAGAGTTCAGGATTACATTTAGCCTTTGTGATCAAAAAACATGAGAAGGAAATTTTTCTGATTTGGAGAATTTGGGGGGAAATTAGGGCATTTTATATATGACTTTTAAAGGTTTATGTGTGAATATGTGTGATCTGTGTGGTAGTCATGCATATGTAGGTTTTATGTGAAGTCATGTTTACCACATTGATGTTCCAGACAGAAAGGAGTAAAATTAGCATTTTTTAACTGAAAGATGTATTATATATATGCAAAAATAAAAAAATACAATATTGTATTTTTGTTCTATTACTGGTAGTAATATTATTATTAATCTAGTCCAAAACACTCAGTGTGAAACACTCAAGCACTTCTTGCAGGCAAAACTTACATTGATTGCATTTGCTTCCAGGTTAGATCTTTCTGCTAGATTCCTACTTCAATGAAAAAATTCATCTTTTTCTTGAAAAACTGTACTGACAGTTTTCCCAAGTAAGGAAAAATAGTATCTCAGGGTTCCTTGTTTGTTTCCTGTCGCTCTGAAAACCACAGACAATATGTGTTCTTTAAAAAATATCCAATCTTTTTTTGAACAGAAGAGGAAATCCAACACATCTCTGATTTTATTTCTTCTTTATGCAATAAGACATTTTCCTGTAAATGGGGCTCTTTCCTGATACCTAAAATAACATTTTGGTGATTCATTTTGGTTTATCTGTGCTTTATCTTTTGTTTCATGTTGTCTCTCTTCTCAAAATAAGGTTCTGCTTCCTCTTTCATTTTTGTAATGCCAAGTGATGTGTATATCAATGACAGTATACCTCAACTTTCTTCTATATCTAAGGGCAATGCCAATTATCAGTATATCTCTTTTCCAGATACAGTATTTCTTGAAACTAAGTTTCACTCAGTGCTTCTAAGCCTCTAAATGTGAGTAATGTGTTTGTTTCATTGGAATGAAAATAGGGATGATTACGTTTGCTTGTAATGCATCTTACATGGTGAGATCTCTCTATCTTTACTAATCCCAGAAATTGTAATCTGTGCTTTGCAATTACTCACAATTTACGTTTTGTCCATGTAATGAGGAAATATTTTTCCTTATAATTCATACATTTGTTTTGTACACATATAATTATGTCTCTGTACTGAAACTCCTACAGTACAACATTTAAAAGTACACAGTATAAATATCAGCAGCAGGAAATTTTAGTAAAATATCTGACTGTATAATCCATCTGGTTTGACCAGTTCTCATTCATTAGGAGTCTCTTATGATCAACATCTGGTAGGATTAGACTGCCCTGAACAAGGATTTAGCTTGCAGTACTTACACGCAGCTTTAGTGTACTAAAAGATCATCAGAAATGTCTGTTAAAAGCAAAGTAGTATGATTAAAATAAAAATTATTATGTTTATTTTGTAACTGGCAGTTAGAATTAAATGAGTGAACTGTGTCTTTAAACATATAATCTGAAACCTAGTTTGAACTGCTGATCAGTGCAGACCCCTGAATCCAAACTATCGGCATTAGGTTGACAATTCATCAGGAATATCTCCTTTCTTTACTATATTCATGAGGAAAAGGGATAAAATTGGCTTGATAAGAATGAAATATTGTGGTCAAAGGGATGCTAGCTATTTACTATTGGTGAGCAGGTGCTTGCACTAATAATCCCACTGAAGTTATCATTATCTGTTCAGCTAAAAGAAAATATGTGTGCAACTTTTGTATCCCTGTGAGGTAGGGGATCATTTATATATTGTAGGGAGAGAATCATCATACAGAGATCATATGGAAAGTGAAAAGTACACCAACAGCTGAAATTCAGTGGCAGAGTTCTGAGAGGACCAAAAGCCCCTTCTGGCCCTCCCCACTACACAGGACCCCTTTTCAGCTCAGCCGGAGCTGTCAGTCCCTGCCCCAGCGATGCTGTGAGAGTGCTGCTCTCTCTCTCTTTCTCCGTCACAGCTGTGCATGGAGTGGACCCTGTTGGTCTGGACCCATTTCCTGGCGTGTCCTCAAGCCTGTCTTGTCAACACAGACCTGCCCGACAATCAGAAGACTGTACCTGACCATGGTTATTCTCACTATACCTGATCCTTGTGGGTGCACTTCCCAGATTTACACTGGACCTGCCTTATTGCTGTGAACTTGCCTGGAGGTGTAGCCTCATGGCTGAAAATGGCAGTTTTCTCCAAGCCCGTCCTGCTCCCCTTGCTGGGGTGCTGGCTGGTGAGATCCCTGGTCCAGAGGCTGTGTTATTGCACTCGCATCCCTCTTCCCTAGGGAGCAGCTGGCCCATGCTGCTCCTCAACCTGTGCTTCCTTTCCTTAAACCTACATCTTCCTCAAACAACCACAAGAGTGTTGCAATTCGGTCTTGTCTTGACTTTTTCTTTTTTTTTTTACAGGCCATTTAGTCATTTTATCTACTCAGTTTGCTAGAGATTAAAGAAATTAATTTCTTCCTTAGCAGTACAAGTTCTTGGATCCTCAAACCCCCTGTATTTCTTCCTTCACAGGTGCAGGGTCAGGGACTTTGTTTGCCTCTCAAACATCAGTGAATTTGATACAACAGCTATGAGGTAGGCAAGTATTGCTGCCCTCCACTTCACAGAAAAGAAGATACAGCTAGTGTTGGTAGCAAACTTTAAAACCTTATTTCAGTCCTATGAGCTGTATCTGTATCATAGAGTAGCTCTGACAGAATGAGGGGTGAAAGGCAGTTCTCTTGCTTCCGATCTTCTTTTGTGTCTCAAGCACAAGGGCCAACCTTTTCTTCCTGTAATTTTTTCTCCCAGTAATTTTTGAAGCTGACCACACATAGATCTATTAAATATGAAGTATGGTAAAATACTGATTTCATCTAGCTTTGTATGCAGAGCGATGTAAAAACGCTCTTGCTGTGCTGTGAGCAAAATACTAGAATCTGTAAGCAGTAATTTGTAAAACCTTCCAGGTTTATTGATGATCAGGTCTGGTAATTCCTGGTTTGGGAAAATGAAATGTTGGTGTCTTTAAAGGGAATAAATTTTATATGGGTAGGCAGAGAGCTACAACCTTCCTTAAATTGTTAACAAGGGACTAAAACCACATGGAATTATACTACTTCTGTATTATAAATCAGTGCAAGATTTACTTAGGAACTGCAGATCCCCACTAGAGCTTACAACTTTCTGCAGCAGTTTCCTCCAGTTGAAATTATCCCATTCTACACAATCAAGAAGCAGAAGTATACTAGTTTACAATTTTCTTTACTCAGAGTTAGTGGAATTAAACAATTACTGCTGAGCTCTAAAACTGCTTGTACTACTGGTGACAGGCTTTCAAGGACCGCAAGCACCTGCCAAAACAAAACATGCAGCATTTTGTATTTTGAGTTTCACAAATTTAATCCAAAATTGCAATATTTGCTACAGGAATTGGCAGCTCTAGAACTGGAGGTGAGGCTTTGCAAAGTCTGATGTTGGACCCAAAGCCAAATCAGAAGATTGTGTAATTAAATTCATTTGAAAGAAGTGAAGAACTTCTGTAGGAAGAAACCCATGTTTCAATTCTGTGAGATATTTAGAATACTTAGAAAGAAAACATTCAGTCTGAAGATGGTGAAAATAAAGTATGGAAATAGGAAACAAAGACTGAAAAATGCAGTGAAAATACATCCAGATGCATCAGACTAGTGGTCATAACGTTAAAAAGGGAAAAAACCTATTGTCTTGCAGAAAAATGATCTAAACCTTGT
Organism: Arenaria interpres; assembly: GCA_013399435.1. NCBI lineage: Eukaryota > Metazoa > Chordata > Aves > Charadriiformes > Scolopacidae > Arenaria > Arenaria interpres. The sequence goes on from VXAK01026781.1 coordinate 11,355, forward strand.
AAATTCTTATAAAGCTCCTAATATTTTGTTGTGATAATGGGAAAGAAACACCTTTCTTTTGGCAAAATCTCCACAACAGATGCATCTGAAAAGCATCCAGTATATGATTGTGGCAGCTTCCAACTTCTTTGGAACTAAATCTAATAAGGTGTGTCTTTTGGGAGGTTAATCAGTAGTTCAATGAAAAGTCTAAGAGCTCTGAAAGTGGCAGAGCATTGGGCTTCTAGGAGATGGGGCAAGGGTTTTTCAAATAAATTTCTCAGTGGTTGAATTTAAATAAGTGTTGCTTACAAAAATAATCCTATTGTTGCTCAGAAAAAAAAAATCATGTAATTCAATATCTCAGTTGCAGAGTTAATGAACAAGTTCTGAAGGGAAGGATTCACAGCAAATCAGTAGACAGTTTGAAGTGTAATTTTCATAATCAATTAGCCAGCCTTGTGACCTCCACAGAAGTCTTTATAGAAGTGTTAGTCTATTTTAAAAATATTTTAAAATATTATCATTTTTGTCATGTTAGTAATGGTCTAATTTGACTAAAGAGTATTTTGTGAATCAACGGTTTTCTACATAGATCAGCTAAGTAATGTTAATCTAGTCTTTCCGAGATTAAAAGAATGACTAGAAATGGCTCCAGAAAAAAAAAAAATCAACAAAATATCAGAAAAGCAAACCTGCACCTATAATGAATTCTTATTTTACAGAAGAAAGTAAGACAGTGTTTGGTAGAACTATACTACAAGTTGTTTGCCTTTGGAAAGTACAGTTCTGTTAGTTAAGGAAAATGTTACTGTTTTCTAAGTAATATATGATAGTTTTAATGAACTTTCATACTAGACAGAAGAATTTTGAACTTTAGCTAAACTATGATCAAGAGAGGTCTATATTCTTTTGTTATCACTGATTCAGAAAAGCAATTATTTTTTTTTGTAAGGAGAAAGACCTGTATCATTAACCAACCAGTTAATGGTGTTGCTAGAGCTAAATTATCATTCATTTCACTAGTATACTAGCAGAAAAAGGAGTCATTACTGATCTTTTTTTCTGTCAGTGAATATGGTTTTGTAGAATGCTCTTAAAAAAGGATCATAACATCACAAAAGGATGAGGATATAACTCAAATCTTGGTGGACTGAGAATTCTGACTGTTATTTCTGTAAAATAAGAGAATTTTAATAAAAAAAAATTACCTACTTGTCCACTTATTTTAATTATTATAAAAGATTATAATGTAAAAATATGTCCTTAGTAATTTTAAAGCATGACTAAAAGGGATAAGATGAAGCAGAGGCCATGAAAGAAGTAATTAAGCTGGCCAGTATGGTAATGACCTTCAGGAAATACTTCACTGGCCAAACAAGAAATTTGGAAACAATTACTTAAGGGGAACAGCAAATAAGTGGAATGTTTTTTGAGGATTACTTAATATAATTACTACATTGCAGAAGCCAGATTATGCTTCTTTGTCTTGAAGAAGTCTGCAAAAGTGCAAAGATAGTTTTAATGTTCTTCTTTTTTACCAAAACCTGTTCTGCTATCTAAACCTGTTAAGCAGTATACCGAAAAAAATATTCATTGCATAGTAACCATAAAAGCATGAATTACACCCAAATAACCCACTAACGTGCATAGATTGGTAGGATGCTCACAAACATATATTAAAGAAAGGCTGAAGGGTTATTGAAGAGATGAGTTTCTCTTGAAAGCTGTGAGCAGAATGCAGAAGTCTCACCTGTGACCTTTCGTATCTCATTGCATCCCCTTGCTTTTACTGTATACTTGGGCCTGAGTGGTATAGACTTTTAGTAGAGGAAATTTAGCAATAGCTGGGTCTTATTTTTGTCTTCTCATTATATAAACCTTATGGTTATTTCAATTCAGTTGAAGAAGTTCATACTCCTGAGGGACAGATACCACTTCCTCTTTACTTGATCATGTCACTGTATATCAAACATTTTCAGATTGTTTTGAATGGACTGTGCTACTCTCTCAAAGGAGGTCAAGGAAAAGGAGAATTAAGAGGGAGATTTAAAATATGTCATTCCAGCAACCTGTACAGAGGGTCATTGGAAAGTATCTGTGCATGATATATAGACTTCTAAATTTTCCTGGTTAATATCACATACATTTCTCTTCCATGTATTGTATTTTCTGGGTTTGCATTTGAGCTACCTGTTTTACACAGTGATTTGCTTCTCTTATTTCTTTCATAACAAACAAATGAAAAAGACAATCAGTACAATTAACGTGATCATAATTTAATTAAATCATGCCATGCTTTTCATTTCAGTCTGTAACCACATTATAACCAGGTAAAATTATTTTTGCTCATCTATTATGAAACTCTGATTTTGCAGTCATGTGGCTGGAAGAAAACCAGCAGTGATGAGGACAGAAAACCTTGAAGTATTTCTACTGAAAAAAATAACCCCAAATCTGTAAACCAGATTGCTTTGTATGTTATCTGGCTTCTTTGTGCTATTAGGCAGCTCAAAGAGGACAGACTCTTGCCACTGTAAAGAAACAAGAGAGAAAATCTGTTGGTAGATGGTTGCGTGTGTCACCTTTAAGGAAACCGTACCACGCACTGCTGCATGCAGCAAGACCTGCGCACTAATAAAGGAGGAGGGCACAGAGGAGTTCATTAAGATTTACCAATCCCTAACTGACATCAGATAAGCTCTGCTGCTTCATGCTAGGACCAGCTGACAGTGATTTCAAATCAGTATTCAGCACTGAGAATATGTAAGAGATTCTTGATGAGTCTCAAACATCAGTTTGGCTACAGGAGAGCTTTTGGTTCCTAACAGCACTGGAAATACACAAGAATTGTCCATCCCCATAATGCAAAGTGGGACCCCACTCTGAACTTTTCATCACACACAGTAGAGCTGTTTACGTAGTACACCTTTTGATAGTAGATTACGGTCCTAAAAGAATAGTGTCTTGATCAGATTTTAGGCAAAATGGAAAAACATATGTGGGTGCATATATCATCATCAAGATCATCACTTGTCATTACAGTGACAAATATAGTCCATCTGCTTCCCCCTCACTGAGTCTCAGTTCACTAATTTCCCTTTTTCTCAACTTCTGACAGGTGAGGAATGATCTGACCGGCGTCCTGTATGGCGAAGACATTGAGATTTCAGATACTGAAAGTTTCTCCAATGATCCCTGCACAAGTGTAAAGAAGCTTAAGGTATGTGCTGCTGTTTGAACAATAAAGAGAAAGTGGGGATTATGTCATGGCATTTAATTTAATTTTTTTTCCTATGAAGGAGGCTATTAAAACAAAATTTGCATAAGAATGATATATTGCTACATTCCATTGCATAAGGTCATCAAATGGCATTTTGAGGGCCTAGCCCTGCTTAAGTCAATGAATGTCTATAAATATAGTAAATATTTCTTATAGTTCCTGATAGGGACACTAAGTAAAGGAAGCTGTTGTGGGCTTAATGTTTTTGTACCTAAAGCACCAGTCTTAGTGATATACATGTGAAAGCTCTTGAGGTTTGAACCAGAACCCTTTTAAAGTAAATTATCATGTAGCAAAAGCATTGAGCATCTTCCCATTAGCTTCATTACACATTTTAGATTGAATTCTTTGCTTATATCATCTGCATTATTTTATATGAATCATAAGATGAAAAAGGAAAAATAAATTAGATAGCAGAAAAATTTACCATCCTTCTCTTATTATAATGATTTATTAGGTTCCAAGCATCTCATAAATTTAAAACTATATTTTATCATTACCATGCAGTGCAACCAATAAACCAGGCATAGGAGATAGGAATCTTAAACTGCATATGAACACGAAAAAATGATTGAACAGCAAGAGAAAGCACTTTTAAACAGTGAAGATCAAATTGTTGCTTTCATAAAATATGTATAACTCACAATCACAGCCAGAATCCTGCAAATATTTGAATATGTGTAAAACAAGTTAAAAAACTCCTAATAAACTGAATGGTATTGAAAAACTAAAATTAAAGCAAGGATATCGACCTGTATAAGACTAGACCACTACGGAAGTTAACTGGAAAAGGTCTGAAGCATGATAAATGAAGTGTGCATTATTATTCCCACAGTCTAGAGATACAAGCCTGAATGTTTAAAGTATAAGTAGGTAAAGATTATGTTTATAGTAAGCCATTTGTGTCTGTCCGGTCTTGGCCAGTTCGCATTTCCTGTCTGGGATTGAAAAGACTCCAGTAGGTGTTCTCAGTAAAGTCCACATTTTTGACAAGGTATTTAACCCCTGGAATCAGAAAGCTAACGATTGTGAAGGCAGAGCTATTTAAACCAACGGATAATGTAATAACAAGAAAAAAATACATGTAAGCATGTATATTTAGGCTGAAGGTAAGAAGAAGCAATGAGAATCTTGCATTCCTGTATGTCAACAACATGCTGTTTGTTTTAGAGGGAAGACCAGAAGACTCTAGCAAGCAATATATTAAAGTTATCTCTTGATTTCTTCTTCAAAACAAATTACTACAACAATAAATAAACAATTATCTAGACATGCACTTATTCGTGACAGGAATATAAGGTTACTCGTCCTTAGGTACGTGTCAGGGCCAACTTAGCTATCCAATTCTAAAGATGTTCATTCCTTTCTTCGAGATGTAAACCTAATATAGGTAAACTGGTATCTGTTTACTGTACTATATAGACATAAAATACCTTTTATTTTCTTAAACAGAGTTTAAATTTATGAAACGAATTATTATGCAATACAAAAGAAATATCTGGTAGGATTTGCAGAAGTATATGTTTTATATATGTCCTAGAAACACCTTAGTTTTTACTGTGTTGATTCTAGCCTCTTTGAATCACAGTTGGAAAGTAAATTTAGGCTTAAGAATATCTTTAAAAATCATTTTTGTGTTCAAAGAAAGGGATGTTGGAGGGTATGCATTTGTACATCAATTTATATGTTTAAAAATTCTAAGCATGCACAGGCAAATTGTATGAGAAATAACACTTTTACTTCCAACTTTCTTGTATCATGCACATAGGACAAAAATATTGCAATATATGAATTCCAATTCAGTGAAACAATTTCCATCTAATTTCCCAAATACAGTAGGTGTTTTGGATACTGACCAAACATGAACTCTCATTCTAACAGTCAATTAATTAAATTTTAAAATTTTGGGCCATGAAAAGGTTTGGATGCAGCCTAAATCTGAGTAAGTGACACGCACGCTAACACAGACACCAGCAAGTTTTACTAGCGTGATATGACGGTGGGAGCTGACATGCTCTAGCTCCCCTTCACCATCAGTGATTCCATAGCTAAGGTCAGAGGCTCATCTATAGTTCTTTAGGTGGACATCCAGGCATTTAGAAGGCAGAACATGTGAATACCTCTGTTGGAAAAGTTATCCAGCTTTGAGCAGATTTATTGATAATGTCTTGACTGTCAAATACATGGTAGAGAATAAGACAGAGTATCTGCGCTGTTCAATTTAGATATTTCATAAAGAGTCTGCCAAGACATTGACTTTTTCTGGCAGATGAGATATGATAACAATCCTTCTCTGGAAAGCTGTGTAATACAACATTGTGGTGTTATTCATTAGAAATGAGACAGATTAAAATCTGATCACAGAAGGGAAGCTCTGCAGGCTGAAAAAAAAAAATAACAGCCTATTCCAGCATAATGTGCATCACTCAAAAACTCTGAAAAGGCCAAAGAGTGTCTCATATCTGAGGCTGTTAGAAATGGCAGTGGAGGAGACAAGTTGTTTTTCATTCCTCAGTGGAGCATCTTAGATGTCTTGATCCTCACTGTCTTCAGGGTTTCTACTGCTCAGCTGCCAGGAGTACCAAAGACACTTTATGTTTAGTGGGTGAAAAATATCCTCACCTATATGAAAGAAAGAAAGCAGCAAGAGAATCATTCATTTTTGAGGCTGTACTATAGTCTTCACTTATAAAACATGATTTTATGGAGAGTCCCCCACAACTGTGGATAAATGAAATGTAACTGTTCTTCATTTTCTTGTTTGAACTTTAGTCCATATGGGAACATATGTATTGCTTACTGAGGGGCAAAGCTTAAATGCTGATATTGCTACTCTCATCTCTGAGAAGAGTAAATATGACAGCTCACCATCTGGCAAATGGTCTAAACATTGGTCTTTTTATCTAAGTGCAGTTTTGGGAGTTGCCTTCCCCCTGGGATGTTTTTAATCATCTCATAGATCACCTGCCTAGTTCCATGAATTAAAAACTCTTCTGACAAATATGCTGTATTTCCATGCAAGCAATTTACAACTCTGTGAGAAAGAAAGGGTTCTTGATGCCTGCTGGGATCCAGTGGGTGACTTCTTTGATCCCTACAAGAGAGTTGCACTGTGTTAACTTGCATCCATCCCATGAGGGGGACTGATATGGGGGATATACTTGCCAGGAAATCATACTGGCTGTTAGTCAGTTAACAGTGTGACTGAAGGTGGGAAAAAATATGCCCCACTAAGTGTCTGATGTATCTTTTTCCACGAGTCTATAATGTAGATGTGTACCCTGACCTCCTAGTGCTGCCATGAACCTGGCTCTGATAATCTTCAGTGCAGACTTCGATATCCATCCAGATAAAATATCTGGAAGAGATTTGAGCTATTTACATTTGTGTGAATTTGAAACTTCAGTGTCTTCAGTGCAGGACAGCCAACAGACCCAAGCTTGGCATCAAAGGGATCTAGGCTTATTTATCGTCTTGAATGCAATTTGTCAGGAACAAATTTGGGAAAAATGTGGAGGGGTACGAAAACACAGAGTTGGAGAGAAAGAGGCTTACTGAGGAGTGCATCATTGCATAGAGGAAGAATGTTATGCATGGAAGAGGAAAAGCTATTGTATAGACTTTCCTAAATTAGTTCCTTCTACATGTGTTCTAACATACAATCCATTGGTTATATGATTGCATAATAAATTTTCCACTCTTTTTAACTGCAAGCCATAAACCCTCAGGCACTGCATCTCACAGCATTGTATCAATATCTGAGTGGTTATAAACAAGGAATCTTTTATGATTTCCCACACATGGCTAAACAACTAGAACTACATATTATGTTCTTCATGATACAACTTCATGAAGCTGGACAAAAAAAAAGATATTCAGCCATATATCCACTGCCAGCTTGACCCCTGTCATCCCATAACACTTAACCCAGCAACATCCTTGTCTCATCCTGGATCTTTATCCCAGTCTGAAGTTCCTTGCTTACTTGATGCTATGTTCTGCTTCTCTGATTTCTCATCATCTTTGGTACAAATGGATTGTTGTTGCATTTTCTTCTGGGTTTACTTCCTGAGATTGTATTTTTCCTAAGAGTAGTTATTTGTCAAGCTTTCTGTTTGCCATACTCTTGAAAAGTCCAAATTCTCCCTCCCAAGCTCCTCATTCAATAATGGTCTCAAAGCTTACTGCTACCTCCCCAGCTGTTTTCTCCATCTTTGCCTAAAAAGTGTAAGTGCTCATTACCCAAATTCCCTACTGGTCCTGTCTATCCTTCCCATGTGCCCTTTTTTCTCTCACTGGATCTTACCTCCAGTCACTTTATTTACTGATTTTCAGCATTGTCTTCTCAGATCCATTTCTGGACAGTACTGAACATACGTGGATTGTGACTTTCCCCACCCTGCAAAGGGTTAATACCTGGACAACTGTGGGGAAGAACTGGGGATTCATATTTCTGTTGGAGAAACCGTCTTTTTCTTGGCATATTGCACATAAACAGACTTGGAAAAGAACGTTATTAAGGTTATAACTTTTCAGTCTTTGGAAAAAATCAGAATTCAACTTTCTTTTGCCATAGTCTTCAATGGCATAATACTTGAAATGGAGGATTTATGACTTATTCTTTAATAGGTGCTAATAGAACATTTCTTTTGATCTTCTTCATTCAGGTTGTGGTCAGATAGCATCCAAATCTTTTAGTGAACACAGGCATGTTAATGTCTTCCTTACTATACCAAGTGCTTTAAAAACAGTAATTTATGTGTTAACATGGAAACTCATTAGTTTAGGCAAAAGAACATTTGGACATCGCACCTTGGCTCGATCATACATTACCAGGACGTCAGAACATCAGGGATCCTCAAGTTCTACAGCCATAGCTACTCTTTGCTCTTGATTTGTGAAGCTTTCTAGTTGAGCATCAGGAATTCTCGAGAACTTCTTCAGTTGTGGTTCTCACATTTTGCAGATTTCCTGCTCTGGCATTGAAAGCTCAGCCCATGCTGGAAGTGGGGATTCCTGCCTGACAGAAAATTCAGCTTCCCTGAAATCCTTAGTCAGATATTAAGATGGTCAGATATTCAGAACTGAGATCTACTGACAGCTGGATAAATCAGCAAATACACCCATTTTCTTGGGTGCCTGAACAACAGCAGAGCATGTTTGAAAATACATTTGACTGCTAATATTAAATAGATGCTCTGCTATGCCTTGCGAGGAAAACATTTTCAAGATGAGCTTCTTTTGTGTTTGCATGCCTTTAGACTAGAGGAGTTGTAGAGCCTCATACTCTATGTGGCTGAATGTGGAAGATTTGGGTCTGAGTGCTATTGCCAAACTTACTGCACAATGATATTAGTATAACACAATCCTTACAGACAGAAACATTATTGAAATGGGATATTTCTGAGGGGAGAAAAAAAAAAAAGGATGCACTATACAGTTCTTGTAGTGCTTTACAGTAAAAGAATAGTCACTGTGGGAAATATACTCTGGTTTATGTGATAATCAGGTGGAAGCAATGTTCTAAGGCGTGGAATCACACACTACAGACACTACACCTTCAGCCTGAAGGTTGTTGCACAGACAGCAGGCAGCGTTGCTGCACGTGCACTATAGGCTTATTCTCTACACCCTGACTACAGTTTCTGGGGCTCATAAACTATGAGGCCACACATCTTCTGGTTTTGTTTTCTTTTTTTAAATTGCTTCCCCTCATGTTCTAAAGTGAAAAGGAGTTTATTCTCTTTTATGTTTAATGATTAGGTGCTGTGTCATTTCTTTTTTAACCAAACTTTGCTACCCATTTCTGAACTATTAAATCTGCATTTTTATGCTTAGAGAGATCAAGTGATTCAGAGTAGGAATTCCAAGGGTGACCAAAATTATTTTTAAAATGTGAAAAATAGAAATAATGGATGAGGTTGGGGGTTTTTGCTTCATAACTCCTATATCTATCTATAGTCCTTACAAAAACTGTATTAGTATTGCTGTAATTTGTTTAATTTGTTGGCTTATTTTCATGTGTCCATGTTAGATTTGTTTAAAAAAGAATCTAATCCACTTCAATAAGATTTGCATTACTTAATCAGTCTGTGGCTAAATATAAAAATAAAGAGCAGCAGGCTTACCGAAAATGTACAGGTTCAGAATGAGCAAAGCATATTATGTACTTTCCCACTTTAACCATGCTAAGAGTGATACTAATTTCATGCATTTAGTTGCAGAAGCATTCTAGTATCTTTCTGCAATGTCCAGCATAATATTTTCTACTCGACAGGAAATAAACATCGAAATTATCGAAACTGAAAATCTTTGATAAATTGATTTAATTAAAACTGAAATGTTTTTTGCCACTGAAATTCACACTGGATCATCTGTTTCTTTTTTCCTTGGAGAGGGAAAGAGCTATTAGTAATTCTAGCCAAATGTTTTGTAAAAGAAATGAAAAATTATATTTGCTCAACCTTTTGCTGAGAATCCAACTTTTGTGTGAAATAAAAGGAAATTTTAAGTCATAAAAAGCTATCTGTTCTATGTTTCATAGATGTTAGGAGCAATTTTTCACATGAGAAAAAAGCTAGCCCAGTTCCTGAAGAAATATTTTCCTGCATATGCTCTTGAATTTAGGAATATTTTCTTAATATGTTTCTAAGTATGAAAATAAAATGATCTCTTTTGAATTCAGTCATAGATTCTTAAAGTGTGATGATTTTTTTTAATGTGTGGAGGTGGGAGGGAGGAGGAGAGGACAGATTGACAATGTGTTATAGTGACTGTAGAGAAGAGATGTTGTATGAGTAAAACTTTTAAAAATTACTAAAGTGGGCATAATATCAAGGCATTTTATCTCATTTACAAATCTCCAGTCTCTCAACTTTACAGCATTAGTTCATGTAAGCAGTGGAAAGTATATATTTTCAGCTGGTTTGAATATGCATAATTTTAAATAAAATCTTGCAAGGGATCAAAAGAATATTTGATATTTAGTGTTACTGAATGGTAATATTTGACAAAATAAACATTACAGTTTTATTCTCAGTGCTATTGCTTAATCATTTTCTTCAAACACCTCAGCTGCTGTCTTTTGCAGTATTTCAAGTTTTTGAACTTACAGAAAATGGAATCGTTCTGAATTAACTTTGCTGTCTGCAGCTGTAATCTGTGCTAACTCTCTACACGATTTGAATGGCCAACTGAAGTGGTTTCTGGAAAGGCTGTGACTGTATTTAACTGAAACATATCTTATTCAACCTGCAGGGTAACGACGTTCGGATAATCCTTGGCCAGTTTGATGAGGAAATGGCTGTGAAAGTTTTCTGCTGTGTAAGTAAATATATTTAATCACATATCAGAATAAAGAATGAGTTACATTTGAACAAAAAATACATTTGAACATAAACATTTCTTCATGGGGTTCAGTTCTGTTGAGGTTTATAGCCTCAAGAGAAGTTACACATGTTTAGCTCCATTTCTGTTTCAATGAAATACTTTGTACTTGACTTCAGTGGAATTTAGGTGTGGGCTGCATTGTCAGCTGCTTCTTATTGCTTTCCTGCAGTGGAATTAAATGTCAAATCAAGCTTGAGCCTTTCTCTTCATGTCAGATACAAGGAAACACTTGTATATGTAGCAACAGATACAGAGAACTGCAAGATTTGAATCTTGTCCAAGAGTTGTGTTCTGATGGTAATGTCTGCGCGTGTGCAGTTTTATATGTTTTGCTTTGAAAGAATAAGAAATTCAAGCAGTTCCTATACATGCTAACTAAGCAACTCTAATTATTTCTGCTTTTCAAATTGTTACTAAATGTACAGTTGTCATTCACTTCTGACTGCTGTGTGTTTTGCATGCTTTACATGAAAGCAGATATTAGTTTGTGAAAAAAAGGTTTTTAAATAAAAATGCAAGTACAAGGTCCTGCACCTGGTCTGGGGCAATCCCAGGCACAGATACAGGCTGTGTGGAGAGTGGATTGAGTGTAGCCCTGAGGAGAATGACTTGGGGGTGTTGGTTGATGAGAAACTCAAGATGACCCAACAATGTACGTTGGCAGCCCAGAAAGCCAACTGCAATCTGGGCTGCACCAAAAGAAGCATGGCCAGCAGGTCAAGGGAAGTGACTCTGCCCCTCTACTTCAGTCTCATGAGACCTCACCTGGAGTACTGTGTCCAGCTCTGGAGCCCCCAATGTAAGAAGGTCATGGACTTGTTGGAGTGAGTCTAGAGGAAAGGCACGAAGACAATCAGAGCTTTGTGTATAGATCTTTTTGTTCCAGCATTTAAATTCGATCGATAGACATAATCTCCCATCTTTACATTCCTGGAAGAAAGAATGGTCCTCTCTGGCCCAGCTCTTCCTCAGGTCTCCTGCAGTTAGGCTGCATTTCCTCAGCTGAGGGGTCCCAGTCAAGACTGTCTTCCAACACAATGTTCAACAAGAGATTGGACTCGCCTTATGCCACTGCCGTTAGTATCTAGTTGCCACCTTCTATAATCCTTTTCCAAGTCCATGTCCATGTGAGGCCACTGAAGAAATCCTAGAAGTCCTCGGAGAGGCAGAGTGTCCTCTTGCCTACATCAATCTAGTCTGAAGGATTTCAGGTGGGGGATGTCTCCTTCACATAAATACCCACTGCAGCAATGGTTTGGTACTAGCATGGGAAGTGTGCGTAACACAGAACAGTTTAAAGCATGATGGCTGCTTCTAAAGTACATTTGTGTCAAAAATAATAAGGTGGATTTTACTGAAGCCTGAAGAAATCTGAGAGATCATGTATTTAGGTTTGTATAAATGTATTTATATGAGAGTTTCAGCAGGAGACTCAGTGCAGGAGAGGGCAGTTCAAAGTAGATCATTTATATATTAATGCACTACAATATGTCAGTAGCTTGTTATTAGTCATAAAATATATTGTTGACTCATGGACTCCTACAGCTATGTGTCTAAGAGCACAATAATTTAGATATGTCAAATTTTTTAACCCCTTTCCCCAGGTGTATCTTCAGAAAGGTTTCACTTGTTATATTTTGCAGGGTGGCTGATACCAGCCAGAGAAAGGCTTTAAGTTTGTTTAATGAAAGTGCTAGTGTACTGACACTAGTGCACTAGTTCAAGACTATTATTTTTTTCCTGGCTGTGGTTATAACTGGAATATTATTTGCTAATGATTTATGTAGGAGGGAAAATCTTTAAAGTCTGCCTCAGTTTTCTGTGTGGATTCAACAATCCTATGCTGTGAGGTTTCCTCAGGATATCTATTGCAGATTATATAGAATCACAGAATCATTTGGGTTGGAAAAGGCCTTCAAGATCATTGAGTCCAACTGTTAACCTAACACTGCCAAGTCCCACTAAACTATGTCCCTAAGTGCCACTTTTACATGTCTTTTAAGTACCTCAAGGGATGGTGACTCCAGCACTTCCCTGGGCAGCCTGTTTCAAGGCTTGACAACCCTTTCAGTGGAGAAATTTTTTCTAATATCTATCCTAAACCTTCCCTGGAACAACTTGAGGCCATTTCCTCTTACCCTATCACTTGTAACTTGGAAGAAGAGACTTATCCCCACCTCACTAAAACCTCCTTTTAGGTAGTTGTAGAGAGCCATAAGTTCTCCCCTGAACTTCCTTTTCTCTAGGCTTCCCTCAGCCCCTCCTCACAGGACTTGTTCTCTAGACCTTTCACCAGCTTCATGACTCTTCTTTGAGCATGATATGCTCATTTTCATTTGCCTGGCTATTTTGCTTCCCCTTCCCCTCCAAATACACACAGAGAAAAGATGCAGAGCACATAACTCAAAGCTAAATGGACTAAAAGATAGTCTAATTCAGTGGCAAACTTTACAAACATCACGGGAATAATTCAAGCCATAGTGAATGTTAGCAGGTGTTTCCTACAATGATTTGAATAAGCTTAGCTATTCATTTAACACTACTGTCAAAAACAGTTAGCAATTTTAATTCTATGGGAAATCTTAGCTTTCTAACGTTGTTTTCACCTCAGTGGGATGAATGTGATATTTTTCATGGAACAGAAATTAGGGTATTTTGCTCAAAACTTAACACTTCAGCAATCAAACTGGTCAACTGTGTTGGATAGATATCATCTTTTTTTGAAATTGAATTAAAATGCATTAACATTAGCATCTTCCCAACGAAAACTTCAGTTTTGCAGAAAATTTTATTTTGAAAATAGTGAGAATTTTTCCAACAGATTTTCTTTAAGCCATAGACATAATGCAATGTAGCTGTGTACACATCAAGACTGAGGCTGATATAATTATCTGTCTGAAGACAATTAAAGAAGATTACTATTACGCATAGGTCACTGCATGAGCTTTAGGTGGCTCTTTTAGTAAACATTTAATAATAAGTAAAGCCAGGCTTAATCAGCCTATTTGATACAAAAGGACTGGCCTCTGTTCTCCTTGAGCTGACAGAGTTTTACTGCTGAGTTTCTGTTTTGGCACTATTGATTTTTAATGTGAAACAGGTGGAGGTTCATTGCAATTCAGAAGTCTACAGGCATTCTTGAAGAGGTGGGCTACAGAATGTGTCCATGCTGTCATGATGGAAACATGATAGAAACATGATGGAAATTCAGTGGGGGTAAGGATTTGCAGGCCCATTTACACAAACTGGCAGTAATTGTTTTCTACGCATAGAAACATCTATTACAGAAATTTATTTGTTGTGAATAAGCATGTCTTCATGGATCCAAACAAGAATGAAAAGTTTAAAAAAAAAAAAAATCAGTCTCACAAGGGCAAAAAATGTCCAGGACAGTTTCCTGTGTGCTTGAGAGCAGCTCAGGGCTTTGTGGCCTAGATAGGGCATGAGGGAAAGATTAGGGAAGACATGTGACTACTTTATGCTGTTCTGATGGTACAAAGCACTTGTAAACCTTCTTTGCCGTGCTCTTGTCTGCCAACAAACCTTTCCCTTAGAAACTGAAACCTGTAAGAAGTGGTCTGTGTGCATTCAAACAGTTCAAGAAAGTTCGTGTATTTCATAGAAATAATTCTTTTAAGCATCAAAATCATCTCCATTTATTAGAATCAACAGGGAGGAAATGGAGGCAGAAAGCATGATTTTGAAACTAGGCTTCTGTAATCGAAACACTGAAATGACTGAACACTAACAACTATGCTGTCACTAGAAAGGGGTCTGCATGGTCATGGTACTCAGCTTTGGAGGAAATGATTTTGTTCCTCCTTCTTTTGCCTGCCCAAATTACCCTTCAAACCCTACCATTCCACCAGATCTCAAATGAAGAGTAACCATTTCTTTGAGTGTTTAGAGTTTATTTTCTAAAGCAAAATTTAGATGTGTAACCAAATACTTGCAGTAATACGAAAGTTTCAGTACAACCTTTGGAATGATCCCTTATTTCCAGGATGGAATTTCTGTCTGTTTTGAAACTTTTAATTTTCAAGCCATATCCCAGGACATTTCCCAGATTATGCAGGAAACAAGCTCAAGTGCAAACAGAAAAATTCCAATAGCTCCAATTTCAGAATATTAATAGCCAATAATTTCTTGAAACACATGATTTGAGACTTTAATATATAGAGAGCAGGATAAGCTACTGACCATTGTCCTTCTCTAAAACTGCAATTTGGTGTTAATTTGTGTCCTCAGAGATTTGAAAACTCTCAGATAAAAAACACTGGACTACTGAAAGGTCTTGAATGACCTCATTGTGTAACGGAAACTCTTTTTGACATCAGAAAGTATTGTAGAACAGGATTGCTGTTTTCCTCGCAGGTGAATTCAGTGTAGCAGGAGTGACAATGGGCAGGAAGGCAAAAGCATATGTGTTCCTGGAAGGGTAGAACTAATGAACGAAAGACAAACAATTTAAGTGGATTGTGGAATAGGTAAGATATGAGATGCAAGACACTGTTTTTCAGACAGGAATGCTTTCAAGTGATATTTTATACAAATGCATGAAATTTGATTTTGGCTGAACGAAAGCTCCTGCAACCAAGGGCCAAACAAATCTGCTTTATGCACAATACATTTATGAACTGAGTTGGCATCGTTATAATAGCCTTCACAGATTTAAAGCCCAACTTTCATTTGGGTATTAATGTATTTAGGAGGCTGTCATATTCCACATTTTTTGCTATTCATCTTTATTTATCTGATAGGCTTGGGATACTTTTCAGAACAGTTAAGTTCTGAATGACTAATACATCCTGCTTGCATTCTCATTATTTCCTCCTTCTGTAACATTTTCTGTGAAGATGTAGCATTTTTTCAGTTAGGAGCACTAAGGGTGTACCATGTGTTTCTTAAAACTGGAATTTTTATCTTAAGTGTTGTATCTCCAGTATTGATTATATTGTGAGCCGAAGAAGCATGAAACCTGCTGTTCCGAAATGGAGTCTGACTGAAATGTCAAAAGAAAAATATCTTGTTACAAGACAGTGAGAGAAACATCTGACATAAAATTTGCTAATTTTATCCTAGAACACTCTTCAGAGTGGAGTAGAATGTCTACTCTGAATAGATCAGTTTTTAGGCACAACAGCATATGTGCCTGACTAATATCTGTTTCCTGTTATATGTATCTGCTATGTATTTGAAAGGAGATAACTATCATCTCAGTATCTTGAAGTAGAGTGGGCTGTATTCAGTATTCAAACAATATAGAATTTCACCCAAAGAAATTTCTTTCTGGAAAAAAAATCACTGAAATTTGCTTGCTTTATCAGTTTACTGTTGATTTATGCTCCTCAGAAGAAACTGCTTGCTTAATGTCCCTGTGGTCTCCATTTTAGCACAGTCACATAATTCATATTTGCAACATTGTGATTTGATGGTGCCTGGGATCCAAGTTTTCATGTTTAACCTTGTGCTATTTTATATGGTATTTAGGATAATATTAGAATGATAATAATTTAGTTTATACATGGTAGCATGGTGATCCTACTGTTCTTGTAATAGTTCTGTTACGGAGAATTTTTTGTGCAAATGCTGTGCCTTCTGCCATTATTATTTTTTCACTCCCCCCATTTTAGTATCCAGTATTTTATGTTTCTCTTTTTGAATAAATGGTCTACTGAAAGGAAAATTGGTTTTGGTGAGTTCTCTTCTTGTGACCTGAATTTTAAAGATGGAAATCTTCAAGAAAAGAGTCTTCATTATTAGCAAGTAATTATTGTAAACTGTTCCAAATACTTGTGTATCCTTCAATTATGCCATAATTTCATTAATACTGGAAAAAAAAAACATGAACAGAAAACAATTACTTTTATGTTTAATATATCTATTACAATGTTGCTTAGCTTTTCTTTTCTATTTCTTTTTCTTTTTAGGCTTATGATGAAGAAATGTATGGCAGCAAATATCAGTGGATTATTCCAGGGTGGTATGAAAACCTTTGGTGGGAATCCTGGATTAATTCCTCACAATGTCTCAGCAAAAATCTTCTTGCAGCCATGGAAGGTTATATTGGAGTGGATTTTGAGCCTCTCAGCTCAAAAATGATAAAGACCATATCAGGAAGGGTTAGTATTTTTCCTCTATTTTATGATACAATCAGTTGTCTCACCACTGTCTTGACATAGCAAAGCACTGAGAAAAGAGTTGAAGCTAAAGGGTTCTTCTACAAAGAGAGCTGGCAGTCATCATAGATAGTCTCATCTTTCCAATGGTTTGCGATTTTTAAATATTTAGAAACCAATTCCAATTCTCTACAGGGTAAGGAAGCAGTAAAGTCCCTTGCCTCAAATCTGTCTTCTTCACCCTATATGAACATTACAGTTAAATGTACAGTAAAGCTTGAATTATAGTCTGCGGTATCATGTGCTGTGTCATGTCAAGTTAAATAGCTGAGCACAAAAATGGAAAACTTTTATGTTTAAACATAGTCCAATTTCATTGGTGGTTTTTGCCTCTCAGAACTAGGGAGCGGGACCTTATTTTAAATATGTAAATATGTGGTATTTCCATACAGTATGTAACATTTTTATCACAGAACAAATTCATGCTAACTCTGGCCAATGAATAAACATGCCTGCTTTCGCTGCTTTTCATCTTCTTTTCATCTGTCTTTCATGCCTGCTGAGTGAGCACAAAAGGCAACTTCACAAAAAGGCAACTCATCATAAGATGGCACTCCATAAAGAGCATAGTAAACTTGTAAAACACAGGCAAATTGCCACTCAGATAATTCCATACTAAGCAAATAGTTGCTCAAATAAAGGTTATTTGATTTGCATTATCCTATAAAGTGTAATCAGACCACTAAATTGAAGGGATACAGGCTTATTCTCTGTTCTGGTATTATGGCTCACCAATATGCTGGTAGATTTGGTTGAACTATAGACTTTTGTACAGAAGCAAAATAATGCACGTTGTCCATGCATATAAGTGGAACAACTGTTTTTCAGTCTCTCTCTCTTGGAATTTTAATTTCTTAATTTTTGTTTTGGTGGCCTTTTCTGTATTAGTAATGCACGTCTCTAAATTGGAGGGTGCAGTTCAAGGTGTAGCTTTGGACGCAACTCCGTAAAATGTTATGTATTGAAGTAAAACTAAAGTGTTTCTCCTCTGCAGACTCCACAGCAATATGAAAAGGAATACAATGCTAAGCGTGGTGATGGCCAATCCAGCAAATTTCATGGTTATGCCTATGATGGAATATGGGTGATTGCCAAGACCCTGCAGCGGGCAATGAAGTATCTGAATGCCACCAATAAGCACCAAAAAATTGAAGATTTTAACTATACAAATCACAAACTTGGCAAAATTTTTCTGGATGCTATGAATGAAACCAACTTCTTTGGAGTAACAGTAAGTCCTAAACAGATACTTGTGGGGTGGGAGGAGGCTTGTGATTTTATGTCAGTAGCTAAAGTAAGCATTAAATTTTAAATACCCTTCAAAAAGAAACACAGTTGTGTATTTCTTAGATCTTCAGAGCTTCCCCAATTGCACTTTATCTTAAAAATTAATGTTGTTGTCTTGAGACCCTTGCTCATTACCTGTCTTCTGATGCCAACTGTACATTTCCTCAGTTATGAGATTTTTAAGCATGAATGTCATCTGAATTAAAAATTCAGAGTGGTCTCAAGGGAACCACAAGTGGTACAAGCTGCAGTGACCTTTTATGTGACTGCTTTAGCAGTTAAGGAGTAGCTGGCATGTCATCTGAAAATACCTCTTATTTCCCTGCATCCTTTATTTTTGGTAATAGGTAATAGTACTCTAATGTCTCCAACTCCAGTGCTGTACATCCTAGATATTCTTACATCATACTTCAGTTGTCATTTAGATTTATTTATAATTTGTATTTTTTCACAGTCAAGTACAAAGCATGTTGACTATGACTTAAGAAGAACTGGTCGCATATAATAATAACTTCATTATGTTTTCAATTGCGCCATTACAAATTCATAGTAAATTTTCCTTTATTGAGAGTGCTTCTAGGTTCTAGCAGAGTAAAACGAGCAATAGGAGTGTGACCCTAAAACTTCTTAATTACTGAATTGTGTTTGAGGCAATGTCCGTCAGAAGTTAGTGGCGCCTATGTGTTCAGAAGTCTGTAGTGCTGTACTCCTTCACTGAGAGAGAGGAGAAGACTCCATTTCAGGGAGAATGGCCTTCACAGTTTCCAAAGCAGCAAACAAGGAACCTACTAGATCAAGCTTGACTAATCAGTGTACTTGCACTGCAACATGGCTAGATAAGGAAACCAGAGTTTTGAAGAAATGTGTATTTCAGCCGTGCACAGAGGGAGTGCTTTTAGGCACCTTTTGCAGCAAGAGCATGCAGAAAGTTACCAATCATTTCTGCCACTGTGCAGTAGCTTGTCAGATTCTGTCCCCATGTTAATTTAAATTTTCTTGGGTATCAGTTAACCTCAAAACATGTTGGAGTAGCAGAACTAAGGTTGCCATACATGTCACAAATTGGTTCAAGGACAAAATGCTTACATATAGACATCAACAATGAGTGCAGGCTCAACTTTTTGGTGTCCTTGTTTATTGCTGAAGAAGCTTATGTTTTGTTTCATAGTACATTTGAAACTAATTTAGGATTTAGTGGAAAACAATTATGCAGCAAGACAATACTAGAATCTAGTTGCCTGTACAATATGAATTTTGCTCTCTTTTTATATTGAATTTGACTGAAGATTTCAGTAAAAGAATTGTGTATCCCATTGCATCCATAGTAGGACTGGATCTGTGATGAAACTTTCAGTCAGTAGCAGCTATGAATCAGACTCTGCAGGGAATCAGATGCTTCTGTCCTCAGTTATTCCAAGTACAGTATCTCTCACTGTGGTTGAAATTCTATATTGCTATGTAGTTTCTTCTTTTTCCTTTCCTCATTTTAGTCTTTTTGCCTGCTGTTTAGTCTTGACAGACGATTGTGGTAAAATTGATAGATTTCATTAGCAGTGCTTAATTGCCCTTCACTGCTCCCCCCAAGAAAAAAATCCCCAAGCCTGTAAGATGAAGAAGGCTTGTTTTTATTAGTTTCAGAGACACCAGCAAAACCTCACATATGAACTGCATCCCTTTAGGGAGGGAATGAATCAAAGTTTCACCAACCATATTCAGCTGTAGCCGTGTTTACTTACTTTGTTCCCTCAGGTATAATGATTTTTAAAGAAATTACTACACAATTATTCACTACATTTAGTGCTTCTCTGAGGCACTTTGTAAAACATTTCTGTTTAAGATTGGTCTACCAAGTCATTGCGACAATGCACAGCCCAAATTTGGTATTTCCAAGGAGCATGCTCTTTGTTCCTATCATACGTTCACAAAAACATTTTGATCAGAAAGATATGGGGAGAAGAAAATCTATAGCAGCTACACTTTCTCAGGATATTATTAGAAGAAACAATAATTGAGTTTTTCCAGACAATGTGAAAAAGAAGAGTTTTACAGCAGATATTGAAATTTTGCA
>VXAK01026782.1:0-15978 GCA_013399435.1 Arenaria interpres
AAACTGTACTGTAGGTAAAAAGCATATTCTGTGGCTTAAAAAAAAAAAGACTGAGATGAATGAAGAGCACAACACACAGTGCATTCTTGTCATAAGTGCTGTGCAGCACAGTCTGCTTTAATCCTTCTGTGCTTGCACTTACAGGTTAGATTATTCTTAGGTGCCAGTGCTTACTTCTGTGGAATTCCAAGATACTATGTCATATGTCTACAGGGATTATAGGTCCTGGTTTGTAGGCTAAGGTTGTCTAGCTCTGATTTGCATGCCAAGTACTTTCCTTTGTATGACATTAAAGGATAGTTCTAGCTGCCTACATACTGAAATGCTAGAAATGACAAATTTCAGTGTATTCTGGTTTTGGTGAATTCCAAACACCCAAGTGTCACCTGATATTACACTACCAAAATTTTTAGCTGTTTATGTAGCAAGCTTTGCACTGGATATCTGCCATTTTTCATCAAGAGGTGACATTATTTCATTGATGGAATTATGCGTTGACTATACATTTTGATTAGTGTTTCTCACCTATGGCCTGATTCTCCTCACAGATTACCAGTGAAACGTTCAACTTGGAGCATATAGCTGAAAGAATCTAGACTTTCAGTTAAAAGGAGATTTCAGTTTTTCCAATCTATTTTTTATTGCTTAAATCAAACACATACGCATACAATAAATGTGTATTTACATATATTTGTGTGTAATATGTACTTCCTTAAAACAATAAACAAGAAATTCTCTATATCCCATTTTCATACTTTCCAGTTCTGAAATATGTTGGAAGATTTTTAAACTGTTCTTTAGGCTTAGGCTTGGATTTCCACTTTATTCTTTAGAGAAACTTTATGGATGGTCTGTGTATCTGTTTTGAGTTGTATTGCATCAAGTATGAAACTTTCTAGGTAAGCCCTCAGCATGCTTGCAGCACTGAGAGTTGAATAAAGACTCATGAGAACTGGAAGCTGTGGATGGCAGCCTCTGTATTTATTCATAACTAGGTAAACTGGTTTACTTGAGTTGATTGAAGTTAGCTTGTAGTTTTTTTAAAAGAAACATTAAAACATGAATTCTAGGACTTTGATCTTTAACTAGTTGTCATTTACATACAGACCTTTTTCAGACAACTTTCCCAACCTGGCCCTTAAACAAGTTTTATTTTAAACCAATTTTTTCTGGAAGAATGGGATTAAACACATACTTATGTCCTGGATTAGGGATGTTCTAAAGACTGCATTAAGAATTTAAATTTTCTTCTGAATCAAAAAGGACATGGGGAAAAAACTGGATTTTTGTTCTTGTACCATGCATTCATTAAAAAATATAGAAAATAGTCTAAAGATCTGTGTAGCAGTAAATGGATTCACTTTTATCTAATCTTTGATTTTTTTTGTTTCTGCAGATTTTGCAGAAAGTAGCTTTAAAATCAATAGGAATGAACAAATATCTGCTTCCCCTCTTTTAAAAGAATCATCTTGAACGTAGAGCTCCCTGAATGTGGATCGCTTGTAGCAATGGCCTAGTCGTATTTGACTTAAGTGGTTTGCTTCAAGCCATCCAAAAGTCTGCTGCATCTATTTTTGTTTTTAAGAGCTGGTCTTCACATTGGTTCTGCAAAGTGCAGTAAACCACAGGTCCATCTCTTTAGTTATTGTATCTCTCTGTTTCTCTTCAACTGGGTGAAAAGTTGTTTTGGGTGTAATACAAGAAACATACTGCTCAATGGCTCTTGGTGTAACACCTACTCTGAGACTTGGTAGAGCTTTTTAACAGTTGTTTTAGTTGTGCTGGAAGTCGAACTACTGTGGGCCCTGTGTTGTCCAGTACCATGACCTGTTAGCGTCAGGTTTGGCAGCCGGCATGAATTTTCTGAGGATCGGAGTTACGGAAGTCAATGCCGTACACGGTGCTAATCAACATCATGTACTAGAGACTACTGGAATTGATCTCATGGGAGATCCTTACCTATAGGACATGTAAAAAGGTGTCAGCATTTATATGCTGATATATGAAGCATGGAACTTGTGTAGAGAAAGCCCTGAAATTTGTGTTGGCCTTGCGTTGCTGGAGTTGTTTTGCTGAAAAAACTATTATGAAGGATTTTCATATGGAAGATAAATAGTTGCTCAGAGGCCAAAATACAAAGTACGGGACAGATATCTTGCAAATTTTTAATGAATGTTAGGCTTTATGTAACTGAGATACTTTAGAAAATTTTATGTAAGACTATGAACAGCAATGGACTATGTCTATCTTATAAACAAGATGTCCCTTTATACTGTATTTTTCATACAGTAGTGCAGTACTTTTTAAGTGAACTGAATATTTTAAAGAAAAAAGTGGCAGAGAAATGCCAGGAGTTGCACAGACAGTGTCTATGACCAGCAAATACAGCAGCTCTGGAGATCAAATGAATGAATGCTTATGGCCCTGCAAACACTCTAAATGCAATTTAGTGGGTTTTAATTGATTAGGTCCTGTGTGGACTGTAGACTGAATGCTTTATTTATGTTTGGAGAACATCAGGTGTGTTGCTGCAGTGCATTGTTCTGTTTAGCTTCATGCAAAAGGAATCCAGTTCCACGTTCCAAGACTGTGGGGTGAAATGAAGTGCGGGAAGTGAGGATGGCTGGGAGATCTGCCTCAAAGGTGCTTCTCCAGGTCTAAATTGAAATGCTAATGTAGATGCATCCAAATGATTACTGAAAGTTGATTGCTGTTTTATTTAGCATCCTCAACTTACATTTATTTGTTTTTCAGGTATATGAAGATAAGGGCACATGAGAATTACTACTTGATTAATGAAAAACAAATGGGAAAATTACTCTGAGAATCAATCCAGAGCTATTATGAAAAGAGTAAGTAAATGACCACTTTGAATTCAACTATTAGATTGTTCAGAATTAAATGATTTCAGGCTTTCACTCAGAAGAATTGGGATTTTACAGCTTTGATTGGTGACCACTAAGGCTACCACAGGGGATTAATATATAAGGACCCTCCCGCATAAGAGTGGTAGCGATATCCCTTGTGCAATTGGACACTTGCCTGGTAGAGATCCAGCACTTGCTGTGCTCAGGCATCTGAGATACAGTCATAACGCTGATGTGCAGGAAGAATTCTCAGAGGACAAGTGACAATAGAACCCAAGCCCTCATACAAGCTTATGCTGGCATTTCTAGTCCATAGGTAGTTAATAAATATAATGGGCTTAGCTTCTATCAATATGACTTAGAGTGAGAGAGCAACTGATTTATCTCCTGCCTTGTTATCTTAGCTCATTCCTTACGTAGCCAGCAGATTTCTTGGTGAAAACAACATGTACAAAATCTCTTTATTCCTTGTCTAACCAGATGGTCATATAATATCACTTTAATTTGAACTTTGTATCCATATGAATATGTTTAGTTTTAAAAATTGCATTTCTTTCATGCCTCTTCCTGCTACCACTTTTACAAAAGTAACAAGTGATTTACGCTTCATGATAACTATAATACTTGCAATTTGATGGGAATCTTAATTTATAGGGTAGTTCTTATAGTACTCCCTATTCTGTAGCCCAATGCTCATGCAGACAGTTCTTTAAACTACAGATTCATTATCAATATATTCACAAAGTTGATCAGACTGCAGTTGCTGTGTAAACTTCCATATTTTCTGTATGTAGGTGTCTTTCCTTAATCTGGAGTTCATTGTTATATCAGTAAAATAGTCTGGCTCCAGGGAAGCCTGATAGAATCTACTGCCAATCTGACCTATGTGCTAGTATGACTACTGAAAAAATGGATTTAATGGATCCATTAAAGAATTAAAATTTGAATCAAATTGCTCTGGCATCATTGAAACACCATCATCTGTAAAAGCTAGCTAGTGATCATTCTTGTTATATGTTGAAAATTCATCTGCTTTGAAAGCAGCTGGTAGAAGCTGGCTCTATTCCTGGAGCTCTTTATTGAAAATCTCTTTAAGCTAGTGACAAATTTTTCTCTTTTCTTTTTTTTCTTTCTCAGAGAATGTTATTCAGTGGCAATAATTTCTGGCAAACCACAAAAATTTGTGCAAAATTTGTTTTTAAATTGCATTCAGGGGTATATCCAATTTCCTATATAAACTAGATTTCAATGTCCTTTTTATCAGTAGTTCCGTTCCATACATCATTCTTCTCCTTCAGAATCAGGTGTCCATATGAATATTTATTTTAGCCAGGACAAAATACTAATTTGTTACTCCAACTGACAAAAAGCCCAGATAAACTGAAAACTGTGACGTGACATCATGGGGAAAAAAGTACACTGAGATCTGTTGGGAGGGAAAAAATAATAAACACCTACTTTAAGATATTCAAAGCAGCTCCTTGCTGAAGTCAACAAAAATGTTGTGACATTAGAAAGAACATGTTGCTGCTACTTTTAAAATACCCTTTGTTTGTGGTGTCTTGTGCTCTTTGTTCCTTCCCTAAGCGAAGGGCTTTTTGTTTCCTCCTGCTTGTCCCTTCATTTATGTTTATGGCAGAACACTTCTACTCGGTAGAGATCCAGGGATAGATTGATACAGTGGTTTTGTAGAATAGTTGATTAGTGCTTCCGTAACTGTTTTACTGAGTGAAGGTTCTTGGGTTATGTGCCTTACTTCTGTAGTTCAATTTTATTTCTCTAAATTATTAAGATTAACCATTAAGAGCTTTACCATTAGTGCTGTCTTTATGTCCAAAGAGGACATAAGAAGAACCTGTCTGAGGTCAAATACTTTCATCCACAAATTATGTCTCTTTATTTGTGACTAGACTAATCCAAAAACTGCTTCATGGGAGATTATTCTGTGAAACTGGGTATCTGTCATAAATTCAATTAGTCTAATCCAAAGTAACTTCTTTTCTGTCAATGTTTCACCATTGATCAGTTCCTGTCACTGTTCTTCATCTTACCATCGATACTGGAGACAGTGGAAGTCTATTCTTGCAAGCCATTAGTGTCCGAATTTTTTTTTAAGTAGACCTGCTTGAAGTCACGTTGCCTGACACAAAACACTATGTGCTGGATTACTACCACCATTGACTGCCAAGAGCAGCTGGGTTTTCTGGGGCTGGGGAAGATGTTAAGGTCCACACACTCTAGACAGACCTGTTTCACACTGAACAGAAACCCACTAAGAGCTCTCAAATGGTTATCGTATCTTGGGTGAAGGGCAGTGGCGAATAGCTTAGACACTATTAAATCTTAAATTATGCTGCCTTCTTGGCTAGAGTATGTGACTACCTCTACACAGTGTGCCTATGATGTGGTATCGTTAAGGTATTTTTATGAATAAAGATACCTTTACTATGAAGAAGCTCTAAGATACTGTTCATCATTCCCAGAATCTCAATTCTGAGAGCAGAAAACCAAGAAAGGTGGCTGTGCTCAGAATTTTGCCCAGTGATTCTTGTGTAAGTCTTAGTGCTTATTTGATGTACAATCCTTCTCTTGGAAAGATACCAGTCACTTTACAGCTTCTGTGTATTAAAGAATCTATCGTATTATTACATACTTATTTAAAAAACAAACAAACATGCTTCTTTGTTTTTCAAATTATGCCTGATTTGTTCTACTTTTGTCTGCTAGATTAAACATTCCTTTATATAGGGAGTCAATGCACCACTCAATGTCAATGAAACCCACATTATTTGTAGATGAATGAACCCACATTTTACTGTAGGGGTCTCTGGGGATGGAACCCCTTGTTTCTCTTGTTGAAACAACAGGGATTGCTACCTATAAGCCCTTTTGTTCCTGGAATCTGTGAGTTGATTAAAGTTCAAACGAAAGATTATTTATTTATTTCCTCCACACATAAAAGGCACATAAAACAAGTTGTAAAAATAAAAAAGGACCCCTATGATCTTATTTACACTTTGATCTTTTCTTGATGGTTTCTTGAAGTTCATGTCAGCTTCTTTACTATTCTGTATGTAACAGGCTCTATCTTTCCCTGTGAATTTTCTTGCTGGTATATTTGCTTTTATTGACATACCCTTGATTTCCTCTCACTGTTTGCACAAACTCTTCCTTTTTTTTAGCTTTTGAATGCTTAGCGTCTTCAATCCTAGATTCACAGAGGAAGAAGTATGCTTTGTCTAGCAGAGAGACAAGAAGGCAATCCCATACCTCCTCCCACTGGGGAGTTATTTCTCCTCCCATATGTATAATTAGGAAATCTTTTCTTTCTCTCTCTTCTCCATATCTTTTCAGTCACCTTGTTCAGGAATACAATAATGAATTTGATATGCCTTGGGAGGTTTAAGTGACTTGCTTAACATTCCAGTCCTCTTCAGCTCAGGTCCCAGTGGCAACCTTGGTAAGCTACCTGCTAGAGTTAAGGGAACATGGTTGTGGTCCCAGCTCAGTCAAGATGTGTAAGGCTTGCAGACCTCTGCCTGTAAGTGCTGGCTGATATGGCTTCAGTGGCCTTCCCTCTCAATGGTTCCAAAATTCCAGTGAGATTTAAGACCTCAGTTTCTGTTACTGCTTAAGTATGATGTTCAGGTTTTCCATGGTCCCAATCTTTGGACATGTGGCCATCAGTGGAGATGTTTGCCATTTCAAACATTAGAGAAAGGATTTATAATTGAAATAGTCTTAAGATGGTGGAAGAAGTCTAGTTCTTATAGTAGATTTTTCTTATACAGGTGAGTTGTTTTGTTGTTTAGCACAGCATATTCCTATAGATACTGCCTAGATTTGTCTTGGTCTTGTTTCCTGACTTCATTTTCTCCATGTCAAAATGTGTTGCAGGATGCATGAGAGCCTGTTGTTGTGAGTTTCTTGAGGGTGGGGCACTTGAATAGTGTCAGATAAACTCAAATGGTGGAAAGATGAGGAAGGGTGAGGCACAGATGTGCCTTGCGTGGATACTTCTAAGGCAAAAGCTCATCATTATTTGATAATAACATATATGGGCAGCCATGATTGTGGGTTCTGTATTTAATGTGTGGCATGTATGTCTTGTTATTCCAATGTTTTGATTATAATCAAAATGCGTAATCTACATGCAAAAAAAATTTTGTGCTGAAATTTGTGCTCTAATCCCCCTTATTTAAGAGACTCTAACAGCTGGTTGGGTTTTAGTCTTTGCGAACAGCAACGATGTACCTAACATAAACTAGTTGGTGAAGCTGTTTATGCTCTCAGTGGAGAGACGTAGATAATGATGCAAAAGGTCTTGTTTAGGATAAACCCAGAATTGCCTCAGGTGGGTGCCGACCTCATCCCGTAGAGTATAGAAAAATCCTAAACACGTAGCTTAGACTAGATGACAACTTTAAAAAAAATCTCATTTATTCTAAATGAAGCAAGAATTCCTCTTTAACTGGTGGCTGAAGTAGCTGTAGTAGTTACTGAAATTTAAATCGTTGTGCCTTCATTCCTGCTATAACTGAATGGAGGAAAATACATTATCCATAGTTTTTTGCTTCCTTCTATGTGTATCTCTGGTATATAAATCAGTGGTTCACATAAACTTATAAACATGTTTATAGAAAAACTGAGATTTCAAATAATAAAATGCATTTTCATATTGCTACGGACTGTTGAACAAGCATGTAAGTATAAATGAACAATAAATGTAATATCAGCTATTAGAATATTATCTTTCTCTTTCCATAAGTACTTGTTAGATACTTCAAAGATAGATTTGAACTGATTAATATTCATTAATTCATAGGTATCAGAATACCAAGGCAATTGGTATAACAGTCTGGAAAACATTGTTTGATGTCTAGTGTTCGCTTTCACTGTTTAGTTTCCCACCATCATGTGCCTGGATTATTTAAAAATATGGAAGCCTCTATGTATGTGAGTGTGTGTGCATGTACCCACACACAGAATTCTTGAGCTCCAATGAGAACTTTATGTAATGTATCAATTTTATCTATTGCTCTACTTGGCTGTTCTTCCCCTTCCTTAGCGTGCACTAGGTGTGATCAAAAGGCAATTTAAAGAAGTGGTAAATTGGAGTGTGAGTAGGTAAGATGGGCATGGCTACATACATAAATGTTTCTTCTGGTGAAAAATCTCTTTAAGTAGTCCCTGTCCTTGGCAGTTCATCCACATATGAAGGCCCTGTTTTCCTTTATTTGAGGAAAAAGAGGATCAGTTTTCTATCCTGATCCATCACATGGCTACAAAAACAATTATGCTGCCACAGGTGAAGATGGAAAGGGTTTGGGAACAAACGCACGAGAGTATGTAGAGCAGAAGGAGAGAGGAGAGTTTGCACCAGAACCGAGACTGAAGAGAAACAGAAGTAACCATGCTTCCAGAGTTAGTGTTTGCAGAGAAATTGCTCTTTAGTCAGAAGAGTGGCAAAAAAGAGGAGTTGAGATTCAGAGTTATCTTTACAGTGGGACGGAATGGTGAACTGTGTCTTGGTGGTACATGCTGGAGAGCTAGATGCCACTGATGGAAGCGTGAAGTTTATCAGGGAAATACCTCTTGCAGTGACCATATGAATCGGCTCCTGAGAGAGGAGAGGGAGGTTCCCAGGCGCTCGAATCAAGGCTGCTCTGGGTAGGGCAAGTTAAGAGCTGCCGTTGGAGATTGTTAAATGAAGCTTGCAATATTATTGTCAAACTATTGATCACCTCGGGTTGGGCAGGAAGGAGAGCAGCTCTCCTGCGAAAAGCTGAGCCAGCTCGGCCCCAAGGCGAGCGAAGCAGTTTGTGGCGTGGGGAGGCGACCCCCCGGCCTCCTGGCGGCGGGGAGCGGGGGGCTGGCGGCGGCGGGGCTAGCGGTGGTCCTGCCGCCCCCCCTGCCGGCCTTCCAGCGCCGAGCCCGTTTCGCCCGCCTTTCGGCGTCCCGCCTATAGGATTTCATCGCCCTTCGGTGGGGCTTCGCTGGCTGGGAAGTAAAACCCGTTTCTCAAAGACGTTCGCCTTGTTAGTTTATTCTTTTGCAAGTTTGTCAGCGCGATTTGGGGGAAAACTTCAGCGCTTAACCGTCTTCCTGCTCAGCTTTTTGATGATTTACAAATAAATCAGAATTAAATAAATTAAAAATCCGTATTTTTTTTTTTGCCCACTCTTCTATATTTTTTTTTTTAAATTGGGTTTCTTACGGTAGAGACTACAGGTAGGAGCTAAGTGTTTGTGGCTGTCAGCAATACCTTCGTTGTCAAACTAACACGAGGGGAAGTTTGATAACCTCCAGGTAAAAGCCCTTTGATTTTTATTTTAAATTCCAATAAAATTTTAGAGGTCTTGTTTGAGGCAGGATTGTTTGTGGAATATGACATCTCTGTCTCTACTTTCTGTCTTAATGCCTTGTCATAGTTCTTGATGTCTGCCTGTCAGCACAGCAAGAGGGATTTTTTCATGTCTGAATAGTCACCTTAATGATAGCAGATGGAAACACCACAGGGGGTCCAAGCCCATCACACTGTCATTGTCACAGACTGCCCTGACCTGTTTCCACTCCTCTATTTTTTTGTCCCTTTTTAAAGGAGAAATGGATGGTAATTGAAAAGGATCTTAAGCAAGACTTAGGAAGCTGCAGACAACATGATTCCCTGCTATCTCTCTCTGTTTTCACAAATAAAGTCTTAACCTCTTAAGCACCAATAAGAGTAGAAAGCAAGCTAAATTGGTAAAGCTTTATAAAGATTGGCCTACCAAAGCTTTTTCTTTTTCGTCTTCAAGATACATCCAAGCTGTGTTACACCCTCATCATGGCTGGTGGGTGTTTAATTCCTTAGATAAATCTTTCTATTTTTTTTGGCATCGAATTACTGATTTCCTAATGAAAACTATGTATGCGCTATCAATCCATTGCTGTGTTACCCGCTTTGATCATGTTGAAGTATCATGAAGTTATACATGTTGACAGGAAACTTCTAGATTCATGTCTAAAACTAGCTGTGAAGACTCAAATTCATTGTTGTTTGCATTGGCATTTTAGAATTATTTTTTATTAAGATCAGAGAATCTGATTTACAAAAACTGTGGTAAATTATGAGCAGATATAATCTAGGGTTTGGTTTCTAATAATTTTTCATTAAAAATATCTTGTTCTTAAATTTGTAATGATTTAGTGGTATGTTAATGGAATAGTGAAAGATGATTTTAGTTATATGACTTGTTTACTATCACATAATACTTAAATATGCTTCATGTCCCTAGAGGAAAAATCTCTGTGTTACTGGAACATAAGTAGCTTCAGAAAGTTAGGACTGTGGTGTTTTACAGTAAAAGCATGAGTTATGAGTTGTCAAGAAAGCTTTGTACATGGATTTGAATGTTGTTTCTGCCATACAGCAATAAAATCTTTTTTAAATTTTCAATGTTAAAGTAGGTTTAAATTTTTTTAATATATATTTTTCATCATACTAGTTTCTTAAATGTATATTTCATCAGCCTTGAAACTATTTAACCACATTTTGGCCAGAATATAAAAAATGCATTCTTAAATTAGAATAGCATCATATACTAATTCTCTAATTACCTCTATTGTTACTCAGAAGCAAAATTAAAATGAAGAATAGGATCAATCTAGGTTAATTTCTTAAAATCTTGGATGAAAACAAGTTCAGGATTCAGAAGAAATTATGAAGTAAATTAAATAATTTTGTGGAGTATTCCATTTAAATGAAATTGGGACACTGACAATTAACGGTTTTTAGGTACTAAAAGGTGAGATCAGACACTTGCTGGATTTTTTTAAGAATGACCTTGAAATGCTTACATATGATTAATTTAAATGTGTTAAGTGACTATGCACTTTTGAAAAGGCTACTAGGCACCTGTCTAAATCCTTAGGCAATAAGTTACATTCAAAAGTGTGGCTGTGATCTGGATATCTGACTGCACCAGTGATCAAGCTAATTGATTTTTAAAAATGCCTGTGCTAAATTAAATCTATGTTTGGTAGCATTCTAGGTAAATTTAGAATCAATTAAAATTTGGAAGTAAGCTAAAAAATACTCAGTGGCAAATCTTCCAGTCATTGTTCAGAAAAAATTCTAACTGAAACATGTTATTACTTTTATTTTTTCTTACTTTATGTAAGTCAGTTTGACTGTATTTCATATATCAGAAAATGATTGCTTTGGCTATCCTTGTACCCATGTTCAAATGACCAGCTTTAAACCAATAAACCTATAAAACATGCTAGTTAATAATTTAATGGAAAATGGACTATTACATGATTATTAATAATGATTTCAAAAGCAGTTTTACTGTCCCCCATCTGTGATAGATTGCATTAAAGAACAGTAATATATTTTGCAAATAACATGCTTTTATACAGTTTATAAATTTTTATTTAACATATTTTGGTGTGCATTTCTTTTACTGTGCTATGAAGTTGTATTTCAATCCATTAAGGAGTTCTGTTTATAAAGTCAAACTGACAACAAATACTGCCTAATTTCACCAGAGTTGATTAAGTGTTTGGTTTTGTGAGTTGAGCTGCTCTCTCAATACCCCTGCGGTAAAACAGAGCAAATATACCCACGGGAAAAAAAGAGGATTTAAAAACAAACAAAAAGCCTGGTCCCAAAAAAACCCAGGAAGCCCCCAGACTGTTAACCTTGATAACTGATTGTCTGCCTGAAATGCCCAAACTGACAACAGAAGGATAAATGCCGGTGCAGTGGAAACCGTTTATATGCAAAATACTATAAAGTGTACATAGTGGAAGATGTTGGAGGAAAAGACATACAAAATTATTTATTTCTAATTTGTTTGAATAATACTTATCCTACCTGTCACATGTATCTGCAAATAATCAATGAATTTTTAGGAGAAATCTCTTACAATATCCTTTATTAAAAAAAGAGTACATTGTTCTTGCTTTTATTTTCTAACAGATTAAATGCTTCAGAGATGTAACTGTTTAATAGATCATCTACCAGTAACAGTCTTCAATGTATATTTTATCATTATAGTTCAGGTAAACAATATTAAAATATGCATAATTTCCTAATGTTTCTTCTAAAGGCATTTATGATGTTTGTAAATCATGAATAGTAACCAGCCACCTCCTTTATCCTCAGTGTAAAGACAATCGTATTGTTCAAATATTTTTCTTTCCAAACAGTTCTTATTTGTGCTAGTATAAAACCTAGTACTAAGATACCAATCACATTGAATCATTCCCTATAATCTATAGGTTAAAAAAGACAAAAAGCTGGCTGCTGAGAGAATTACTGTCTTAGGTGGAATTACCTGAACTAATACCAGCAAGTGGCTGGTAGGTGGTTAGTTTTCTGTCCAACATAAAAAATACAGTATAGGTGTTAGTATTTCCTCTCCAAATTCATCCTGCTGAACGTTCGTTGCTATGCTTACTGCCTATGTATATATAATCTCATTACTGGCTTTGCAGCTGTTTGATTTTACTCAAAGGTCAACTTTGATGTTATTTCTATTTCCAGGCCTCCCTTAAATTGTGTTCTGAGGTTGATCTTTGACAGAGCGACTGCAGCTGAAAACAGTGGTATTCCAATTTATAAAACTTTTCTGAATACTAATGTTTATCTGCTGATTGGATGTGACAAGTGCATTAATTCCTGCTTTGTCACAGTTATCTGATATAATAAAATAATTGGGCTCAGAGAAAGAGTGGGGAAGAGGGGGGTGGAATAGGGGGAGGAGGAAACCACGTTGGAAAAAATAGCCTTGTGAATCTCCCAAGAAATGTCCTGATTGCTAACAATGTAGCAGAACATTACTTTATCATCAGTTCTTCCTGGTTTCAATAGGTACAAAAATCAGTTAATTTATTACATCCATCTTATAGCAGGATGTGTCCTGCAAGGAATAGGAATACCATCTCCATTCCTACCTGCAAAAGTTTAATAGGTTATTTCAATTCAGTGCTTACTGGAAATTGAAATAAAAATGAAGGACACTTGTTTTGACATTTACCAAAATGTATCTTAAGTAAAAATTGGCAATGTGCTAAACCAGAAGCTGCTTAGGTTTCTTAATGCCTTATGTGCACTTTTGTCCCCTGTATAATCTTGATCCTGTAAGTGCTTGCACATCCAAGTTCCCCATAGTCAACATTAAGTATACAAGTAGCTTTGTTCAACCTAAGGAGAATGTTTTATGGTTAGAACAAGCAGACATAAATGTATGTGTTTTGCAGAATTAGGATCTGTATTTCCATTATTACATGTGCATATTGATTTTTAAGTACTAGCCAAGAAAGTCTGGTATCTACAACAATAATAACCTAAATTTATCTTGCTCACTGGCTGGCTTTTTGCAGGATAGCTGGGGTTTACACAAGCAAGTTCTGTTTTTATAAAAATTTAATGTAGTGCTCATGTGCATCTATAGTGAGTAGTCACAATGTTTGCTTAGTTGTAGTCTTCCATCTCTCCCATGCCCAGTTTTGCCAAGGTGCCATAAGTAAGGTTTGCAGAACTTCTCTGAGAATGCACAGCTTTTCCTGTGGGATGGCTCTTGTGTGGGCATAGAATCCAAGTGCATTCTATAATGATAAAAACCTCAGAAATATATTTGTCAGCACAGATGTTATTTCTGTTTCTGTATTGGTATGGGATACCATTAACTTTTCACAGGGAAAAAGTAGAAACTTCAGGAAATGGAATATGTACTACTTTATGTTGGTTATTGATACTGGGGGTAAACCTGCCCATCCATGAAGTTCACAGGAAAAACGCCAAACCTGCAGGAAACCTTGTATTCCCCTGGATATGTGGTGCCAGAAAACTGCTTCACTGTCATCAGCTCCCTCTCTAGAGCCTGCAATTTGGTGGACATGTTAAAAGGTAAGAGAGAAAATTTGTCTGGATGTCACTACACTCATAATCCCTGGAGCCAGTATCCCTGTGATTGTTTAGAAAAGTTTGAAGACTGTTTCATGCTACATCTAGGGTCAGAGAAAAAACAGCATTAGACAATAATTTCTTTCTTTGTTGTAGTTTAACTGGAAGTATGGCATGGAACTTGTCTGGGTTTTTTTTATGGTTTCAGTTTACTTCAGCTTTATGCTGATTATTATTAGTTATACTGTCATAAACCACTTCAATTATGTCTTATTGGTGCATTTCATTCTGTGTTCTGGTTAGTAATATGAGGCCAAAATGGAGTTCTTATATGAGAAAACAGTTGTTTAAGAAAATACTTCCTTGCTAAAGCTCTAAAAATCAATGTCTTTGCCTTTGTTTACTCTTAGTTGGAAGCTTGTTCACGACTGTCAGAAAATTGCTGGTGTAGAGACTAACATGTACTTCACAGCTTGCCCGGAACTTATATGAAAAACAGTTACATACAGTTGAAGGTCAGTGTATTCATTATTGTTATAACATATAAAATTAATGTTACTTAAGAGTTATTTTATGCATTTGATTCTTCCATCCTGGTTTGGTTGTTTTGTGGTTTTTATTCAGTTTAAGACCTTAATATTTCCTTGTATGGCCTGTGGATCAGCAGGACTCTGTTACAGTTCTGTTCATTTTTACAGATGTACCATAAATTCACATCCTCCATGGATTAAAGACCTTTATAATATTTTTTTTCATGTAACATTTGGAAATGAATGCATGTCAAATGTATCTATAGGAAAAGACAAGACATTAGAAGCAAATTTGTGTATTGTATTTATATAAAATAGGATTTTAGAAAATTAATTTGATATGATAATTTTCTTCTGCATTGAGACTCTCTATGTAATTAGCTTATGAAATCAAGTGTATGAATAAGTGAATATTTAAGTATTTGGGTGCAAATTAAACTTACTCATGTAAAATCAAGAGGCAATTTATCCCTAAGAAGCACGTACTGAACTAGGATTGATAACCCATATGGTGTAGTTACCTACTCTGAGTTATCTAGTCTACCTTTATATTTGAGGTGAATACACATTTATAAAAAGCTATTAATTTCATCCTAAAGTAAATTTCTAGACAGGTTTCCTGGATTACACTTCATGGGTGCTTATTTCTCAGTGTTGGCTATGGAGTTGGATTGGTTCAGATGCAGATATCTATCTCGCTTCTCTGGCTATTCCTGACTCAACAATGGACAAGCCACTTGACTTGTCTTAGAAAAATTTAAATAATTTTGGTTAGAGGGTTTTTAAACAACAGTTTTCCACTAAGATCACTGCAATGCAATCACTTTGCATAAATTCCTAATCTGACTCCACTACTGTAAACAACCCAGTAGACACTGCTGGAACTGTTAGATCCCTTTCTTGGTGGGACACAAGAAGGGTGCGTGAAGGAGAAGCTAGAAGTGATTAGTACCTCTCTGAATTGAATACTTAAGTTTTACCCAACTTCATTTTGGTAACATAATAGTACTATGCTTAGCTGCTTTTTTTTTTTTCAAAATAGCAATCTTAAACGATGTTTATTCATTATGCAGTGGTTTCATATTCTATCTGCTCACAGTGATCTAACATCTCAGGCATTTTATAATCAGGAACATTTGAATATTCCTACTGTAAATATATTCTAAAAATGAAAGGAATGGCTAATACAAACTTAAAAACAGAATTTGTGCTTATATTTTGTGGCTTTGATATTAGAAAACAGGATGTAAGAATCCAGCAGTTACGCATCTGGAATTAACACTATATTATAAAGAGTAATGTGAGGGAATCTTTAAAGCTAAATTCAGGGTAAAGGTGTCAGATACAGCATTTCTTATTTTCAGACTCTTAAAGTTCAGTGAGGTGCAGAAAGCACTAAGAGGATTACAATAAGAGGGAAAAGGCTCAGATGTATCTTCTAGATGTATATGCTTTAAAAATGTCTTCAGGTTTAGGTATTAGAGCTGAGCCCCTGGCTGTTGCTTTTAATCTTTTATTGCCAAGTAAAACCTTTCCAGCAGAGGAGAATTTGGGATGTATAATCCCTGTGCATAAGCCTGGGATTGTAGCTAACCTTGACAATTACAACCTGTTGTTCTTTTATCACTGTTGAGAAAGATCATCTATAAACCAGCAAGTTAGGATAGACAACTATCAACTAATACAA
>VXAK01026785.1:5378-23903 GCA_013399435.1 Arenaria interpres
GCAAAATATTGTTAAAATTATTGTTCTATGGTATTACAAATTTTGTTTACCTAAATGCTTATACACCATTACTGAAGTGGGCACAATGAATGAATCTAAACACTCCAACATGCTGATACTTGATACTAAGGATATTTGCTAAAGGTAGAACATACTTTGCTTTTCCCACACTCACTGATACCTAAAAATAATCAGTCACAACCACTTTTTTTTTTTTTTTTTCAAGGGAAACATGCAAATCCTTCATGGATTCCACACTGTTTTCCTTCAAAAGATTCTCTTTGTCTTCAATCATGAGTTTTGACCAGCTCTTAGCATTTTACCGCACCCCTAGGCTGACTTTAGGACCCCTGAAATTCATTGGACTTACAGCCCTCCAGAACATTATGGCTTTTTAGCCCAGTCTTCAGCAGAAGTAGGGTGGGTGAGACACTGAGCTCATACCTCAAAACAGAATGGCAGCATGAAGATGGTGGCCTCTCCTGGACTGTAATATGTCGTGCAGGTGACCAGTACCTGTAGCTTTGTATAATGAATCTCTTCTTTCTTCTCCTCCTAAATTATGTTATGCACGGGTCAGGAATAATGTTCTTGACCTATTCACCTTTTTTAAAGTATAACAAATGTATAGTAAACAAGGGCTGTGCACTCACCAAGGACCTTCCAAGCCCAGTGTAAGACCAAAGACAGCAGATGGAGATGGAGGACAGATGGGGATGTGGTTATTAACACAATGATAGAGAGTGGTTGGCTGGAGAACTGTTTTCCTTTCTGTTCCCAAAGTGGACAGGTTTTCTCTGGCAGCTGGGGCTAGCTGGTGGGAATGAGTATAGGCAGAGGAGGGCAGATGTCTTCACATTGGTGAGCAGGGAAATAGGGCATAAAGCTCCCTTCAAGTGACGCTCCCTCTGCATCCAGGATGGGTTTAAATTGATTTTTCCCTTGCAGATGGGTTTTGAGAAGTACCAGGCTCAAATGGCAGTGGATGTATGTGGAAGCATAGGGGGCTTAAATCGATTGTGAAAGGGCTCAGACCATGGCAGAAGGATGCATGGGTGTGGTGAGGCAGTAAAGTCAGGTATAACTTACAATATGAGCATAATTCTGTCAATTTTTTTGTAACCAGTGTCACTGAGTCAGGGTACACATTTAGCAATCTAGCTAGGCAATAAAATCATCATCATTCCAGCATCAAGTAACTGTTTATTTTGTAACTACTTCTTCTGTCAGTACTATTGCTTTGATACTCATGTAGCATGAATTTGAAATTAATTGTATTACCTGACACTACTTTACAGTACAATAACTAGCAAGCTAAGTAGCCAACACAGCCCTGAGCTCCTGGTTATTTTTAGGTGCAGAAAAGGCAAGGATATGTATTTTCGGTAAAGACCTTTAATTGATCCAGGTTTCTCCTCTATACAACTTTATTTTTTCCGATATTTCTTTTTAAGAGCTCTTTCTTCTCTTAAAGAAAGTGTCTTCTCTTCTTAAAGTCTTCTCTTTAAGAGTGCTCTGTTACACCTATCAAGTTTCCCTGCCTGTATCTGGTTTTTAAGCTTTGAACCTATTCAGTAAAGTCTCATAACTACATGAAATTCTTGATTCTAAAACATGGGCCTGAAAATTCTGTGAAAGCTGGCAAAATGGAAAGTAAGTGCTAATATAGACCAATTCAGGAGCAGAAAGGAACAAGGAAACTTCTTGTTTCTTCTCTATCCCTCTGAAGTAGATGGGATTCTTTCAAATCTCCAAATTCAGTTTGGTTTTAGGGAAAGGTTCCAGCTAGCGCTTGTACTTCTAAATCAATTTCAAAACATAAGTCCTGCCATAAATGCCTGATCTCCTGCATACAGATTCAAAAACCACTTTTCTGATTCTGTCTTTTTCTGACACACAGAAAATACCGAGAAGTCTCACATTCATATTCTCCCACTCACACATTTAGTGGAAAACAATGCAAATGTTCTTCTGCTACACTAGATGTCACCTAGATGAAAATTTAAAAATAAAATATCCTCTTCCCTCTGTTTCCAGAGGCGATTAGGATGACAAGTTAATCAAGACTTCATCTGCGCCCTGCATTTTTCTATTCATCATATCACAGCTCTTCTAATGTAGCTGTCCAGTCCACTCAAAGCAGGATTTTTAAAAGGACTGGATATGTTGCAGATATACTTGCTGAAAAATCCCTTAGCCTTTTCCTTAACTAGCCACATATGAAGCAAAACCCAGAAAGACTGCAGGTGTCCCAGAGAGGTGGCTATTAGGAGGATAGCTGGAATGACCTCAGTGCCCTGAGCTGAAACCCGTGAAGACCCAGAGAGAGTTCTTGGTGAAGTGTCATGCTTCCCTGTGACGTGGGGAAATCACTTGTGCTCCCTTCTGCTCAAGGGTCTTCATTTGCAAAAGAAGAATAATTTTTCTTTGCTCTAAAGGTGATGCACCACTAATGACAGTGAGTGTTCAGCTCCTGAGCTGACGAAAGGCAGTCAGATATATGCTGGTTGTCTTTAACCTGCTTTGTGCCTTTTGGGGTCCAATGTGTAAAGAATACAATTTTTCTATACCAACAACCATGCTACATATAATTTACAAGATCTAAGTAAGTATTTGGAGAATCATATCACGTGATGGGGCTGACAGTCACAAAAGCAGAAGCAGTTAAAGACAGTCTTTCAAGAGATAGAACAATTGTATTCAAAGCCATGGATATTTGAAAGCTACCCATCAGTACAGAAGAGAGGCCAGTTGTAAGCTCCTACTGCCCCAACTGTACCCTGGGCTGCCCTGCAGTCTGAATGTGGGATGGAAATGGTATTACGTGTGTATTCAATTGTTGTTTTTCTTTTGTTACCATCTTCTGTAGCTGGAACATAATGAAAGGCCATCTATTTAGAAGTGTTTTGTTTCCCTTCTGAGGTTTTCAGGAGAAATGCACAGATTACAGCAAATTTTCTACTCTCTGTAATACGCCATTTTACTTTTAAATGGACTGGAATGTTAATAAAGTCTTTATAAACCTTAGCAGTATGACAATAGTGATAAAGCTTGTCTTTTTTCTCAGCCATCAAAATAAAGAAAATGTGTCCAAAATAATTTTTTCTAAGAAGCTCTAGCAGAAATGTCTTGAAAACGTTAAATGAAAAGGATGCTGCAAAAACTGGGCTAAAATAAGAGCTGCTCAGCTCAGCCTGAGGTGGAAGTCTCTTTGGTCAAGTCAAGGTTTCCCTGTCTTTGGTTTTGTGGATTAAAGACCATCAAGAATACAATTATGCTTTAAATCTTCTGATCTGTGTCATGAGTAATAGATTTTCAGTTCCCAAGAGATCAGAATAATTGAATATACTCAAATTTAACTCAACTTTTGATACCTACTTTTATTAATGACTTCAGCATTTCTTTTGAGTGGCATATGTGGGAATCTACGGGAAAGGAAATAGAAAACAAGAAAATCCATATGTGGACTAAAGGTCCAGCCTTTGAAGTGACCCAATTTCTCTGTTCTGGTCAACAGCCTACAAGAAGTCATAACAGAAAAATCCCTTGACTTTTCATCTTTACACAAATACATATTGTGATGATACCCTGTGAGCTGTGAAGGGTACAAATACTTGTTTTTACTGAGCATGTACAAAGCTAGTTACACATGTGCATTCCTGTACTGGCAGGTTCTGATAACTTTTAATAAAGGTGCAAATTATTTCTTCAGCAGTATCTGCTTGAACACTATTTCATTTGATGTCTATATGAAATGAGCCAGCAGATACAAGGCAGTTCTGCTCCCCACAAAAATGACACTGTCAGAAAGGGGAATAGTTTGCGACATGATCATGGGATCAACAAAACAGGCAAACTGTGAATTAGCATGGAGAGTGAATATTAGTTTGTCCCTAGAGCTGGTCTCACTTTGCCAAGCTTTGCAGGGGGACAGTATGTAGTTTGGGGAAGGCTGTATTTTTGTTTTATTTTGTTTCTTGTCTGATCAGTGGTTAAAAAAATGCTATAGACTCTTGACCTATCTCAAGCCAGCAATTTTCACCATCCCTACTAGACACTAAAGAAAAACTAGTGCTGAATGTTAGCTGTAGTATTTCAGTTGTCACCTGAGAAGAACGTGTTAAGTGCTAATTGTCCTGGAACCCTGGTGATCTATTTTTCACTGTGAATGTTTGTTTATCATTCGTGCCCATTTTTGAGACACAGTTCAATAAAAAATGAAATTGTTGCCCTGTCACCTCTGTCAACAGAGCACTCTGTCAACTATTGAAGTTCAGCTTAGGATCTCTCTTTGAAGACATTAAAAAGTATTACTACAGGCAGAGCTCTTTTGTTCAGTCGAACAAAGTATCCCTCCATTTACCTGCCATCAAAATCATGACTATGAACATACTTCTGAGAGGAGGTGGAAAAATTCTCGGCTTATGCTAACAAGTCTGAATGAAAAGTGCTGGGGTTAAGGAATCCAGTGTGGTACAGAAATGAAGGACTTGCAAATAATTGTACAGTACCAGATCAAGCCCAAGAGTGAAGCCAAATTCTTTTATTGTGGGGGCTATTTTTACAGCATTATAGCATGGAGCTTTCCAAAGCACATGACATGAAAAACCATCGCAATTTTACTTCATCGGCAGAGTAAGAGGGTCTTGAGTGATCTACATGTAGGTCTAACTTCAAGAAAAGGGTCAGATTGAAAATGGTCCTGGCACAAGGGAGTATACTGCTTTATGCTTTCCTATACTGTGCTGCTTATGCCCATTTGTATTTGGCCAGCAGATTCAGAAACTGTTTCACGTGAAGTTATGTAGTGACAAGGACTAGAGTGGGACATAGGGACATACTTGTCCTTTTCTTCCTGCTGAATGTATGCTTGTAGCCACCACTGGAAACACGACACTAGGCCAGCCAGACCCTGGGTTTAAACCAGTATTCACTTCTCCTCTACAGGCATGTATATCTATGAAAAGGTTGAAAAACCACTGAGACGAGTGAATATATTCAGTGTTTCATTTAAATTTTTCTGTGGCATTCATGCCAACTACTAATTAACACTGATTAGTGTTAACTCCCCTCAACCTCCTTCTAACAAGGCACTGTGCATGCATCAGCTCTGCTTTTTGTTTATAAATAGCTTGTCTGAAACAAAGCAATTTAAAATCTCCTTCTCATTTTACGAACAGAAAAGGAATGTGCTCTTATTCATGTTATCAGCTGGTCAAACATTGCTGTTTCAGAGCCTGATCCAAAGTCCATGGAAAGATTCCTGCTGGGTTAAACGTGTTTTAGATCAAGCTCTTAGCAAAGGCAGCACTTTAGTAAATCACAGCCTTGCAACCTCTTTGACAGGCTGCATACCTTTGTGGTTCTCTATGGCCTGCTAGCTTTAGGGTTTTCTTTGTCTTTTTAAGGATTTTATTCTACCCAAGCAACCCTGACTTCTATTCTGTACAGCCCCACTGAACGCAAATGGAGTTTTACAGACTGTAAGTCAGGACTGACTCTGATTCTCTGATGTTGTCTTTTTCTGATCCAAGGTTCACTGTCATGCTAGCTGGTTTCCTTCCCCCCTCCCCTTCCTTTAAAATTTCATTTTTCTCTTATTTCTGTGTTTCCAGAGCTCTGGCCCCATCACTCAGCTGCTAAATCTCTGTCTCTCTCTATTGGGATGCCTTCTTCCTCTCAACTGCCAGACCTTTTCTTGCTTCCAGCAATCTTCTTTCCCTCCTCAAGTGCCATAATGTATTTGCTGCTATTTAATGAGATGCCCAAGACGGGTGAACCGACACTCTCATTCCGTCTCCCAGCATCTTTAAATGGATAGCATGATAAATACAAGCCAAAACTCAACATTTTCTGTTGAGGAGTCTGAAACTTCTAAAAGACATGCCTTCCCAACTCTCAAAAATAGGTAAGGCCATGTCCTCTGACAGTAACTTGGCAAAACTCCATTAACTTCAGCAAAGTTACTTTGACCTATGGCAACTGAAGATTTACCCCATAGTATAAATGGAGCTTGTGTTTCACATAAATCACAAGAAAGTAGTTAGAAGTATGGCAAATTAAATTAAATATCTGATGTCAAATTACTGCAAGTTCCTGAATTAGTGCTGCTTAATATCAAATCTTAAATTTGCGTCTGAGGTCAAATTAAAATTACCATTATCTAATGGAAATAGCTCTGTACTATATCTTCAGTGACAGTCATGAGTTTAATAATCTAACAAACCACTGGATGTCTCTACTGTGCCATACAAGTCCAGTTAAAAAATATACATCTGGCACAAAAGCCTACTTAAAAAAAGAAGGCAATTTGAACTTCGTAATATATGAAATGATGGGACAGAGATTTGAGATGGATCTCTCACTGGATATGTTCTGAAATGTAGAAGTTACCTACATGGTACAGTAAAATTCTATTCATACCTTCAAACAAGGAAGTTCCTTTTATTATTTAGATTGTACCTGTATTTCACAGGTATAGGAAACCACAAATCTCTAGTAGAGTGAGTTCTGTTTGCTTTTATTTTTTTTTCTCAACTGAATGGTATTCAGATATAAATTACAGTCTTTCTGCTTGAAAGACCCTCCTAATGCCCTGCTCCTTTGCTGTCCCTCTCCATGGACCGAGGATGACAGAGATATTCCTTTGGAAACTCTGAATGTTAATTAAGTAACAAAAGGCTACATGAGGACCCAGGCAATTTATAACAGGAAGGATAAAATCATAAGGACAGGAATATCTAGGGGTGTCCACTGTATCACATGGGCTATGAGCTTATACATGTAGGGGAAAGGGTTATGAGCCCTCCGACGTATATCAGCTGCATTTAGTCACCATGGCTACACGTGATTTGTTCTGGCTGTCCCTTCAAGCTGTTTTCCCAGTGGGAGGGATTGCAGGGCTGTGAGATTTCTGTGGGATGGGCGTCACACTGCTTCTGAGACGGGCTGGCAACAACACATCCAGGCATCTGATGAGGAGGCTACAGGTGTATCCTCGTTCAGACACCTCACTGGGTACAGGAAAGGCTGTACTTAAAAATAAGGCTGGTTGTGTTTGCTTGGCATCCTGCGCCACCACTCCCTCATTTAGGGGGCTATTTGTATTCTTTATCAGGGTGCTTTAATTTGTTGAAGGATTCTGAAGGCTCTTTGTGACTTTCACTGTACAGAGTGGGTAATCTGTACATTCCCCTGGATTAAATAGCTACTGTATGACCCAAGTTCTTCCTTGCATTGCTATTTTGACTTGAAGTTAAAAAATGTAGAAGCAAAATTAATAATAAACAACACAACTGCACAATTTTCAATTTATCACAAAACTACCCATCCATCAGAGGAGTCATCACCAGTATGGATGCATTTGCTTGATTGCAGTCCCTCACACAGTTACTTCCACTTCTGAAGAGAAATCAGGATGTGAAAAATGGATGCCTTGTTTGAGAACTGGGAGTTATGACTTAGCCAAATGCTTCTTTGTTGTGCCAGTAATGACAATTCACTGGCATCTCTAGTATGGCTGCTGGGTATTCATGCAGAAGAGATGCCATGTGTGATGCTAGAAAAGTGGTGATGGGAAATAATGTGTTGGGCTAGCAAAATGCAATTTATAGAGTGTTGTCAAATACTCACAAATTATTCTAGTCTGGAAAAAGGTAATAAATGGGGTTAAATTCTCTTACTTCAGTTTTAATGACTTTGAGTGTAGTTAGTACTTGGTTTTGTTTTGCCTTTTTTTTTTTTTTTTAAATCCATACAAATTTTGAAATGGAAAAAGCTAATGTCTATAATGACAGTGGATTCAATTTTACTTCATCCCAGAACTTTGGTCTGAGCAGAGCAGTTGAGTTTTAAAAAGACTGCTCTATTCTCCTGTATCTATAATAAATTCCTGCCTAGCAAAGTTTAAATATGTAGCTTCAGGGAACAAAGGAAGCCACTAAAAGGTAGATAAATCATCAGCTTTTATTCAAAGGAACTTTTTCACCTATTCAGTAGCATGAATCTTGCAAGACAAAAACAATATTTTGAATTTTATAGTGCCTTTCATCCAAAGCACTTTGCAAAAAAATGAATAAATTAGTTTCCCCTCATGGTATGGTGTTTGCAAATGTTGATATTTCAGTTTCAGGGTGGAGTAGGTCAAGACAAGATGAGGAACAGTGGTTTCTCCGAAGTCCAACACAGGCAACCTCCACGAAGATTCAGGAATAGTAATGGATTATCATAAAACAAATGTCCTGTTCACTGTATTTGGGAAATGAAATCATGCAGAGGAAAGATTTGTGAAGAACCCAGTCTACTGGTCATGGCAGAGGACGAAAAATCATCAGCTGACTGCAGGTGTTTCTGCATTGAGAGTAGAATAAAGGTAAACAGAAGTTAACTTTATCGGTAAGCTTACTCCTCTGCTTATGGCTTTAGCTAGGTCAGGTCTGCAACTATGGGCATGGCAATGCCAGATCTCATTGGGGTTTTAGCTCTTAGTTTCTGTGTCAGTTTGAGACCCACAGAATGCGAACCAATGTGTCCTCTTACCTTGCAGAACCCCTGCAAGGATGAATATACATATATTAATGGATTTCAGGTGCCTAGTTGAATCTGCAGCAATAGGCACTGTACATGTTTTACCAGAATACCTTACCTACTTCATCCAGGTTCCCATGTACTTTGACTTGTATCATCCATATCAGACACAAAGATTTACTCCTTTCTCCCGCCTGTGGTGTTTCCCTAATGTATATTTCTTGGTCTTACATTTAGACAAGTT
Organism: Arenaria interpres; assembly: GCA_013399435.1. Taxonomy (NCBI): domain Eukaryota; kingdom Metazoa; phylum Chordata; class Aves; order Charadriiformes; family Scolopacidae; genus Arenaria; species Arenaria interpres. The sequence continues at coordinate 14,149 of VXAK01026785.1, forward strand.
TTAATTTTCCAGGATAATCAAGTTTGTGGTTTCACTTGGGGAAACTATTTGCTACCCCAGTAAGTTTTCTGACACTCAGCCTGCATGTCTCCTTAATTCTATTTCCACACATGTCATTATACCTTATGCATTGCTCCAAATAACTCCTTTTATTGCCGTTGTTTTTATACCTTTCAAATATTTGACATCTCCTATTTTGTCTCCCCACCATCCACTGAGTTGTCACTTAGCCAAGCTATCATGCAGAATTAGCTCCTCATTCATCTGTGGACCCCAATTTTTTTTTGGTGCTTTACTGTAAACTCTCCCAGTTTGTCAGGGGGATTGAGTGCAACACACAGAATGTGAATATAAGAGTTGTACAAGGGAAGGACAAGTCCATTCCATTTTCCTTGTGTGACACCCAAATCCAAGTGCTTTGCTTCTTTTCTCTGCTTTGTAACATTGTGAACTCTGCACTGCCACCTCCTACCCCTTCTCCATCCTGCTCAATGCACTCCGAGCACCCTAATGATTGCTTATTTATCTTTACTAGCATTCACCGAACCCACTGAAATATCCTCAGAAAATTACTAAAGAAACCTTTTTTCTCACCACCCTATGGCTGCTGAGCTGCTGTCCATCCCGAGCAGCTTTAAACACCTGTTTCAGACCACCCGTCTGAGACCTTCTTCATTTGCACATGTTGTGCTCAGGTTGTAACGATTCATCCTGCTAGTCCTCCTATGGAAGTATCTCCTCTATATGCCCACAGCCTCTTAATCCATCAGGCTTGGTCTATCTGTCTTGGAGAAATGCGTGCTCAGTGTTCCAGGCTCTCCAGCTGCGGTGAGATGATTTGCTGCTGTTGTCCTCAGACGTCTGCCATTAATCCGCTGCATGACTAAGATGAAAGCACAGGGTGAAACGCAGCCTGCGCCTCTTCCCTCCATGCCAAGCGATGTTCTGTACCGAGGCGTGGTGGTCCTTATGCCTCCTGAGTCAGCAAGCTTTTGGCATTGCCTCTCCGCGCTCTGCAACTCCCCTGCACAAACTGGAGGGCAGGACCGCCTCCGTTCGGGTTTATCGCAGGCACTAATGAAGATGTGAGTCTGCTTGGAGTCAAACTGGACTAATAATATTGCCTGTGCCTTGGAAGAAGGAGGGGGAGAAGGAGTGGAGCTGCCTGCAAGATAGGAGGCTGCAGGAGGACCGTGATTTCCACAACTCTTCTGAAAGGCTTTTAATAGTCTACTTCATGGCCTCATTAAATGAACAATGTCAGAGCTTTAAAAAGAGCCCTCTGTGATTCTTGGACTGAGCTAGTAATATGTGTCACACCAGATACACATAGGAAAGCAAAGGAGCACAGAAATGTGCTGCATGGTTGGACCCCAAAGGAAAGAGCTAGAACATTTCTTCTTTCACCCTCTACTCTGAATCCTTGCAATAATTAGCCAAAGTAAAATGAATATTAGCTTATGCTTAACTGCCTTTCCAGCATGTTACCCTGCATTGACCCAGTAGTGCTAAACCAATTATTTTTTGAACTTTATGGCTTTAAATAATCCTCTTCTCTAAAACTCCCTCTACCCCTCAGCTACTTAACCACAGGCCCGACTGCCCTAAATCCTTTTCTTATACTTTGTAGCTTTTTAAGCAAGCCCCCTCTTTAAGTAGACATAATCCCTTCTCTGTAGAAAACATGAAAGACCTTGAACAAATCAAGATTTCTCCATGGAGAATTCAGCTAATCCTGTGCTTAGCTCCTAACAAGGAAATCCATCTCGCCACCAAGCACCCCATTACTAGAACTAATGCCTGACTTGAATAACAAGCAAATTATTGTGCTTTAATTGTAGCACTGCTCTGTCACATGGAGAAGTTGGAGAGGAACGTGACTAGGCTCCTCCAGGAAAGACAGGTCACGCCTTTTTGTTGTTGTTCAGGTTGCTGTGATTTGAAAGTCGACTAAATTAACTATTAATATGGACTGCACATGCTTCAGATTAGATGAAACAGCTGCACTGTAGCTCTAGTACACTTTATTATAAAACAAGTGCTGTTATACTGGATTACTATTCTCCTTTACATTGTCTTTTGACTGTTGTGAAATTTGTATGCTGGGGCTTGAAGGGGTATAATCACGCCCATGGGGGGAGGGAGGTATCAGCCATTTGGTCACAGAAAATTATGTTAGTGTTAAATCAGAGCTAAAGCAAACTAATCCACAAAGTGGATGCATGGTCAGCACTTCTTCCCAGAAGGGCTCCGCACAGCACGAGCCGGTTACCGCTGTGATGGTAGAAGGGAGAAAAAACATTTTGTGTGAAAATAACCATACCTATCAAAGAGAAACAGAAGATGCCTTTCTGTCTCTGGGGTAGTGTTGTTATCACTGTTGTAAGCTGCACACTGGGTACCATCACAAAATGGAAGCAGGAAGAGAACACCTAGTACAGATCACCAGGTACGAGGGGGTACGCTGACTTCACGGGCCACTGGCATTGGGGTAGCCACTGAAATTACTCCTGGGGTCCCTGGTGGTCCAACAGCCACATCTAAATTGGAAATGAGCAGTAGTGTGGGAAGCAGGCTGTGTGCACCTCATTGCAGGTGCTTAATGAGCACGCTGGAGGCGGGCGCACGGCTTTTACCCCAGCTTGCACAGGGAGGGGTCTCCACTGCATTCAATCGGCGGCTGTAGAGGGGCCAGGAGCCAGCGTGCGAGGAGTGAGCCCCGGATAGGAAATACTCCTCCTGACTGATGTGCTCACGTAAAGCCATGCTGCCTCTGATTTAGTCTCTTAATCACCTCCATCGCATGGAATTACGGTGTGCTCCTTTGGCTGATTCAGTTTTGTGAAGCTCCTTTGGATGCCCCAATGTAGTGTGGGAATATAGGTGATTCCCCAGCTTTTTCTGTATTAAGAAGAACAAACTCATTTGGAAGATGTCTGGAGGGACTCCTGGATTAAGCAAGGAAAGATCTTTGATGCTGTTTGGCTGAATGGAGAATTAACTGTGAGAACTGTAACTCATTTCTGTGCCTGATAAAAGCATACATGTATTACTAGACAACTGTGATTGTAACAAGAGGAAATGTTGTTTCTTCCACTGTGATGAGAAATTATGAAGAAATACCTTTTTTTTATTCAGGCATGTGGAGAGCACAGGATGCATGTTTATTCTCTTGGTTTATAATGTGCTTTTCTAAGTAAGATTTTTTCCTCTCTGTGTAATACAACTTAGCTGTGGCTGCCACTGCAGTCATGTCTTTAGATCCTGAAAAAAACACTGAGGGATAGGTGGGATGGGGGAGACAAGCAGCAGCATTACATGGATTTAATGCGACATTAGGCAAATATTGAGCAAGATTTTAATTACAGCGGTTATGGCAAATTTTCCTGCTCTGGGAGATGTCAAAAATCCTCCTATATTTAGTAACCTGAATACAAGAACCTCATTGCCTACTCTCTCCATCTCAGGCTGCATGTAAAGTGCAGACTAGGAGAGTTAATGGGCTGTAGTTTAAGGGGAGTTCCACTAGATGATGGTATAAATCTTCATAATGAGCAAGACCAAAGTGGGCAGCTTAAACAGTAGTCCAGGAAAAGCAAAATGCCACACAACCAGAAGCAGTGACAGCCCCTAATCTTCCCCTTGCTCTGTTAGAGTGAGGCTCCCGACAATTGCACCAGCCACACAAACACTGGCAACATCCAGCAGCATCACAGTCAGCTGTGGCACCACGCAGGCACACTGAATGGAGGGGTTGATTTATTTGATTTAAAATCAAGTAACAATTTGCTTAATTTATTTTGCAAATTAGACTGGGCTAACATCAATTCATTTCCAAATGATACTATAAATGAGAGTAATTGTGTAATTAGCAGCAAATTAATTACAGGGCAGAAGATCCATTTACATGAATCTAAAATAAAAAATTAAAGCTGGGTCTTACATTCCCCCAGCTGATAGTTGTCAGGATGTTGTCGGGGCACATGTCTCAGTCTGTCTGCCCCAGGAGGAGAAAAAAACCAGCTTTTGGTACAGATAGGTAGCATCTTCTGTAGCTCACTCAGATTGGAGTTTCATGGAGACCTTCTCAGGCAGGAGGAATATTCCCTGATGAGATATCAATTAGGAGACGAGCATATGGGGAAGAAGATGACATCAAGAAAATCTAGTGGGGAGAACAACCTTTTAAATGTGTCAGCAATGGAGAAATATTTGCCTTAGTCTCTGGAGAGAGCATAAAAGCCTATGCCTCTTCTGACTGCCAGGGAGTGTACTACTACCAAGCTTCTCCAGTTTCACCCAGGGGCTGGTGCATCTCCCCTAGAACATGACTACACCATTCACCCTGAGGAATGTAAAACCCAGGTTTCATTTTCATTTCCGCTTCATTGTACTGCTCCGGCTGGGATGGAGTTCATTTTCTTCACAGCCGCCCGGCAAAGGGCCGTGTTTTGGACGTGTGCCAAAGCCAGTCCCAGTAACACACCACTGTTCTGCCTGCTGGTGGACGGGGCTTGCCCAGCTCCAAGGGTTTCTCTGTTTCTCACGCCCCCCGTCTCCCAGGTGAGGGGGCTGAGGGTGGGCAAGAGGCTGGGAGGAGACACAGCCAGGACAGCTGACCCCAACTGGGCAAAGGGATATCCCATGGCCGCCTGGCATCGTGCTCAGCAACAACAGCTCCAGGACAGGACACATTTGGGGTTGTGGCATTTGACTTAGTGCCGTGGGCGCTGAGGCCCCGCTCTCCCAGTGGGAGTGTCTGGACCTCTGCCTGCCCATGGGGAGCGCTGGATGAATTCCTTGCTTCGCCTGTTGAACTGTCTGTGTCTTCACTGGGGAGTCTTCTCGCCTTCCTTGTATTTTATCCCAACCCTGCAGGAGAGGGGAGCGAGGCAGCGGCTGTGGGGTGCTTGGCTGCTGGCCGGAGTCAACCCACCACGCACATTCATGTGGTGGATTTATTACCTTGTAATTAATTAACTGCTAATTGCACAAGTGCTTGTATTTATAGCATGACTGAGCCCCACAAAAATGCAAAGACGTCAAAGAGAAAGTCAGTGATGAAAAAGGAGACAGAGCTCAAGGATACTGTTCCATGATATCCTGATATAACCAGCGTGAAGGTGATACTGTATTTCTGTAGTAGCTCTGCTCTGTAAATTAGTATATTTCATAAAGAAATAGGAAATGCAGAATTTTGAATGCTAGGACTTGAAGTACTTGGCTGTCATACAAATTCTACATACCTATAAGCACTTATCTGTTCCAAGCTAGAATTATGCACTCATAAGGCAGTTGCTGAAAACATCACAGTACTAATGGATATTAGTTTAACGGTCTTAAGGCAAAATATTGAAAACCAGAGCTGAGTTTATGTAGACAACTCTCACACATGCTTTTGTCTGAGGAGCTGGGAAAAAAGGACCATAGTTAAGAAAGGTTTGACTCTGTGCCACACACCATCTGCTTAGCCTTTCATTTCAGCTCTAGGTGCTTTTGAAAATGGTGACCTTGATGATTCTTTTTACCCGCACAGCTTTATAAAACTGTCTTGTTACATCCTGCGGGGTTGTAACTTCTAAGAGCTGCGAGCCAGCCAGAATCAGCTGTTATTGTACGTGGAGCTGCTTGTTGTACAGGGCTGATTGGTTATAAATTGGACATTGAGTAGCACAGGCCTCTGTAAGGCATCTGAGTAATTACGGAGCAATTTGCATCCTTTCACAGCTCTGCTCAGGAAAGCCGTGAATCTGTAAGCCCAGCTTGGTGTGCAGAGGTGTGCACAGAGGCTGCAAAGGGGCATAAGCAAAATTAAGTGCTAAATTTGGGCTCCTTCTCTCCGGCAGCTGTGATTCAAAGCCTGTAAAATGTCATGGCCCTCCCTTCCTTTGTGCATACAAAAGCTGTGGTAGAGGACTGTGGTTTCCAGAGGGAGCTGGGCTGAACAGTAGTAGTTGCTGAACAAATGCTGTATTGGACCTCGGTTACCTGGCAGGAGGAATGTGGCTGATTCTGCAGCAAGCGTGTACTTACAAGAACCATGGGAAGGAGTCACAGCTCGGCCCCTTCCCCTCTTCCTCCTTCCCCCCGCGTGCCAGGTGGCGGCCCTTCGCTGCTGCCGAGCTTTGGCTTTGAAAGGGCCACCCTGACTCTGGAGCCCCGGGCAATCGCTCTGGCCGCTCCGCCGGAGAATCAGCTTCTCACAACTGCTTTGTTCTGGTTAATGCGGGACTGCATTTCTTTTATGTCCTGACCTGCCCCATCGCTGCTGACTTTGATTTGTTGAGCTTGGCAGTGGCGCGCTCCATCCCTGTGCTCTGTGTGGTGAAGCCCCCCGCCAGCGAGGGAAGCGGTGGCTGCCAGACACCCCCCCTGGACCGAGCACGGGAGGGCACGTGCTGGCACTTCAGCCCCAGTCAGAGCGCGGGGGATAAAACGTTTGCGGCTTCTGTGGGAAGACAGGCAGTGGCGGATTCTGCCGTAAAGCCTGCACGCTCGCTATTACCACCCGAGGAAGCTCTGAACAAACGTGAAGCTGTGGTGTTGAGTTCTTACTGGGTGGCTACTTTGCGTCGCGTGGCTGCAATGTTGCTGATGTGGTGCTGGCCAGATTTCCTCTACTGTCAAACCATGACCTGTGCAGAGGAAAGATCGTTAGTGTGACCTCAGTGGCATAAAAACAGGACGAAAAGCTTTTTACACATCTTTTGCCAACTAATGGCTCTCTATTTCCCCATCCCGCAAGAACAATATTTCTTCTAATATTTCCACAGAGGATGCATTATGGTAGCTTCTGTGGTATTCTCTTCCTCCATTTACTGTAGGATTACAAAAGCAGTGCCAGCAGTTCACTGCGTATGGCGTTTTAATGCTTAGTAGTTCATAGATTTTTACAAGCACAGGCAGCAGTCTCAAATAAAGAGAGAGGAAATCTCATGAGTTGACATCTGACATATTCCCAGACTTCAAAGAAGTTTCAGCTGGCCAAGCATCCTCATTTTAATAACTCAGAAGGAAGGTGTTAGGAAACCTGGGAGTGGATGAGTTCCCACCAGGGATAGAGCAATGGAGAGCATGAAAGAAAATAAATCCCTCCTGGTGGAACTGGGGTTGAAGTGTCCAGGAGCTGGGGTCCTAAAGGGGCCAAGGTGAACTTTAGACTGAAGTATATATGGGATGTATTTGGACTTAGCCAACTCCGAAATAATAAAGCAACAGTCAGGGTTGGGAGATAAAAAAGGATAACCTTTGAAGAAATTGAGAATGTTACTGATGTCTTTTTTTTTTTTTTTNTTTTGAGTGCGGGGTTAGAGTCATTTATCAATTCCAAATCATCCAAAAGAAGAAGGTTTCATTGTCTGTGCTTCATGAGAAGACAGGAACTGCCTTCTGGGCAGAAACAAAGTATGACTGAATGCCTGGCCCCATAGGGAATCTGACAACTCGGCACTAGCCACGTGTGGGCTGGCTTTGGCAGAAATGCTAGTGGCAGTGTGACTTACCCTCATCCTCCTGGGGATGACTGCCTTCCAGAGCACCGACAGGCAGGGCAAAGGGTGATGCAGAAGAGTGGTAAATGACAGCTTTTTCTCCCTCTTGGAGGGCAACAGGGGTGTGTTTCTGTAAAGCAGAGAGAGGTGTAGCCAAATGCTCTCTTTCAAACTCTTCTGCTTGGTAATGAAAAGAGCTAATGCATTACAGCTGCACACCGTGCAGTCGGGTGGCCATGCTGCTTACTCTTTCCTGCTAGAGATACCGTCTCAATTACTCTACGGAGCCTCTTAAGTGAACTATTCTCAGTTCATGCTATACAACAGGTTAACTGTACAACATTAAACATTTTCCCTAGGGAGGGACTCCATGAAAAGCCTCATCGAGGGACTCTCCCATAAAAAGGAGCAATTGTCTGAAATGAGTGATTGCAGAAGGCTCCTGGTGGTGGCTCTGGTAGTGGTAGTCCTGATAAAGGAGAAAAAGCTGGTTAAACCATCTTCCAGGAGTGTGAAAAACTGAAGGCTGTCAAGGCGATTGGAAGTAAGCAAGGACAGCATAGCTTCACTGTTTTGTAGTGCAACAGAAATGCCATAACTTGTGAGAGCCTGAGAGCAGTAGATTATCTCACTGTTGCAATTTACTCTCAGGCTTGGGTTTTCTGTAAGTGTGCCTTTCCCTGGTGCTAATGCAGTTAACCCCTGTATACCAGGCTGATTAGCGCTACAGCTGCCTTTCCACCTACCTACTCAGTAGCTTGAGGTCATCTAGGAGCCAGGGTTTCTGGATTTATAAGGATCTTTGGTAAAGCAGCACATTGGTAAAGCAGCACATTGTTATAGTAGGGGGTTAAGACATCAAACCTCAGGAGGGATCCAGTCCTTTGAAATTACATGGAGCTTCTAGATCTGCTTGAATTTCTCTCCAGTAACAACTCGGGGATTTATCTACAGTATATTTTATAGCATTTTGTACAGCTACAGATTGCTTTATTTCTTTACATAAATAATAAAGATATCCTGTACATTTCTTTTTTCTTCTTTTAAGCTGCAAGAATTGCAGAAGATTTGACATTTCTGGGGTAGATATACTTGCTATAAATGTGTATTGTAGATTGGGAATAATAAGGACTAACTTTTTATAGACCTCTCTCATTAAAAGTCACCTTCAGAAAACACTGCTGCACCTTGCTTATAATCAAATGACACCTCATAACCACCTAACCATTTTTAATATCCCCTAGACTCTATTGTATTATGCCAAGGCTCAGACACTGTCTAGCTAGTCAAGGAAAAGAGTATACCATCATATTTAAAAGCAGTTATTGGGACAGGTTTTACAGGCAGTGGGCTAAGACAATTCAGAAACAATTGCTTATGTGATAGTTTGAGGATTTGTCCCTGTCAAACAGTTAATATTGCTTTAATACATGAAGTAGGCTGTATAAGACAGCAATAATGAAAAATGTCAGGAAAGACAATATCAATTGTTATTCAACATCCACATCAAAGATTACTTTTTTGTCAGTAGCTTTCAGAAAATGTATTTTCCATCAGATCTGATTGCGTTCCTCTTTGAAGTGCTCCATCCTCCCGGTAGATTTAATGTGACATCTAGGCACTTTTTAGTCCCTGGGCCTCTGAGGCGATTCAAAGAGGCACAACAAGCCATCACAGGTTTATCCTCAAAGGCCGACACTGTCTGTCTGATTTATTGTAACTTTAAGAATCATCTCCAGCAAAGCATGAGCCTTTCTACCCATCCGCAGCCTCAGACTTTTATCAATTCATTTGTATGCAGCCTGTACATTCTGGAACTGAGAGCCCTATAGCCACTCATGGAAAATGCATTACCTGCTACTAATCCTTTTTATCTTTAAAGTCTGTATTTTTTATGTATAAGTCATTTTGGGTTATCATAAAATATACATAATTCTCGCCCCAAAAAAGACAAAATGAAAAGAGAATATATAATAAGTTATGAGCTTGCCGTGTCCTTATCACCAAGGATTCTAAATAAACAGCTCGCTCTATGTAAATACTGAGGGATATAAAACTGTGATTACTTTCAATAGGGAATAGGAATGCTTCCATTTTTGTTCCTCGTTTCAAAGCGAAACAGTGAGATGAATCATTTTAAATGTGTTTGGGAGCACTTTTATTTTCTACTTCATTGCTTTGGGGGCCTGGCAGTTGTAGGGGTTGCCTGTCAAAGTTCTTCTGTCATACACTACAGATATCCAGAAGCACCGTATGGTTTCAACA
>VXAK01026789.1:0-37544 GCA_013399435.1 Arenaria interpres
AACTTGTATTTGATATACGCCTGCCTGGTTTGAAAATCTGATTCCACATGTGGAGCCAGATGCTGAACGCTTCTGAAAAAGTTCCTTTTGTACTCAAAATTCTCAAACTCTTCAAGAGAGTTTACAGTGCAGACCTAATGTGCCTTTTACCTTGACTAAATTTAGGATATAACACCTCTATTCCTGTTGTCCACAGTTGTCTTCACGTGTAATGGAGAGCAGAGGAAAACTCTCCAGTGCAAGATCAGAACTGCAAAGCTTATGGCACAGGAACTGCCCTAACTTTGCTTCTAGGATGGGGTACTTGCTCCAGGAGCCTTCCCTGTGGGAGTTTTCATTTGATTGTTTGGTTGTTGTATCAATTTATATCATTTTCAGCAATGTTAACTTCCAAAGTCATGAGACTAGCTCCCAGAATTGCGTCACCAGCTTAGGTAAAGAGAGATTTAGTTTGAGTGGCAAAAAAAATGTTTTTATTCACCTCCTGGTTTCTGCAGACGCTCCATTTTCTTCAAGAGCATCTCTACAACTCCAGGAGATAAAAACTTGCATGAAAAAGAAAAGTCTACAAAGAGATACTTGATTTTCTACAAAGAGATACTTGATAGTTTCTGGGGAGGCATCTCGGGATTATCGTTAAAATCATGAGATTTGCAATACTATTCTGAGTAGTAGTGACCTCACATTTCTGCCTGGGTAGGACAGTGTGTGTATTTTATATCCTAAGGTACAACAGTAAAATATTTCAAAAAGAAAATAAATGTAATGTATTCATAATTGCTAATGTGATTGAGAATGTACATTTAAGAAATGTAATGGTATAAACCTGAAGAAATCTAATTCTGAAAGGAAGCTGTCTAAATTTAGAGTGATGTAGTACTAATTAATCCATTTAGCATTCCATGCTGGTTTCAGCCCCAGGAATGACTAAACAGAGGACTGCCCCCGGCTTAGGAGGGGCAAGGAAATTGAAAGAGGTTGGATTTTCTTTTATATTTTTTTTTGCTGTCAAGTCAAACCAGAACATCTCCATGATAGAGGTATCTTTTCCAGGTCAATTTGCACTAGCTGGGCTGGGATGGAAATGCTTTCTAGTAAACTTGTTGGTTTTCATGCAAGTAAAAGCCACGTCTACTTCAATGAGGGCTTTATTTGCATCAGAGCAGCAAGACAGAGCCCTGGAATGATCAGTGGTACAGAGAATTATATATACTATATAGTGGTGTGTACATACACATATATATGTGTACAGATATGTATAATCCAGGGACTAACCAAAGTCTGCTGTAGCCAAGCCAAGCCAAATATTTCCATCAGTGCAATGAGCTTGGGATGGAAGATCTCCAGTTACCTCCTCAAAACCTTCTTGTGGTCCCTACACTGCATACGGAAGAGCATCACATCAAGGCTTCAAGGGTAGGCTTCAAGGGTCCTCAAATCAAGGCACCCTCCAAAAGTGGGGCCACTGGTCAAGTCTCCGGGTCCAGAAGGGGGTTGGCTGAGTTTTAGCTTCCCAGAGGAGAGAGGCAGTAAATTCACATGATGGTGGCATGGGGAGGATGGGATCTGGCAAAGCTTCTGAAGCAAAGTAGCCTCAGGGTCAGCATCACTGCTCACTGGTCCCCACCACTCTGGGACCAGATGTAAAAGACGCCCCAGGCTTCTTTATAATTCTCATTGCTATTACGAAGGAAGGAGTTAAAACATAGGATTGAAGGCTAATGCATCTTTTGTGTCCTGGCACAGAGAGCGGGGACTGTGAGGACTTCAGAGACGGAACTGTCACCGGAATTAAAAGCAGTAGGTGTCAAGGGACTTTACACTGAGATATTGGGGACAAGGACATTTTTCTTTCCGTGTTGGTCAGACAAGTAACTGTGGGGCCCTGGTCCAGGCATGCAGAAGGAGGTGGTGAATAGCAATCGGGCTATGCTTGAGCTGTCACTGTGGCTGTATGGGAGATGCCACAGTCTAGGCAAACATTTGCCATGAAAATAGCCACTGGGAAGTCCCAGGACTGGGACCACATCGGATGGTGTGACAGGGAGGTCCCCTGGGGGACTCTGATGCTGGGATGCTCCTTTGGGCATGGCCCTGCTAGCCTCTGAAAAGGAAAATGCTTCTAAAACCAGAATATAATACATATATATGTGTGTGTGTGTACATACACACATCCATATAGAATCATTTAGGTCGGAAGAGACCTTTAAGATCATCAAGTCCAACCGTACCCAACACTGACAAACCCACCATTAAACCACGTCCCTCAGCACCACATCTCCCCATCATTTAAATCCCTCCAGGGATGGTGACTCCACCACTTCCCTGGGCAGCCTCTTCCAAGGCTTGACAACCCTTTCAGTGAAGAAATTATTCCCAATATCCATCCTAAACCTCCCCTGGCACAACTTGAGGCCGTTTCCTCATGTCCTGCCGCCTGTTCCTTGGCAGAAGACACCCTTCTTTCTTGGCTATACCCTCCTTTCAGGGAGTTGTAGAGAGCGAGAAGGTCTCCCCTCAGCCTGTTTGTATAAATAAGGTATTGTTTTCGTGTTAAGCCCTTTCATCACACCGATCTTGGCCTTCAGGTGCTACGAAGTGATGTGCCAAGATTGGCCGAGCTCTGCCCGTTTGCAGCCGCTCAGGAACTCAGCGTTGCGTCTGCGCGAGCGGCTGCGGACGTGAAGTCACGGGGGGAAAGGGCTCAGCAGCCAATGCAGCTTCGCTCGCACAGATCCGCTGGAATTACGCAATGACTTTCTTCAAGCTAAAAGTACTTCGAGTGTTTAATTGCCAGCGCTACATAACAATCTGGAGTAATTATATAATTAGCAAGAAATTGCAGCTCCCATTAGGTACTTAGAACAAGTCAAATTTAGGTTTGATTTTTTAAAAAGGTGGGAAGTTGTGCACATGTGGGTTTTTGCATAACGATGTGACCTCAAAGAAGTGAGGCAGTTGATTTTTTTTTCTTTCCATAAAGGAACATTTCAGTATTCATTTTGAAAATAGTTAAAGTAAGATCTGGTTAAGAAGATTGAGGAATCTAGTGAAACTGTGGTTTAAGAAGTTCTTTGGGATTGTTTCCTTACCAGAAAAGTTGCCAGGATAGGTAATATTGGATTTCAATATGACTTTGAATGGAAAAAAAAAATTGGACCAGCTCCAGGTACAAAGTCTTGCTAGGGAGAAGATGGGAGAATAAACCAGATCTAACACCCAGACCATAATTCTTCCCCTCTGGTGGGAGTTGCCCTCTGACACAACGGTGTTATCTGGTACTTTATAACCAGGACTGGAAAAAAGGGCTATCGCATCCATGCCATATTGCTGATCCTGTTGTTCAAGTGATCAACATTGCATTCATTAAAGCCATTGGAGTCTTGCCATACATACCAGCCAAATTTCCTCCCTGAGTGAGCTCCCGACTCTCCCAACGAGAAACAATTTTATGGAAGAAACAATGATGTGAGCCGCTTGGTACGCACAGGCGGAGGGAAAAAATGCCTCTGCATTTTCCACCCAGATGTGTAAAATGAAGACCCTGCCTAACTAACCTCTTTTAAAGTCTCGAGCGGGGCCCAGGAGATATAATTGATTTGGATTTTTTAAAAGCTGGTGCCAATTTCATCAGAAAGACGTCTTGTGCAGCTAAAACCCACCGGGATCTGGCATGAAATAATGGAATGGTTAAGTAACTTATTACAGACAGCAAGGAGAATTTGTAGCAGAAACTGTAGGCATGTCATTCTGGTGCCAGGTCAGAGAAATCAGTTATAAAATTGATTTAATTTGGTGGCAATGCAAAAAACAAAGGTGCCAGACAAAGGGAGATGGGGCACATGCAATATTCCTGTTGCAACACCGAGGCTCTGAATGGGGAGAGAGCAGTGAAACAATGGGAGAGGGGGGAAAAATGGCTCGAAGAGCTGCGTATGGAGACTGAAATTATACTGCAAACTTTGGAAGCTCCATTGTCACGTGGAAAAGTAATTTAATAGCCAGGCAGACAGATAGCTGTGTCTGAGCTAAATGCAGGGATGAGCAAACCTCATTGATTTCTATGGAACGCAGCAGTAGTCGGGGGCAGATCCTGCACTGGGGGCTGCAACAATATGGAGGACCTTGGGGCAGCGATGGGGAGGAAAGCGGCATCCCACGCCATTCTGGTGCCATCAACCCTTCCACCCACCACCAACCTCCCCCGTGCTGCAGTGGGGATGTGTCCAACCAGGGTACCCAGGATGGGAGCTGCTCCGGGCACCCACCCCTGGAAGGAAATTTTAGAGCTGCATCCTAAGCAGACAAAAATAAAAAAAATTAAAAACAAGCAATAAATTATCAACAGGGAGAAGGAATTTGATGGTGGAGATGGCGAAGTGGGGAATGGGTTTTGGAGATAACCGGTGTCGCGCCGTAGCGGATGTAAATCCCCACAGTCGGGTCTGGCCATTTACACCGCGAGGATCCAGCCCTTTGTTTCCCCGCAGACTCCGGGATTAGTGGAAATGAAAAGGATAAAGAACAGACCTCATGAAGCTGCGATTCACCCGAACATTAATGTATGCGCATAAAAGGGACGGCCACCCGGGCCAGGCTGCGGAGAGAAAAGATGCTAAGGTCATTCAGGAGCAGATGTCACCTTAGCAGAAAACAAAGCAGTAAAATGAACAAGCCTCAATGGACCAAACGCCTTTTCAGGCGGGCTCCAGAATTCATGTTCCAGTAACAGAAATAAATGTACAGGGAAAATGTGTGTGTTTGTTTCTTTCTTTCGCAGCAACATAATCACGGACCCGCGTCTGTGCAGGAGCTACTTGAAATAAAGCTAGAACAACGCTTATCTCTTATCAGCACTCGGGATTTGCAATAATGAAAAGATTTGCATAACAAATGCTTCTTCTCCTTGTTCTGGTTGGGATGGAAGTATTAATTTCCCTTACCTTTCTACCATATTTTTTTAAAATATCTCCACCTTAGAGTCAAAAATACAAAACCCTCTTCTTTTTAACTACTGCCTAAGCCCTTCTGTACGCTGACTTTCTCCTGCTGCAATTCGGGGATTGAAATAAATACATTTTTGCCCTCCTTACAGGCTCCTTATGGCTTTTATGTACTTTCAGAGAAAATAAAGACAAAAGGTCTCATTCATCCCTCGTGTGGCTCAGTTTTACTCCCCTGTCACTCTGCAGGCTTCTGTAGCCCTATTTAGAGCAAAGGGGGTGAGAGAAGGATCTGCCCCACGTAGTCAATTAATTATGAAGTCAATCAGGAGGTAAATATATGCATTAGCATCGACGAGGGCTAGAGGGGATCTCTTCTGCTGTATCACAGCGTCTTTATGCACATCAGCCTGCTCTGCCCTTTGATCATTTATGCTCGCAGCCGTGCCCCCTCCTGCGTGCTCGTGTTAGATCTCCTGAGCTTTGTGCCTCGGCCGGGTGGTGAGGGGGGATGCTCGGTGCTGCTCCCAGGGCTGGAACCCAGATGGATCGGACAGACAGACGGACGGATGGACCTCCAGAGGCTCTCCCAGCTGCATTCAGGCTCCCCTTGCACTGAGATGGGATGAAGTAGTCTCAGCCCACTCCTGACAGATATTTGACCCATCTCTTCAACCCAATGAGGGCTCTGAGAGACCTTTCCTAGGCCACACACCATCACGAGAACATGGGAGAGTGACCACCTAGAGCTAGGACCTGTATGAAACGTGACGTGACTTGTATTATATCTGTGAAGTTCCTTTTTCATGCCCAAAGTGCTCTTGTTGAAGAAGTCACAGTCATACTGATGCATTTTATTTTTTTCAAGACCTTCTTGGAAAAGGTCTTCTTTCACTTTTAGACTGGAGCAACTTTCCTAATATCTAGCCTAAATCTTCCTCCACCACATAAAGCCTATTTCTTCCAGTCCTCTTCCTGGGGACCAACCTACATTTGCTGCAGAACAGCCTTTCACAAGTGCATGCTCTCCTCTTGTCTTGTCATTGTATTTTCTCTTTGATAGGAAAAAAAAAGCCCAAATCCAACTCCTTGTCTTTATTCCTGCAGCAGCAGAAAGCACACAAGAAACACTGGAGCAATTGCCAGCCCAGGCTCCTGCCTTGGATCACGTTTGGAGTTTACCCTGTCTGTTTGAGGTGGCTTCAGTCAAGGGTTTGGGGATCACCCCATTCACTGGTGTCCTTGCTGCATCCATGCCTTTGCACGGAGGTGTCACAGGAGCATGAGGCCCACCTTGGGCAACTCTTCCTTTGGGATCCTGCCACAAATCCCCCACCCTGGCTTGTGTGGAAGCAATGTACTTGCTCTTTGATTTTTTGCTCCTCCACTGAAACCTTGTGGGGCAGCAAAAGGCTTTTTTTTCCAGCCTAAATAATTCCTTGGATAAACCTTCATATTTATTTTTCTTTTTAAGTATAACAAAGAAATATCAAACATAATGTGTCCACAGGGGGCTGAAAAATTGCAGTGTGTTACTTACAGTGTGGCTTTCTGCATATAAACTAAACTCCAAGCTGTTTTTATCCTCAATTTTGAAAAGACAAAGTGCAGATAGAAGAATTAGACCAGATCCTTTCAGTCCTGTACCAAACAGCACGTGCATCAGATGGGACCACACAGCCCACAAAGCAGCAAACTCTTTGGAAAAGAGAAATGGGTTATTGATTTTGTTATTATTCTTGTGTTTCTTCAGTAAGATTATTAGCAAAATAAATTTAAGCAGGAAAATGAAAGGCTTGAGAGAATGAGCAGGTTCCCTTGCAAACTTCTGGGTCTGTTTTGCTTCTCACCTTTGGCTTGTGCCCAGTTGCCGGGTCACCAGTCAATGAAAGCTGTTCTAATATCTGATTTCTAACTCACTAGTATGACACTCAGTTCTCTGTAAACTATTCTCTGGAAAAACAGCATCAAATCTGGGTAAACTTGGGCTCATGGTCCAGCTCATGAAAGCTGAATTACACCTGTAACTTACTGCAAAATCATGTTTTTGCTGCCAAATAGGGACAACTGTGGATTTGTCGGCCAAGTGCCTGGCTTTATAGCTGAAGGTGGCCGAGCTGCCTACGGGAATTTTGAGCCGTTGTTCGCTCCAGGTCGCTTGGGAAGAGCCTCCGTGAGCCGTCTCTGGAAGAATCATTAGAATTTGCAGCATGAATATTGTTTCCCCAAGTAATCAGACTCTGTTCTGACATACCCACAAAATCCAAGATAAAGTCCCGTTTCATGTCAGGCAGAAGGCAGTGTATTACCCATGCGGACATTAATATGGTAAAGCAACTATTTCTGCCGAAGAGAGGAAATTAAAAATATTACCATTCTTTCCAGTTCATTGTGCTGGAACAGTCCATATTAATGATATCCATAGGTCAAAAAAGAAGAGGGGGATGCTTCCTCGTTCGTGGACATTATGTAGAAAATTTAACAGGCCCCTTATTTATTTATTTTTCTTTATTTAGGACACTCATGCATGCAATCTCTTATTTCAGGGCACTGTGCTTTTTAATTAGGACATAGGCTTTGGAATAAGTGCATTTAAGAAGAGTTGCTAAAGAAATAAAACCTGAGGACATTAAACTAAAATGACAAGGAATTATAAATGCATATGATTTTCCTGATTTCTCCCCCGGGAATCATTTTGAGATTGTTGGGTCATCAACAACACTTCTTTAAACTTAAAATAAAAGAAACTTTATTCTTTCCCTAAAAGGGCTGGAAAGGGACGTGAATCTCTGCAACATAACAAATAATTCTTGGGTCTCAAAACTCCACGCTTATGTAAAGTCTAATTGAGTTCAGTATCCATCCACCGTTCTGCCAGGACAATGTCCACGACTGACTTCCACATTCCTAACGACTTGGGGAAAAAAAAGAGTCAGGTATTCCATTTTCATTCTGGCTGTTTGGTCATACACGAAATGATGCCTGTCTTCCTCAATTTCTCCTCTTGACAATGAAGTGCTGAACAAAAGGCAAGAACAAAAAGGATAAGCACGAAAAGTTAAAGCCGTAGGATTTGGGTTTTGCTTCTCACTCACAGGGGAGGAATTACAGTGACAGGTGAATTGATCTGGTTTTCCTGCTCAGGGATGGGTAATGAGCGCAGAGAAGCTATGGATCTTCTTGCGGAGGTCTTCAGAGTACCTGCCTCTCCGCCTTGAGCAGGGAACAAGTAGATATGTTTCAGGACAGGAGCAAAATTTAGGTGTAGATTGGGTGCCTAAAGTAGGTACGTTAGGTCCTACTTCTAACTCATATGGAAGGATCCATATGTTGTTACTGGGACTAGAAATCATTGGTTTCAGCAAAAAAAGCAAAAGCCTCTGTCCAGTGAGTTTGGTCCCTCTCTCGGGTTATACTTGTAGGGAGCTGCTGGGCTCAGAAGAAGGATGCAGAAGGGCTTCAGACCGTGGGCAAAGGGCACAAAGGTCTCTGTCCTTGGATCTTGTCAAGACCCAACTGGATGAGCAACCTGCTCTAAATCCAGTGCTGACCCTGCTTTGAGGAGAAGGTTGGACCAGAGACCTCCTAAGGTCCCTTCCAGCCCAAATTCTTCTACACTCCAGTAAAACACCACCACCTTGTTGTTAATTTTCCTTTTCTTGGCTTGAACCCTTCACATTCAGGACTGTTTCCACCTTTAAACAAAGGTCTCTGTTACTAGTTGGTGATCTGGGACTTCCCACTTCAATCTCTACTTCAGTCAGGTTTCCTACATGGCTCTTCCTGTCTCCAATCTCCATCTGCAGAATGGAGGCATCGCCCTGCCTGCAAAAGGCAGCTGTGAGATTAAATTCATTAGAGATCAACGGGTCCTAAATTCAGTGGTAATAAGGGCCCTAAGACAGACAAAATACAGGGTGGGAGAAATCTGACAAGATTTTGATATCTGGTCTAGTTGCCTGGATACTCTCTCTTGGCACAGAAAACACATGCGCCACTGCCACCGTCACATGGTGTGAGCTCAGAAGTTGATTCACTTCAAGTCAGGATGAATAAACAGAAAATAAAATGTCTTCCACGATCTTTTCAGAACCAGAACATTAGCAGTTATAAATTGCTAGAGACCTTTATCTTTCACACCTAAGGGTACCTTGGTTGATGTAGGGGAACAAGATTGGCTTTTTGCCACAAGCTTTGGGTTTGGAGCAGCCTCTGGTTGCATTGTGTCAGGAGCATGATTTTGGAACCTGGAGTGTGTTAGATAGTCAAGATCTGCAGCCTACTTCCGTATGGCCACATTAATTTCACGGCTTCACCAGCAACTATGCGGAGAGGAAGACGATGTGCCTCCCACCAGCCTTGTGGAGGAGAAGTAGCACTCCTGCCAAGCAGTTTGCACAGGACAATAAATCCAAGTACTGTCCCCTCCATGAACAGCCTAGGAGCTTCGGATGGGGCTGCAAAATCCTCCCATTGCTTCTCCAAGCCACAGTGCCAGGGCAACCCCTTGTAAACCTCACAAAGACCCAGTGAGTTTCCTCTTTCTGGGTCACAGCAGAGTGGAGCAAGGAAAATAAAGAGAAATAAGTTCCCTTTCCTGAGGAAGGAGACAATATGTAACTGTGGTTCTTAAAAAGTTTAACAAGCTCCCAAAACGTTAAGGGTTGGAAGTCCAGATGATACAGGGAGGTCCTTTTAAGGGCATTATTATATCGTATCAGCAAGAAAAATACATGTAGGTCAAACTTTAAGACCTCTCATGGCAAGAAATGGGACAACGTGTTCTGGAGCACCACCATCATGGAGGCTCACTGCCAGCTGTAAGTCAGAGTGGGCCTGATTCAGCTGAGGAGAGACATCAACAGGCCATATACCCACAAAGCTGTCGGGTTTGGATGGATCTCCAATGGGGATTCGTTTAAAGTTGGGAAAGCCTTGCAGAAAACAGGTTATTGGCACAGCACCTTTCGTCTGGCAGTCTGGTGCCGTGGGGACTTCTCTGTGGACAAATTACTTCTCCACCATCCTTTTTTCTCACACTTCGTTCAGATAGGATTTCTTTGTGCAGAGTTCGATTCCCATCAACTTGACTCTGAATTTGAAGCTCTGGCTTGGAGGTTGGAAGCTCTGGATCCACAGTCAATGGAAATGTCCCGAAGCAGTCCCTCCCTCCTTTGATGGCTGCACAAGAGAGGTCAACAGTAGGAATCTGTAGCAAAATTAGTTGGTTTATTTATTACAAAGGTCCTTCCAGCAGACTTTGTGAAGACGGCACTGCTGCATATGGCTTGGCGCAAAGTTTAAGATCCCACAAAGACATGCCAATTAATCTCAGCGGAGCAACCGGTAGGCATGAGTGCCCACAAATGCGACACTGTAGGAAAGACTGAAAACTCCGAAGACAGATCAATTTAATAAGCTTTAAGGACTATACCTAAAGTGCCAGCTGCCAATCTGCGGGTGCTGCAGCCAGCGGTAGATGCTAACATGCTTGTGCTTGACTGCTCGGCATTACAATTGCAAATGGCCTATTCTGCTGTTTCACAACATTAGCCTAGCAACAAATGAGCAGGAAAAAACATTTACTCTGTGGCACATTTGAAAAGGCATTTCATATGCATTTAACAAACTGCCCAGTGCAAAGCCTACAGCAAGAAATACCTGCTGGGAGGGAGCTCCTCCCACACCCCAGTTAGCCAAAAAATGGCAGAGGTTGGAGGGAACCCTTCTCTTTGCTCCCTGGAGTCCTCCCTTCACTGGAAGACTTGGCTTTTGTAGATGGACAGGAAGGAAGGAAGGAAGGAAGGAAGGAAGGAAGGAAGGAAGGAAGGAAGGAAAACTCATGTCAAAACCCATGTTTCAGCCTCTGAAGTTAAACTCTCATTTACACTAATTTTCCTTAGTGCAAGTTAAATCGTGTTGAAGCAAAAAAAAAGCAAAAGGCAACCCCTATTCCAGTGAGTTTACTCTCTAAACCAGGAGGATATACTCATCTTTAAGAGTCTGGGTTATCGCTAACAGAGATAGCAATTAATTTTCTGGAAGACTGCATGATAATAAAGTGTCAGGGGCCCAAATCAGACCTGGCACTTGGTCATGCTGGACGATGTGCTGATGTTATTAAAAGGCCAATTGCCATCAGTTTGCATTCCAGCTGACAGCACAGTGCAGCAGGAGCAAACAACTGCCTGGAGAAAGTGGAGAACGACCAGGGAATCATAATAGTAGGACAAATATGTTCTTGCATCACTAGTGCTAGTTACAGACCCTATGTAAGTAATTGTCAGCTACAAGATCAACTCCGATTAAGAGGTTTATAAAAACTTTACTGACAAGCAAGGAATTTCATCCTCACCTGCTGATCGGCGCCTTACACCTACCTCTGAAATATTTAGCAGGCAGCAATTGCAGGGGTCAGCTTCAATCAGAGAAGATAACTCAGATATTCCGAAATTAAAATCCAAAATAAAATGGATTATTTCCTCTTGACCTCCCCCCAGCAGATAAAATGAGGACAATAAAATAAACGAAATTCACTCCAGCTCTCAAAACACTTATCTCCCCAAAGCTCTGTGCAAGTGATGGGGGGAGACAGACACTCTAACAGGGATAATAAACCAGCCCAGCTTTTGGGGGAGTAAAGTCAGGGCTTTTCTCTCTTGTGGGAGAGCCAATAGAGGCCTGGATACAGAAGGACCAGGAGGTGCAGGTGGTGTGGTGTATCCCCATCTTCTGAAGCCTTGTGGTCCTGAGCTAAAACTCACAGCTGGACAGTGTGAACGCCACCACCACCACAGCCACTCCTCCGTCGTTTCCAAGCACATTATCCTGGACCTCTTGGGAGTTTGTGGCAGACCAGGACACTGACCCTACCATGTGTTCCCAGTGGCTTGCTGGGATCTGTGGGACCATACCACCCCACCTGGCACAAGCAGCAAGCTGGTAATGCAGTGTTTGCTGGACTGAGAAACTGATGCATGAAGCAAACGTGGGTCTGACATGTGTCTAATAAACAGACCTATTTATTAATGAAGATCAAACACATGTTCTCATGAAGATCACTCACAGAGGAGGCACAACCCCACATTTTCCCTCTCGACTCCCTGGAGTTCAAGCCTGTCCATTAACAATGGGACAGATAAACCAAATCTTCATGAGAGACACAATTCGGTCTCTCTGGGGGAAAAAGGAAGACTTTAACCGTGGTTTCAATGGGAACTGTTTCAGGCTACGATGAAGAAAAGATCCTTCCCCATTTTCAGTTGTTAGCTAATTCCTATTATTTATTTGTACCAGCAGTCATTGAGCAGCAGCATTACCAAAGTAGCACTACGAATATCAACATTTTCCAGTTTAAAGGTCCCTTTTGGGCAGAGTGCACTTTCTAAATGCCCTAGCCTCTGAGGGTACATATGGAGATCCCTGTGTTGGCCAGAGCCACATCCTTTTAGGACAACTGACCTTCTGAGAAGGAAAAGATAGTTCAGACATTTGATTGGGCTATGTTGAGTGGAGATACCTCCTTCTATAGCCAGTCACAAGTCCTGGCTTAAGGACATCGGTATCTGCAGCCTCCAGCTGACACCAAACGTTGCAGATGGCTTTTTGCTTCTGTGCTTGAATGGCCCTGGGGAGGTCTGTGCTGCTGATGGCAACGTCCTCCAGAGGAGATGTCAAGTTTGGCTTGTAACCCTTTGTGATCATTTATGGTGCCAGCACACATGTTTTAATTAACAGAATTAACTCCAGCGATCTGGCCAAGCTCTAACTTGAATTAAAGAATTTCTCTATGAGACTTGAATTTGGTTTGGTGCCCTAAGAAAATAGGCTCTTCATCATGAGCGTGTGGGATCCCATCTCATGGCTGCTCACTAATATCCCCCCACCATGAGTGACCACAGGCTTTCTTTCAAAGGAAAAAGCTATGTGAAGAAGGTAGGGAAAGAGCTATGTCTGAGCCCTAAGGTAGCAATGAGTCTTTATGTCTGTGTCCATACTGTATCACACAGCACTTTCCAAGTCCCTTGCACACTCGATCCACCGGCCAGCAATGCTACCCCACCAAAACAGCACTTTGCAATCGCTTCCAAGCAGATATAAACGAGGACACGCGGTGGGAGATGGGCCAGGTCAGCAACATGCAGAGATACTTCTCTTCCATTGTCTGATATTACCAGCCTTCTCATAAACAGGCAGCTCATGTTTTCCTTCCCAAGGAAGATACACCCTACGAGAGGCTGTTATATAGCGCGACAAATAACTTCTGATTGTCAGGTTTTCTTCCTTAATTGACTGGCAGAGAAAAATAAAACGTCAGCAACAATAGCAGCTCCATGCCATCTTTCACTTGAACTTTCCCAAGCCCTTTGCAATCCAGAGTGAAGTAAACTTCACTGCCTCTTCTGAGGCAGGTGGGGAGGATAGGAGGGAAGGTGGAAGGGAAATAGTTTCCTGAGGTTACCCAGCAAATCGAGACATGGTTTCATCTCTCTCAACTCACTGTCCCGTCCTCCAGACACCAGGATGGGACTCACAGTGTAAATCCGAGTTGCGTTTGCTCTGCATTGGGGTGGACTGAGGAAGGTCACTTTGATGATGAAGGCCACCTTGATGTTGAAGGTTTATTCCATGTTTTTTCCCCTAATTTTCACACTGTCATTGCTGCAATTCAGTGTTTTGCTTCCTATTCATAATTTCATGGCCTGTGGAAAGGAGGTGTCGACCTGCGTCTGTCCTTCTCATCTACTCTGCATCTTTCTTAAAAGCAAGGTCCTTCCCAAGAAGCAGCACTTGTGTTGCAAGGTGTCTTAAAAAAGACATACTTTTCCCCAGAAGCTACTGCAGCATGCACAGGCTGGAGACGGCGTCTCCAGGACGCCACATGGCTTTGAGAAACCCAGCTGGGCACTACCCCACCTTGGGACCTCGTTCTGCTGGGGTGAAGGTGTTGGGCTCAGTGGGAGCACTGGGGTGGCTGCCATCCCTGGCGTGGAGCAGGACATCAGCAGCCCGCTGCTCGCGGCATGCCAGGGTTCGACGTGCCGAAAGTGGAGCTGCTGCCGCCCTCTGGGAGAGCTGTCAAAACATCTGTGATATTTGGGACCGTTCCAGGACGAGGGAATCAGAAGTGGATCCTGGAAATCTGCCTATTATCCTAATGAGGATGTTTCCGTATCATGGCAGACCATTCGCGCACGAGACGGGGGAGGCTGACGCAGGGGGAAAGGTTGGTCCAAGTGACCTTCTGCTTTCCCAAAGGGTGGCCCAGCACAAGGGCGTTTGTGTCCTCCCCAGGAGGGATCGGTTACTGGTTTGTGTTGTGTGTTATTGCCTGTGTAACTTCAGTTCCCAGGAGGATTTTCCCATTAAGAAGGGAAAAAAAAAAAAAAAAAAAAAAGAAAAAAGAAAGCAAAAGAAAAAGGAGCTTTGCACGGGCTTTTAAGCAAACAAAATGTGGAACATGTGTGCACACAAGATTTCACACCCACGCACAATTTCCCTTCTAACGTCGCAAATGGCTCGTGCGTGAGGACCTGGCGTTGTGCAACGGATCGGCATTGCAGGCAGGGAGAAGTGGGAAAACGGGGGGAAACCGGAGAAAAAGATGGGCAAATCCCAGTTACTATTTCATCTTAGAGAAATCATGTCAGTTTTTAGGAAAAAAAAACCACCAGCCCTGCTTTATCTGATGTTTGATCGAGTTGAAAACCCGTTGGCATTCCCTTCCTGCACACTGCCATGAGGGTACTGCAAAGCAAATAAGAATTTGAAATAGTAATAACAGATCTGGGGTGGCAAGTGATTTTATTTAGCATTTATTGCCGTCAGTCATCCTGGGTTTGTTAACCTCTTTTGGACTCCCAGGTGGGACTTCGGGTTGCAATCACAGCCCGGCTTGTAGAGCAATGGTCTGAGAAAGCTTCTGCATCGTGTTTCAAAGCTTCTGAAGACTTTATGAATGACAGCAGGGAAGAAAAATCCTGTTATTCCCAAGATTTCGGGAGAAAAACAGAAAAAAATACAAATGAAAGCCACAGTTTCTCTGTGCACATCCAATGGTGGGCAATTTGCAACTTTTTCTGTACCCTAAAAATATTCCAATGGACCCTTTTTGTGTCTTCACAGGTGAAGTTGGCTACACAATGGAGGTGCTTTTTTGCTCATCTGTTTACCAGCAGCAGCTCCTGCAGAAGTAATTCTTAGACCTTCAGGATCCCACAACTCACAACAGCTGCTCTAGAAGCAAAACCCCACACCCACATGTGCTCCTCCTTCCTTCACTCCACCTGCATCTCAAATTCTGTCAGACTGACCAACAGTGGTGGTGGCAGCTTATTCCCATGGCCTTTTTTTGTCAGTGCAGGTTTTCCACCAAATTACGCGTAGAATTCAGAGAAAATTACCGAAATGCAAACCCACTTGCAGAGAACTATCTAAAGTCCTGGCCAGGACTCAGAAACCGCACGAGCAGGTCAAAATTAATCCCGATATAAGCATCTACGTGGTGTCACGCTGAAGAAGGATGCCTCGTCTACAGGCAGGTTCATTACCATGGCCACGTGGACACCACTGACTGCCGTAACAGGGGACGATTAACACAACCCCCAACACTGAATTTCATGGCACCACCTTGGGCCACCGTTGAAAGGTTGCAGCATCACTCCTTATCTTCTCAAAGCCGATTTCTGCTCCGTTCGTTGAGTGTCCGAGTGCCTCCTCCCCACCGCATCGGAAACACAAATGTGAAACACGTGCTCTGCTTCATTAAAAATTATGCTAATAGGCGACATCATTTAAATTGCTAATGGGGTCGGCTGTTTCTAGTAAGACATGACAAACTGTCTGGAAGGAATTTTTGCATTTTTAAAGATCCCCTTTATTCCCAAAGGGAAGCGAGTTGCTTCAGAGGGGAAAATATATATATGTATTTATATATACACACACGCCCGCACACGCAAACACACATACACATATACAAATACTCTTTTTTTTTTTTTTTTCTGCCTGAAATGCAAGTGCTAGAAAACAGCTTCTCTTTTACAGGTGGGACCCGGTGCACCAGGTTGAATCCATTTTTGCCAGGGCGGCTTTGAGCTTGGGAAAGGGGAGAAGGGGGTTGGTGATGCTGGAGGCAGGAGCCCGGGCAGGAGGTGCCGGGAGGGTGTCGCTCCATTGCCCCCACCACCTCCCCACCCTCCGCACGCACTAACTACTGCCGGCAGATTAGCAGCTGCTCTTCACGGGGAATGCTGATTAGCAGCAGGCAGGGGATAGAAAAGCCACAGGGGTGGATAAAAGATGAAGCCAGAAGAGGAACCAGGAGATTTGGTCTTCTGCTCCCTCCTGGGACTGGATCATCTCGGAATAAGTTATTTTTATAACAGATTGGAGCAAACCTTCCACCAAAGGGGAAGCCCCGCTCCATCCGCTGTGTCTTAACTAGGCAGGATGCTTGGCTGTCCTGTGGTTGGGCACGGTTTTCGGGTGCTTGCATCCTACCAAGAGAGATGTTTGGTCCGCTCAGCAGTCGTTGGAGGCAAAACCTGACCCCTGGGAGCACTCAGGAAACCTATCCCAAAATGGTGGTGCCTCTGGGTTGTGCCAGTGGGAGGGGGCACAGATGGCAGCACGGCCACCGGGGACACCCCCCATAACGCCATCAATCTGCCAGAGGGAAAGGGCTTCCAACAGGGAGCAAAAGAGGACAGAGAAGTATTCAGATGGGAAGCCAGGAGATAATGTCAACTGAGGACCGCTGGCAGGAGCAGGCAGCTGCCAGAGGACCGCAGCTGAGTTTCTCCAAGGCATCTGGGCATCTTCCACCACCTTCACAGCATCCCTCCGGCCAGGAGCATCTCCACGTGGTCTTATGGGGCTGACATCAGTGACTGGAGAAAATATGCATCTGCAAAAGAGGGAAATTTTTTGTCAAAATCTGAATTAGTGCTTCCCCCCAGCCTGGGTTGAGCTCCCCAGCAGCAGTGCACAAATAGTCGAGGCTTAAACGATGCCGTTGGTGGTCACTTTAATTTCAGTGGTTATAAGTAAATTTAAGCCATAATAGGGATAGCCATTAATTCACTTCTAATTTTAGGTGGCTCTTTCTTAAAGGTATTTGCATAGAACATATCTGGTTTTATGATGGTTCCTTCTAATCCTTCAGTTTTGTTTTTTTTTGACTAACAGTTATATTGTAAAAGCAGGAACAGCCTAAATATGCGGTTTTTCCCAGTGCTTCAAACTCCACGCAGGTTTGGAAAATGCCCCTTAGCCCAGTTTACTTCACTATATGGCTGCTTGGGGTTTCTATGGGCATTTCAACAGAAATGGGTGCAGACAGATGTATATTCATCCCTGCTTTAAGCTGATCTGTACTGGGGTAGAAGCCCAGCTATGCACAAGCCAGCATGGACAGGGGAGGTGACCATGTGCCCCTTCAACCAGAGCTGCCACCTCCCCTGGAGGTGATCTTATCTCAGGGGTACAGAAAAAATGAAGTTCATCCACACAGACAGACACTAAATCACTTTGTTTCTGTTCCAGTCTCGTTTCTAACACCAGCTCCTATCCATCCTCTCAAACAACCCTCTCCTTTCCTCTCCCAGTCTTGGAATAATATATATTATTAACAATATGACAACCACAGGGCTGACATTGCCTGTTATTTTATCTTACCCAAACCACTGCTTGGCCTTTCCATCTTGGTATTTTCACCATCCTCTCTAAATTTCCTTGTGTACCATCATAACTCAACACATCAAGGTCCATGGACAAGAGGCACAAAAACAAATATGTACATCTGTCATGGGGAAAAAAAATAAAAACCCAGAAAAAAACAAACCCAAGGAAAGGAAAACCCATCAGGCAATAAACTTGCGCTACACTTAGTAATGCAGGACATACTGGCTTATTCTGCCTCTGATGGAATATGATTACGTCTGGCGAACGATGGGCAGAAAAACTGCCCGACAACCAGGCAACCACTAAATTAAATTTCAAGAGTCCAATTACAACTTTCTCACAGTGCAGCTTTAGAAAATACAGCCGAAGCCCAGGGTAAGATAAACGCACAACAGCACGGGAAAATGGCTACTCTAATAACAGGCTGGGATGCCAACCCCTGTAATGGGGGCATTAAGGGCTACATTTCTCCTGGGAAAATAAACAGTGCCAGGGTCTGGCCTCTGGCCTCAGTGCAGCTGGGGTGGTGTAGCCCCATCCATACTGTCAAACTCCCTTGTTCCCCCAAACAGGGTGGTTGCACCCAGACAAACTATTAAGAACAATCTCTAACCTGGGTAATCTGGGTTTGGGGATTATTTCATAGAATCATACAATAGTTTGGGCTGGAAGAGACCTTTAAATGTCATCTAGTCCAACCCCCCTGCCATGGGCAGGGACACCTCCCACCAGACACGGTAAAGAAGTTCTTCCCCACATCTCATCTCAATCTCCCCTCTTTCAGTGTCAACCCCTTCCCCCTCATCCTAGGGCTCCCCTCCCTCATCCAGAGTCCCTCCCCAGCTTTTCTGGAGCCCCTTGAGGGACTGGAAGGGGCTCCAAGGTCTCCCCGGAGCCTTCTCTTCTCCAGGCTGACCCCCCCCAACTCTCTCAGCCTGTCCTCCCAGCAGAGGGGCTCCAGCCCTCCCAGCACCTCTGGGGCCTCCTCTGGCCCCGCTCCAACAGCTCCATGTCTCTCCTGTGCTGAGGCCCCAGAGCTGGAGGCAGCACTGGGGGGGGGTCTCCCCAGAGCGGAGCAGAGGGGCAGAATCCCCCCCCGGCCCTGCTGGCCACGCTGCTGGGGATGCAGCCCAGGAGCCTCTTAGCTCAGCGCTACTTGTCCCAGGTCAAAACCATGTCAGAGATGTGGTGCCAATGACCATTGTGCTCCAACATCCATCAAATTCACTGTTTCTGACAGAGCCTACCGTGGGATGAACGTTGGTCCCAAGGATGTGATGTTCAGGTCTTACATCCAATTTGTGAGTAACTGCCCGAGGCAGAATGCGATGGAGATGGAGGCCCCGTATCCACATGAACTCGTGGGTGGTGGAAGAGCAGAGTCAAGTGGCACTGAACTCAAATGGGCTGCTTTGAGAAACACAAGCATTAACATTGGGGTTGGTCAGGCCTTTCCCCTTGAAGACACGACAGACTCATTTGACTGTTATGGAAGGCACTGAGAAAACCCTTGGTACGTTTTGAGAGGTTTTTGCTGTATGTAAGTTATACATTAATGTTGGTACAGATAATATGATACACACTTCAGTAGACAGGTGAAAGTACTTTACTTGCCACATTTCAAGGGAATTTTGTGAAAAAAATTATTTATTTATAAGAAGAGGCTGTTCAGGAAGATCTTGTAACCTGTGTTTTTCATGAGAGAGAAGTGAAGTGTCAGAGACACCTTCAAGGTTCACAACAGGAGCAACATGAAGATGGGAACATAGTGTTCAGCCCTATAGAAAAGGTCAGTAAGATCCTCTGTGGCACCCTGAGGTGGAATAAAGAAACAGAATGGTTTCAGGTGGGGATGGTACTCAGTGTTTTGTAAGACTGAGCTCAAAAGCATTACCTCAACTTTAGATTTATTTCAGATGTTAGACTGGAACAGCACAAGTTTATACCGCGAGTAGGTCCCAAAGGAGTGGCTCTATACTAAAAAAAAAATCCAACTGCAGTCCTCAAAAAGGGTTTTTAAAGTCATTAAGAGATGTGTGCCTTCTCGGCTCCTTTTTTCTTCTCTTTTTCTATATTGATATTCTGGGATGTGTCTGAAGTATAGCCATATATAGAGGCGGCAATGACATGAAAAGTGCATTGAAGAGATCTTTGAGTCAGAAACACTCAAATCCCAGCCGTAGGGGACGGCACAGGAATTCAGGAATGATAACTGCGAGATGCAGACAGAAAACTCAAACCCCACCTCTAGACAGGTAGATCTTACAGTGGCAGAAGATGGGCTTGCTTGGCACAGCAGGACGAGTGCTAATCCCAAAAGGCAGTTGGGATGTGTCCCCTGGTGTGGGGGACTCTGATAATATGGACATGGCATGATTCTGCCAGTTGGTTCCAGGTTCAGGCATGAACTTACCAGTAAAGGGGTAGCCAAAAATCTCTGCCATAAAGTCACCGTGCTACATTATTCAGGTCACCTCCTCTACTGCTCTTCAGTCCAGTTAGATTGCACCGATGTGTGGGTCTGGGGTGCTTCAGGATTATTGGGAGGAGGAATAAAGTGTTATTACATGGAATTCTGATTTCAGGGGAGGCTCCTAGCCACATCAACTGCATTGCAGCACTTTAGCAGTAGTGGAAGAGATCTCATGTTGGGAAGCTACACCAGTAAGTCTGTAGGATAAGAGTTAAGAAGCCTCCAAGATGTGGGTGAGGATCCGCACCGAGTATGGAGCAGGACAAGCCACCTCTGTGGGTCTTTAAGCAAGACAGACACAGCAGAAATCATCATTGCACTTTCTGAATATGGGATAGCATTTGTGGATGCAAAGCAGCACTTGGCGAGGCCAACAAGGGACAGCAGCAGCGATCAAAACAAGAGTCCTCAGCGTTTTTCCATGGCTTTGCCTCCAAAAATAACCCGCAGTGTACCATGAGGGCTGGCCAGCTGCATCCACATTCAGCCAACTTGTAGATGCGTCTCCTCGAGCGGTGAAGGGTTGCGTGACGTCTCATGCCCCCAGCCCAGAGTTGCCAAGAAGATTACGCTATAGCCGGCTTTACAGCATCTACAGATAAGCATCTCAGCGCAGCCGTGTGTGGTCATCCACGTGTCAGCAGCAACAGGAGGCTCTCGATCTGGCAGGGCTTCACCAACATTGGCAACCCCTCCAGCCATCCAGGGCCGCTTGCCACCTCTCCAGCTAAAACTTGAACTCGGGTAAAACAAGAAGCAGCATCAATTGGATCTGTTTGCTTATGGGCCACGGAGTAATGCTTAAATTAAATTTAAATTAAATTTAAATGAGAGTCAGTAAAAACGTGACTGCCCTTCAGCCTTCATCAAGCTCTTATTATACGTTACAGACCCGTCCCTATCTAATAGTCTCCAAGGAAAATGCAGCCACGGACGACAAGTGCTTGGGGAAATCACCCTCGGAAATTCAGAGCAGTCATGGGCTGTGGAGGCTGCCAGTGGTCCTCAACCCAACCCAGCAGCTGGAGACCCACATGGTGCAGAAACCCTTTTTTCCCTGCCATGAGCAGGGCCAGGATAGAGTGTATGGCTGTGATATGTGTGTATGGCCCTGCTCCCAATATTGGCTAGATTCAGAACATCCAGAGGTGGGAGTCAGCAGATCAGGAGCTTCCAAAAGCTGGTGTTCTCCTCTTGGAGCTCTCTTCCTCTTCACTTCCCTCAAATTGACCTTTTTTGAATGCATCCTTAGGAAGGATATCAGTGTTCACCCATAGAGCTCTTCCCTTCAAGAGGTCCTTTCGTCCCCAAAAACGATGGAGCAGCTGAGGGTTTGAGGAGCAGCAGGTCCAGCACCCAACTCTACAGAGCACCTCGTGTGGGTATGACTCTACTTCATCTTCACCTCCCACAACTCATCAGCGTTATGTGTTTACCTGAGGTTTGGATACCTCATCTTGGGACTCCTGACTGCATCCAAGAGGGAGCAGTGGGCTCGCAGAAAACAGCTGGAATAAGTGACTTTTTGTGAGATGTTAAAAGTGTGTTAGGAGGAATATAAGCTGTTGTGACTGCTAGCGAAGGGTAGTCTCTGCTTCTTGCAGTGATAGCTCCTATCCAGAAGAAGACCAAAGGTCATGTTTTATATTAATGGGTCAGCAAAGGAGTCTGGATGGGATTAACTGAAAAATTAAAAATTTGGATCTAGATGAAGGAATCCTGCCATAGCTCGTACCTCTATAGATGGCTGACCTAAGCTTTGTTTGGCTAAGTTGATTTTCAGAGCTTGTCAGAAATGCTCAAACATATTTCCCAAAAAAATTCTAAAAGGAAGCAAACAAAAAAATACATAAACCTATACCATTTTTTCAATGGGTATTCAAGGCTTTTTTTACAACACAAGAAAGAGATTTGTTTGGGAGGTTTTTTCACAGGCAGTTTCCATTTCTTTTTTTTCCCAGTCTCTTCACTGAAGAGTAGAGTTGATGGGTTTTTTACCAACATAAATATTTTCCATGGATATTCGCCTCAGGTCATTAATCTTACACACATATATATAATGAATGCAATCTTGGTGACAGCACTTTGGCTGAGTCAGTCTTGCTCACACTTTGCATGACAAGGTGAGGTTTGAAATCAGATATACACCTTAAATTATGCTAACTGTCCCTTGCAGCTGTTTACCAAGACACACACGCATTTCTCTGTCACTCATGAAGATTACTCAGGATATTCGGACGTGACCTCAGCAGACCCGTAAAGCTGTCTCTGCAACTGCCCGGGAGGATGACACAGGGATTGCTCAGTGCATGAGAGATCATGGATTTACTCAAAGGAGCTCAAGAATCAGCTCCCTTCATGCTCGAACCCCTTCACCTTGAGAGCAGCACGGCTGACGGACGGTCTGCAGGATGTCTTGGGTGTTTGCTCCATGCCCATAGCAGCTTCACAGCACCTGATCATGCAGGGCTTTTCCAGGGTTTCCCCAAAAGTACCAAGTAGCCTCATGGGTTTGTTCTGGCCTTTTCTTTAGATGGCGAAAAAGAAATGACTCATGACCTAAGAAGCAGGTGATTGCCAAAGACCCTCCCTTGCAATGAATCATAGAATCACAGAATGGTTTGGGTGGGAAGGGACCTTAAAGACCATCCAGTTGCGACGCCCTGCCCTGGGCAGGAACACCTCCCACCAGACCAGGTTGCTCCAAGCCCCCTCCAACCTGGCCTTGAACCCCTCCAGGGATGGGGCAGCCACAGCTTCTCTGGGCAACCTGGGCCAGGCTCTCACCACCCTCAGGACAAAGAATTTCTTCCCAATATCTAATCTAAATCTCCTTTCTTTCAGTTTGAAACCATTACCCCTTGTCCGATAAAGCTTTCCCATGCAGAAGACAGGCACTGCCAGAGGCCAGCTCATCCCACCCTGTGGTAGGTACAAAACCTGCCCTCTGGAAGTGAACCTTTCTCTCCAGGGGAGACCTGAATTCCTAGTTTGAAGCAGAAGTCCAACTTCTAAATGGCCTAAGAGCCACTTGCACGTGTGAATTAGAAATATATAATCATTTGATGCCTGTACACGGTGTGTCTGCTGCACACTATATGCAGAAAACTGCAATTTTTGGTGACATATAAAATTCTGTCGTATAAACAGGCTTTAGACTGATGGCACATCACACGCACACAAAAAAGAGGAACCATTCCATATAAATTGCCATTGTATCTGCATCCACGCTGAGGTTCCTTGTAGATGTAACCATTTCATTTTCCGTTGGAAACAGCTACATTGGGAAAACATCTAAGGGCAGACTAAGCAGAGGCCCGGGGATGAAATAGATTTTAAAAAAAAATGTTTTGCACTGTATTATCAGTGACACCCCCGAATGTTTGGGACAGGGCTGGAGCAGCTATCAATTACCGGCCAGAACAGCAAAAAGCGGCACTCTTAATGACAGCAGGTCATGGTAACCAACAATTTTTGGAGAGCTGTGGCCTCTCGGCGGTAAGGAAGTGTCTCAAGTGCATTCTCCAGGGAAAAGAAAGGTGAAGAGGTGTGTGTGAAAGGCAACAACTTTTTATTTGATGCTATTCCCCAGCAGCACCAGGGGTGGGAGCAGGAGCTGGCGCCGGCGGCAGCAGTACCTTGCTGTGTGCAGGGTCACACACCACTTCGATTGTACTTTGCACACACAAACCCACGTGTCCCTGCTCAGGATGTCTATTTAACGAACACAGAGCAGTACCAACACCCTGCTCTCCAGAGCATTCCTCCATCCGTCATCAAAATTGGCTCATGTAAAGCACTCTGGTGCGCACCATCCTTGTTGCCATTAATGAAGACATTTCAGAGGATCTGCTCGCTATTTTGCATGCCAAGAGGTAGCCATCACCGTGACAGTCGTGTCACCAGTAAGGTCTCAGTCAGGTGGACAAATATATAGATGATGCACTTAGGTCAACGAAGGGAAATATTATTTTGAAAGGATGAGATGGTTCTGGTGCAGGTTGGGGGCAGAGGGGTGCAGTCAGGCTGCCCTGACAGCCCGGGGGACACTGCAGAGGGAGGACACTTCAGAGACATATGAGAGGAGCACACTGTCCCCAGCTTACTGGGAAGGATGTAAGTTAAAAATAGTGGGATTTCTGCTTATTGGAAGCTATATTTCAAGTTACAAAGCCAGGAAACTCCAAAAAGTCCTTAAGTTGGAAAGAGGCCCTTGACTCCTGCCCTGTGGTTTCCAAGAGCACAAACCTCCATCTTCTACAGGAAACAAACAGTATTTGATGATGCCTCAAGTCACACAGCATGGCTGCATGTTTGTATGGTGAAAGGTCTGATGAGGGGTGATGGTGTAGATTGTCAGCAGCTCAGATCTCACCCAGCTTAAACCAGTGAATCTCCAAGACCATGGTATTGGTGATGCAGCATATGCAGCAGGTACGACACACTCACATGAGTGTCTGTGGCTAAAACATAACCATGAAAGAAAGTAAATTCACAGGTCTGAGATTATTCCACTAGGGGTACTACTATCTCCTGAGGCAGGCTGGGGAAAAGGGGTAGGATGAGGGGGGACAGTTTTGAACTGAAAGTGGGGAGATTGGGATGAGATCTCAGGAAGAACTTCTCTGGTGTGAGGGTGGTGAGAGCCTGGCCCAGGTTGCCCCGAGAAGCTGTGGCTGCCCCATCCCTGGAGGGGTTCAAGGCCAAGTTGGAGGGGGCTTGGAGCAACCTGGTCTGGTAGGAGGTGTCCCTGCCCGTGGCCGGGGGGTTGAAACTGGATGGTCTTTAAGGTCCCTTCCAACCCAAACTGTTCTGTGATTCTACGAAAAGATATTTTCTACCCAGTTTTGTAAAAGTATCACTTGGGGAACAGACATATTAACACATTCATTTTTCAGAAGGCAAAAGGATGAATCTGAGGCCACACTCAGACGACTGTTTTTGGTGTCTGAATTTGCTGTCACACTAGTTGGGGCATTCTGGGATAAGAAAGCTAAAAGCAGTTGAGACAGCACTCACTCCATGGTTACCAGACTGCAAAGTAGAAGAGATGTGGCCTTAAACAATACATTTTTGGTGCATACAATTGTCCATGCTCCCAGCGGCCATCAGCCCCAGGAGCCCTGCACCATGTTGCTACTAGTGTAGGGCACAAGCTGGTGTCCAAGTGACAATGGGACATCTCGAGGCACAGTGCAGGGACCATTCTTGTGGACGGAGAGGGTGAGTGGAGCAGTGGTGGAGAGGTGAACTAACCTCAAGCCTGCCTGGCGCGTGGCTCCACTTGCCCTTAGCTCTAAGTGCACTCTCCTGGCTTCCGTTTTTGTTGTATCTCCTGCTAATCCTTCCTCTCGCCTGCCTCCCGTAATCTCTTCAAGCCTTTGCCCCCATTGGTCGGCCCCGTTTAATCCTATTACGGGGATTGCTATTTTAAAAGTCGGTCTGAATGATGCTCCAAGCCCTGCCCACTGTTTCACCTGTTTCTGAGGTTTGCTGAGGAAACCACTGACCCCTCAGCAGCAGTTCATTCTGGGTGACGCATTGAAATACTATTTCCAAGATAAAGCCTAAATCCCCCAGCTCTTCTTTAGCCCTTGCTCAACACAGCCACTCATGGGGGTTGTCCTCAGAGACCTCTACACCCCTGGGGAAGTAAGGGAAGAATTTGACACTGCACAGTCATTTTAAGGCTGTTTTACATTGTTACTGGGATGGGAAAGAATTAAGTGTAAATATGAATCAGGATTTCTGATCTCAAAACCCATCCTACCCTATTATTGCGTTTCAGGTTAGATCTGTTCCCCTTTGCATGAGTTTTCCCCAAAATTGGCTTCAGCTCAGTGACATCAGCTGCTGTGCAGGGTACATGGAGGTGAAAATGGGGTGACTTCGCATTTGGAAAGAGACACCCGAACACTGTATGAGATGGCATGAGACAGAAAGCCAGGAGACCTGTACCTGCATCTTCTGGCTTATCCCTGAATTTGGGCATCTCACAGGCTGCTCTCAGCCTCCCATTAGCTATCTGAGCAGTCGGGGATATCTTATTTACATTTCAAATAATGCGCAGGCGCTTGTAAAGACCTGTGTAGGCACAAATCTCATCTAGGTGAGGCTTGTTTGGAGACATGAAGTAAAGCCTCCTCATTACCAGGCACTTCTCTTTCACATACTTAATTATGAACAATTCTCAGGCCCCCAGAATTTCGATTATATAAAGAAAAATCTGTATTTGGACATTAGGATTCATGTGAAAGGAACTGCTGTCATGTCCCACGCAAATTCCTTTCCAAAAAGCCACTGATTTCTACCAGCTCTGCGTGCAACAGAAGAAGTGAAACATCAACTGCTTGAATTTCCCTGTGTGTTGTTCAGCTAAGAACTGATTTTCAATGCAGAAATAAAACTCAAAATACTCACCAAATTTTCCTCCCACATTGACTAATTTTCTGCTGACATTGCTTACTTTTTCAGATTAGTGACACTGAAAATAGTAAAACTTCTAATCACATAATCCAAACAAGACAGGTTTCAGCTTCTCTTGCTATAGATTTTCCTTCTGGTCTCTCATTAGAACCTGAATTTTAACTAGTTTGTTTGCTGGAAAGTGATTTCCTGCTTTAAACAACTTGATTTGATGCTAATTTGGGCTCAAAATGGTGTTTTCTCATTATCCGAATCCCTCTTTGTGTAAATAAATTGGCCGGTGGTTGAGAACTGCTGCCAGAAGAATTTCCTCCTAAAGCAGCAGCGGAAGCATTTTCCAAGACAACCTAAACCAGAGCAAACATAGGTCAATACACCTGTTGCCATTGCAGCCAATCCCACCCTGGCCAAGCCCATGCCATTCCCAGGCATCCCGTATCCATAGCTCAATGCCATGTCCTCTCCCACCCCAGGAACCACGCAATATCCCAGCCCCAGCCCTGGGTGTCCTCCCAGCTGCTGGAAAACCAAAGCCAGGCTGGAAACCTTCTCCTTCAAGCGTGGACACCAGCTGTAAAGCTCTTCCAGCTGCCTCCAGGAGCTTTCATTAGGGCTCAGAGCCATGAGATGTCCCTCCGTGCAGAACCACACAGCTTAAAAAATAGGCTGAATATATTGCTGGTCAAAACATGTTATAAATATTAATCTCTGGGTGCTGCCTGCTGACACGCTCAGCTCAGCTGAACCAGCACAGTGTAGCGGGGGAGTCTTCATTTGCAGGTCCGTACTCCACGGTGCCACAGTTCAGCTGTGGGATGGCAGGATCCCAGCCTAACTCCAAGGTATTAACAGCTCTCACAGAGCTGATTTCTGATTTTCTGCTCCTATTTGTGGCATTCATCAGGCTTTAGAAGAAAGGAGAGAGCAGGAACACTCTGTCTGCTAATGACCTCTTTCCCTCTCTAATCTCCTCTCTGCTCTCTTCTGTCCTACCCCACCAGAGAATCCAGAAAAGTCAAATCTAAGAGCTTCTGTGAGAGCTTGAGCTGCAAAAAGATGATGCCTCTTGCCATTAAACGTGGGTCCATTAACAGGAGAAGTGCTGCACACAGAAGGTGGGGACTTGGAGAGACAAGGACCAAAAACATTTCCCCATCCTGTTGGGTTGGCACCACTTTTCCTTTCTGCGTCACTACCAGTCATTTACAAAGTCACAAAAAAGCACTAATTTCAGATGAACGAGGTTGTGTAAGCTCATTAGCATCAACAGTGGCAAGCACCTGCCTTCCTCTTTCTTTACCGCCCCATGATTGACTTTGGCGTTCCTTCTTCCACAAGCACAACACTGTTCATGGGCACGGTCCTTCCTTGGTTGGATGCAGCTCCTGCTCACGTTTTGACCCAGCAAACGCATCTTAGTGGCATCTTAGACATCTTAGTCTTAGCAACACATCATATATATTCCAGAATTTATATGCACATTGCAAACGTCCCCCAGACATGCCAGGAGTTACCATACATGATTTCCGGACATGGACCAGGGCCAAAGCAACCAGCATTTTGCAAGATCAAACCTAAGGAACATTACGCTTCTGCTCAGAAAAATGAAAATATGAATAAGCCTAATTCTCACTCGGTTTGTGTCACAAACATCTCTTTGCCTGGATACAGAAGGAAGAATAAATTAGAGTCTCTTCTGCTTCAGGAACCAGCACTGGTGATTGAATTCTGACAGCCAAACTCAGCATATGGACACAGAGGCTGGAAGAGGCAGAAAGAAAAGAGATTTCCATTTCCAGACCACCTGAAGCAGAGTTTAAAGCTTTGTAGCTATAAGGGGGTTTCTTTGAATTCAGCTGATGTGGAACTATGGGGGACAATCACCAGGAAACCCCATGATGTCTTTTTAGCATCATTTCAAACTCCGACGTGATCAGGCTTCCCGGGCATAATGAATTCCCCCAGATCAGCGGAGCAGGGGGAGCTGCTCATCCACCTGCTCTTAACCCATCGTGAACCCTAAGCGAACCCAAAACGCTTGGCGCATTGCCCCAACCAAGCGTGCCCACCCTTGTGCAGAGCACGCAGAGCCGTGTTGCCACTCCTGCTGGACCAGCAGAAGAGGAGATGCCAGACCGTAACCGGATGACTCTATGTTTTTTTTCTAACTTAGAAACGCTTCTCCCATTCTCTGTATTTTCAGTGTTTCCCCCGATCGCCACCTTGCAATTTCTCTTTTCATTGTACAGCTTCCCCTGACACACTCCTCTTGGAGAACGTGCACGCTTCTAGTCCAGCTTGCAAGCCATGCCATGGGCCTGCTGCTGAAACACCTCCTGGGGATGGAAATCCCACCCAGGAAACTGAGATTGAAGAAAGAATAAATTCAGCTTCCCATATGTGCCCAAATCCTTCCCGGCAAGTAAAGCACAAGGAGAAGGTTAAACACCTGCTGCCCTGAAGAAGGCTTTCTGGAATATTGCAGTGACACCAGAAAATGAGTCAAAAAATCTGTGTTTTGAACCCCACAAGGGATATATGTCTTGTGCTGAGCCTCTTGTGTTGAGAGGAGGGCGATCACCGTAGACCAAGGGCTTGGGTTGAGGAAACTGGCACCGTTGCTGGGAGGAAAACGGGATGTCGTGCTATGAAAGCTGGCTGGGGGCTTGCAAGGCGTTTCTGCGTTACCGGGAGGGCACGGGTAATAGCAGAAGCAAGGTCTGGTATTTAAAGTTTGGCTGTAAATCGGTTAAATAAATAGATTTGCTCTGTCAGGTTTGTCTGTGAGAGGTGTAATGCGAAATCCCGCTCCACAAACAAATGGCGGAGGAATAAACCTGTTAGAAAGAATTAATGTACTTCGCACCAAGGCTGGGCGTCTCAGCGCTCCTTCTTGCACTGCGAGAATTGATTCCCAGAGAAGTAAGCATTACCAATCATGTAAATCTCAGATTAGACTGTTCGATCCGGCTGAATTATGTCTGCATAACCCCCTTTAAGCGCTCTGAAAAAAATTATAGCTCTGGGATAGATCCTGCCATTAATTTCAAGACGCTTTAAGGAATCTGTGCATTACAACTCCTTCTGATGAGCCTTGGCTATGCAAGATTTGTCTGATCAATTGGGGATGGTTGTATATAGATTTTCAGATTTATCTCTGCGTTGAAAGCAATCTTCGTATGAAGCAAATCACTCCGCGGAAAAGGTGACTCCGGAATAATATCACGTGCTGTGTCTCGCGGAGGGTACGTGCCATGGTCCCCGCTTTTCCCTGTTCGGCAGCAGAAGCTTTTCCTCTGCTGGGCTCAGCACTTTTCACACTGGCTCAGTGTTTGAGGGGGGGCGGGGGGGACCATTTCTGCTTCACGCGGTGGCGTCTCATCTCTTTTCCCAGAAAAAATCAGCCCCCCGGGTCCCCAGGGTGATAAGGTTGAAGGCATCTGTAGAGCAACGGAGCACTCAGGGCGATTTGGGGGTTTCCAAACCATATTGAAGCGCAGGTCAGTCAAGAATGGTAAAATATTCACGTAAGATCTGGTTTTTCTTCTCCGGTTAATTGAGCCAAGATGACATTGAAGTAGGAAGTGGCATAAATATATGCAAGAAGTCTTTTCACAAAGTTATTTAATTCACCAGAAGGGACACTTAAACATACAGCAGCACCTTATTTACATTGAACTACTCTTTATGCATCCTGTAAACATCAGAAGCAATTTCTAATAAATTACAATCCAGGGAGCAGCAAATCAACAATATCACCTGAGTTGCTTAAACGAATTCATTACAAAATATATTGCCTTTTTCCCTGTGACTTTCTTCAGATTGCATTTGAAAGCATTATTCTTCTGAGTTTTCTTTTCAGGATATATATGTGCAAAAATATCTCCAAGCAAGCAGAGATTATATTTTAAACTTTATTGCCCTTGACCTCAGGTCTTTTTGAGTCTATTGTGTTACAGCTTTTCTGGCTCTGCTGTCGCTGGTGACATCTCACAACAAACAGCCCAAACAGCAGGTACCGGCTGATTCAAATTGAGATCACAGATTCAGCCATGCAAGAGTTTGAAAAAGAAATCCTTAAAATTTCTATAACCTCTGGGCTTCTCTTTACCAGAAAGGATGTTCTCCGCCAAGTAATAGGAAAATGTAATATTGTTTGCCCGTTTAATTGGATGTGCTCCTGCCCTATTATGAAAGAGATTGTCTCTTGCTGACCATGTATAAAACACAGGACGAGAGCTGATGCTGGTAGCTCGAAGTGAAAGGAAAAAAAAAAAAAAACCAGCAGTGATTTGAGATGATGTGACAGCGACTGGGACATTTTCTTGGCCTCCATTTCAAGTGCAGAAAGGGACTTTGAAAAGAGGTTCTTCGGGGCGGATGTCACTCTGGTGGAGGACGGCTCCATCATGCCCAAATCTCTGCCGTGTTGAAAATGAGGTCCAAGGCAAGCCCCAGTAACACGACTCCTGGTATTTGAGGTGAGTGGTGGTGGTGCCCTGCATCCCGCTGCTGCTGGCAACACAAAAATCCACCACAGAGGGGGACATGGGTTTTTGGGGTGCAACAGAGAGCAGAGCAAGAAGTCCCGGGGAGCTGTTCTTGCTCACCCTTCACAGACCCGGCTGCTATTTATTATGAAACCAGGAGCTGGAAGAGCAGAAAAGGGAATCTGGGCAGAGATGATACAGAAGCGGGTTCATCCGCGGCAGAAAAGCCTTGTCCCAGCGGCCCCGCAAGGCTCTTGTAGGCTACGAATTGCCGGGTGGAGAGGTTC
The DNA here is from genome assembly GCA_013399435.1 of Arenaria interpres. Taxonomy (NCBI): domain Eukaryota; kingdom Metazoa; phylum Chordata; class Aves; order Charadriiformes; family Scolopacidae; genus Arenaria; species Arenaria interpres. Next base: position 31,301 of record VXAK01026789.1, read on the forward strand.
AAGTATCTGCTGTCTGCCCTGCTTTCTCTCCCTTCATTTACAGAAAGCCAGGAGAAATATTTCATCCCCTTTGTTGAGACAGTTTCCTTGCTCTCAGGAAGGCAGAACAAGTGCATTTATGCTCTCACTCCAGGACTTGCTGATGGCCGTGAGAGGCAGCCGGGGACTTGGACTGGGCTTGTTACAGCTTCAGAAATTCAGCGGTGAAGTGCCTTTGCGTTGGGTGAGAACGAGGAGAGCTCTCTCGTCAGACAGCAACGTGCCGGCTGACCTCAGCTCCCCTCCAGAGCAGCCACGGCAACAGGAGAAGGCTTTCTGCCATGGCGAGGTCGTCTTCCTAGGGTCAGACATCCCCTCAGGGCTGTGGAGCTACGGGCAGGTGGAGTCCAGGGAGACGCTGGACATGGGAGAAGGTGGAAAGAGCTGCCTTGGGAGTACCTTGGGGGTTACAAGACCCTGGCTTTGGTGGCTTCCCTGGTGATGTCCTTCCAGCAGAACATAGGAGCTGAAACACGGTAAAGCATCAAGCTGGTCTGCTGAAGCAGCACAGGCTAATGAACCAAAAATGTCCCATCCCCAACCTGAAAAAGCTGGACCACTCTGTTTCCCATCTCTCATTCACCCTGGGCAGAACCAGAGCAGATATGCAGACATTTGGGAATAAACTGTAGCATTTAACTATTCATTTCCTAATAAATAAACCTGTGCCAGAGCCTTTTTGCTTGGCCATGAGACAACGTTTGGGGTGGGGGAGCTGTGACCACGGGGGGCATGAGCAGTCCCAGCCTTTCCTTGGTGCCCCCAAACTGCTTCCATCTTCAGAGGGGCCTTGGAGCAGGTCTTGGCACTGGGCAACAAAACAGCTGAAGTTCGGGGAGGTGAATCCCACCCCACCATGAGCAGAGAGGCCTGGGTGATGTCTAAGCCTCGCTCTTCCCTTCTGTCAAAGAGTCGAAGCCCACTTTATTATTTTTTAATAAATTCAGTCATGCGGAAGAGGGTAGCTAGGGTTTTTGGAGCTCTCTGGTGCAACGCTGTCAGCAGCAAGCCTAGACCATGCTCCGCGGGGCTGGGGTAAACTCAGGGCTGATCCATCAAATCCAAGAAGGTCCTCTTTGGTTTCTTCACCGATTAAGTGCCTTCCCTAGTCTCAAAAAGGGGGAAAACCCTGCCCTTTGGTGCATCTCTGCAGCCAGGTGCCCCTTGAGACAAGAAGGAAGACTTTCCCTTGGATATATTCATTTCCTTGGCCAGACCTCCCATGGAAGACCGGTCCTCTGCTCATCTCTCCAGTCCCTGCACCAACTGTTGGCATGTCTCCTGAATTTTGGAAAAGGTGCCGTTTGTTCCTCCAATCTATAATATTTGCTGTGAATTGTTGCATTTCTTTAATGAACTGGATAGGATCGCCGGCGGTTTGATTAAGGAGAAGGCCAGGCGAGGCACAGTCAAAGAGGAGAGCCCAGACCGTGAAGACGGGGCTCAGTTCTCGGTGGGCTCCCCGGGCCACCCTCATTAAGGTGCTTCTCCTCCCCACGCTTCAATTCTGCTTATGCTAAACAGGGCTAATTCCCTGTACTTTACTCAGTGTGCGAGTCTTAATTAAGGTTTTTTGAAGAAGCCCTGGGAAGACCTAGGACAGGGAGGGGTTTGGGGTTTTTTTTGCCGTATCTGAGCAGGCATCCTTCCAGGCCTGGACCGGCAGCGGCAACTGGCTGCCGTCCAACCTCCCTCCTCTCCCCGCGCTCCCGGGTTTGTTAACATCCCAATCAATAACACCGCGACATAAAATTCAGCTTCAACTTTTTCTCCGTGGGTTCAGCTGCAGCGTGGGGTTGGTTTTCTTTCCCCCTCCTCCCCTCCTTGCCCCGAGCTCGCACCCTAAATCCTATTTTTCCAGCTCCTTTGAGCCCCGCTGGGAAGTATTAAGGTATGATTATTATTCCCCGTTGCTGCGGGGAATGGGGCGAATGCTAACGAGGGAGATGCGCGCCCCGGTCCTCTCCTGTAAATCAGTTCATCTTTTCATACACCACCTCTCCCACCGCCGGGAGCTTTTAAAAATAGCAAATTGCGGGTTATTCTTCCTTTCTTTGGAAGGATGACCTTTAGGGTTCGCAGTGCCGAGCTCTGATGGATAAAGAGACGTTTATTTTTCTGGGGGGGGGCGGGGGGATGGGGGCATTAAAAAAAAAAAAGGAAAGGAAGGATGCGATTCTCACGTGATCACGTGGCGTTAGGAATTGGACCTTTAGGGAAAAAAACAGGCGGTTGAGGACCTTGATGAATTTAAGAGGGGGCAAGCGCCCGCCGCCGGACCATGGATCCATCGGGAGCGGGTTGGTTCCTGCTTGCAGGAGCCGGCGGGATGAGGGATGCGATCTAAGGCGGGCTGGTGCAAATATTATCCTATTAATAATCAATAACTGCTCGCAGGGCGAGATGATTCAGGCCAGATTGGTATATAATTGCTATTATTGTTATTCCGGTTTAAAACCAGTTCCTCTCCGCTACTGCCACCAGTGATCTGAAGCAATGTATTTTTAATTTGTTCGCAGGCACGGCACAATCCATCACACGGCGTTACACACCGGCTGGAACCAAATGTCAGCGCCGAGCGGCGAAACATTTTTGTTATTTAAGTTACTGTATGCTAAGTTTATGTTGATTGCTCTGAGTATCATCTCCGAAAGTTAACTAGCGTTAAAGTGTTGATAATGTCCCACTTTCGCAATCATATTTGCATAGTGCACAACAGAGTTTAGCAGAAAAAAAAATTAGCTTAAGTGCTGTTTTTCATCAGCCCTGTCAGTCTCATACTGTTTGCTTCATCTCGGCGCGCGGGGCATTTGGTGACAAATGGTTATGACATTTTTCATCTAAGCATTACGTTATGATATAATCGTCGTCTTCTGCCTCATGGCTGCGTCCTCGCCGCGCAGTGGGAGAGGGGAGGGGATGAAAATGGGGGCAGAGGAGAAAGAATTGGGATTTTTTAAAAAATGTTATTATTTTTTAATTAAAAAAAAATACATATATTTTCAACCTCTCTCCCTTCCCCCTGCCCGAGGCAGCACCGCCAGGAATATTCCCGTGGGCAAATGGAAAGCATCCTGTTCCCATTGAAGTCGGCGGCGAACGGCTCGATGGACAGGACCCGTAGACAAATAGGGGCGACCTCTCTTTGTTCGGGGTTTGGCGCAGCGGAGCGAGGACCACTCTCACCAGAGAGGCCTTCTCCTCCCTCCCAGCATCACCGCAACCTGCATGATGTGCCCCCCCACCCCCCACCCTTCCCCGCTCCATCTCCCATTCAGCCCAAACGATGGAGAATCCGGCTTTAGGTTTCCACTGCCGTAATATTTTTAAAAGATAATTGAAAGATTTCCTCAGCGTTACCAGCTCAGGAATAAAATCCCCAGAGTTGAGGAATAAAGCAGGAGTAAGAGATCTCCATAGCGATTTTGGTTGGGTTTGGGGCTTTTTCTACACACACACGACCCCCCAACCCAGTTACTTTTCATCTTGGTTTTGTAACTGAATTTATGAGAGCGATTTATTCCTAACCTGCATCAGCTGGAAGTTTTCACCTGCGTTTTGCAGGGCGTTAAGGGTGGCAATTCCTCATTTCGGGCTCCGGCTTCTGTGGTGCACGACACGCGTTACACTTCCAGGGGTACATACAGGGATGATAAAGCCTAGCGGTGTTACGGAACGTGTTTTTAGCCCGAGCACCCCCTCCATACGTTAAGTAATTCATCCTTATTGCCATTAGGAATTCAGACGCTATTTTACGGAGGGGGAAGGGAGGGATGTGTGCAGAGCGCAGCTCAGATTTTGCAGGTTCTTCTATTTCTGTTGCTGTGCAAGTTGCTGATTTACTCTAAGAAGCTTCCTGGAAAAAGGTCTGGAGGAAGCTTTATGGGGGGAAAAGGGGGGATTTTAATATCATTCGGGCTTTTCCCTGCTAACGTGCATCTCTTCCTGCCTGCCTTGCTCTCTGGGTGTGCAGCGCCGTATAGGACACGTTTCGCCTTTGCATTAATAATAGTCCAATAAAAGCAGACGATATTCTCGCTTAAATGCAGTGAGTTATGGGGATCCTAATTCTAGCACATAAGCAATGAGCGAAAAGCAGATATTTTGTCCTCGCAAAAAAAAAACCCCAACAAATTCTGTGATACAAATGCAAGCCGACATATGGTAAAAATTGCCTGCAGCCCTGCTGATTTACAGAACTGTTTTCACTCACAGATAATTCATTAAAAATCATTTCATACTGGCTGTATATACATAAAAAATATTTACTTGTGTAAATATCGGTCGTGAAGGTATTGCTTTTTTTTTTTTTATTCCTTTCCTTTTTTTTCTTTTTTTTCTTTTTGGACAGCTGATGGAGGCGGGGAGCAAAAAATCCTCGGAAGATGTATGATGGACGTAGGGGAAAGCAAAGGTATGCCTGGCATTCCTCCTGCGATGTAGGTCAGGGCTGGGGGCTGGCTTTTAAATCCGCTACCTGAACCATCTGCTCATCCCTGCCAGTGGAATCTGCGTATGGGAAACACACGCCAGGCAGGCGTTTATATGGAAGCGTACGGCACAAAAGGGACTAGGAAAGTGCTTTTTACCTGATTCGGGGCTCTCGGGCTGACCTATAGAACAATAGGGAGCCCAGATAATGTATACGCCGGGAGATGTCACCATAAAACCCAAGCTGCAGGATCTCAAGGCCGTTGCTGCCGTAGCAGAGCAGCTCGGAAAAATAAATAGCGGATTCCAGCAAGGGGAGGCGAGTTTTGGTGGGGGGGGTGGTGTTAATCGGCTTTGCGAACGCTCGTAAAATGAGGGAGGCACAAAATGCGAAGGGGACAAACGACGCCATGGGGTCTGCGGCTCCAAACACGAACAGCCCAGGTATATTCCTGAGAACAGCCCTGAAATCTCACTGCTACCCCCCCCCGTCCTGTTCTCAGAAATATATGTTACGTTACTCGAAATGCTTAACAAGGCTCCAGCCCAACATTGCATCTTTCCTTTTTTTTTTTTCCCTGTGCTTACTCTGATATAATTTGCTTAAATATGATGCATTATTTTAAACCCTTGGCTTGGAAACCTTTAGATGATTTTTCCCCCCCCTCGAGGAAAATTCAGAAATAAATCACAGAGTACAAGAGATTTGGGGTGGGTTGGTTTGTGGTTTTGTTTTTTCCCTTTACAGCCAGTAGATGAAATAATATTATAAAAACTGTGGAAGGGAATAAGTACTTGGAATAGGGATCTGCTCCGTCAGCTTTCATCCGCCACAAAACCCAGTAGTAAACAAGGCAATAATATTTGGGGGCTTAGGGAGGGCTGCTCTGGGGGGAGCCGGGGGGGTTGATTAAGATGAAAAGGCTACGTGGGGAAGGGGGGGACCGCGGGGCTCGCGTCCCACGCCTGCGCCCAACACGGCGTCGAGGGGAGAAAGTTTGGGCCCATTTCCTAGGGAAATGGGTGCGATGTCAGAGGCCGCAGAGCAGGAGCCGCTGCCTCGACGGGCAGTTTTCATATTAAGCTGAACCTGAAAGGGAGGGTAAAATAAACTCTCGCTTCACCATCGGAGTGTCTACATCAAGAAAGCTTCTCCTGCTCTATTTATACGCGGTATAAATCAGTCTCCAGACTGTTACCATAGATAACAGAGTTTTTCTTCAGCTGTTGTCTCTAACAGCTTCTTTGCCCCCCCTCCACTATATTTTGTGCCATTCCTACCTATCACCTCAGTGAGTAATTCTCCTGGTTTAAAGCAAATTACAATTTGGGAGTAAGACGGGTTTTTCAGGCAGAGAGATATTTTTTTTTATCCCCTTCTTGCTGGATTTTGCTCCCTATTCTTTACGTAGCCCTGAGAAATCCTGCACGAAGGGGAGCTATAGGGGACTGCATCCCATCCCGATACATATTTAACCTTCTCGCAGTCTCCAGGAATTAACTATTTAGGAGGTGAGCAGCCGACGCCGGCGTCGCACCAGAATAACACGGTCGGGCTGGTTCGCAGCGATGCCGATGCTTGCCGCAGAAACCATCATTAATTCTCAGTACAGAGCTTCTGCGGGAGACGTTGCCATGGGCTGGGATTTTTTTAGTGGGAATAAATAACTCCATAAATGCGGCGGGTCCCTATTTCGGGGGTCAGTGGATGCGGAGTTTCCCCTCCCAGGGATGGGGAGTTAATGGGATTTGTTGCTCCTGGCTGGGGGGGGCG
>VXAK01026790.1:0-15085 GCA_013399435.1 Arenaria interpres
TTTTTTTTTTCTTTTAGTAAATAGTGGAAAATGTAGTGCCAGTATTCATATTTCTTTTAATATAAAGAAGTTGAAGCTGAAAGAAACAGAAGAGTGGTGATGCATAGTAGAATTTGGAAAATCCTGATTTCCTGGCAGTAGTAGATTATTCTACTGTAATTATAACTGGTCTAGTCAGTATTTGAAGCTTTCTCCTATATTTATCATGTTCCTTTATAGTGATCAGGTTCTCTAAATTGCTTATACCACACTTTTCATGCCAGCTTAAGCAGGTGTATTAAAGAATGAATCACAGAGTAGTGGATTTTATCTTGAACACCCAGGTGTCCCTGGAGGTGTTCAAAAGACGGATTGATGTCATGCTGGGAGATATGGTTTAGTGATGGTGTTGCTTTTTGTTTGTTGTGTGGGTGTTTATTTTTGTCAAAATTAGGTTGACAGTTGGCCAAGATATCTTTGAGGTCCCTTCCATCCTAGAAGATTCTGTGATTCTGTGTCCCACATCAGTCTGGCTGTGACCTAAATGGAGCTAATCTCGTTTTATTTTATATAACTTGTAGTATGTTGTCCTGTTCTTAAAACAGGAAGTGCGCAAGAAGAATATTTCTATAATTGCATGTACTCCCACTCAACTGTAATAATTTAATAATTGAACCTGTCTGCAGATGATGATACAAAAAGCAGCAAATGTAGGTGGTTTACACTATCTTTTTATATTTGTCTGATTGTTTTCCATAGTTAAACCTAGGGTTAGAAACTCAATAGAGACAAAATGGGATGTAGCCAGCAGTCTTTGCTTTGCTCTGTGCTGTCAAGCTTCTAAATTGCTGTTTAGTTGGCACTTAAAATAAAGTCTGCTGCAATTCCTGGATGTGACTGTGGGAAACAGTAAGAAGAAGACTGAAGTAGGGGAGAAAGGAAAAAAAGCACAAGGAAAAGGAATCTTCTTTTGGAACAAAGAAAGGACTAGGAGGGATAAAAATTCCTTATAGAGAAAAAACAATAGGGGAAAGCACTTCCAGATCTTTGTCTTATCTTGCAGTATTGCTGAGATGTGTGTTTTCAGCATATGAAGCAGTATGGGAGAAGCTGTCTATTAATTACCATCCAATTTGTTGTAATTGTGGCATCTGCAGATACACATCCAGTGATTTGTAGCTTGGTACTCCTTGGGTATTACTGGTGGTTCCTAAAGAAATACCTATAGTATAAGTTTCAAGTCTTGCTGGAGCCAGAGTAGTGGCCTGCAAGACAGTAACTCCCTCAAAAAACTGCTCGCTTAGAAACTTGTTTTGTGGCTTGCCACCCTGGGTTCTTATACATTTCTTTAAAGAAAACATGGTCTTCTGTCCCTGCTGTGTTAGGATAGGGATTCAGTCTTCTTGGTTAGTCACCTGAGTGGCACGTTTTTCAGAGAGCCTATGTATTATTATTTGGGATTACTCTCGGGATCTGTGGTAATTGCTGCTCCAAAAGTTATGATGGCATCTGCCTCTCTAATAGCAGATATTGTGTGTGATACGGCTGGGTTTACTCAAATAATTTGGGACTGGATTAAAACCATAATGTATGGAATACACAGGTGGCCAAAGATGTGATCGAAATGGGATAAAGAATAGCAAGGTAGCAATGCAATTTCCTAACCATGTATTTATGTAGTAACCCGAATGATGAAAGCGTCCTAAAGGGGAGTAGCTCTAAGTCTGTTTTGGCTGAATGCCAATTTAGGGCTAAGTTACAAGTGCTAAAATTTGTGTGAACGTTACCAGCATTCTCAGTATTGTTAAAGATTCTGTAAAATTCTAATGGATAAATTAATATGTTAACATAAATATAAGAAAGTATTGTATTAGGAGGGCTAAATGTATGGTGAAAAAAAATCTCAATGTCATTATTTTCTGGGTGTTGCAGGATGTGTGCTTTTGGTAGGAAGTAGGAGAAGGAAAGAGATACAGAACCTGGGCATGGAGACATTCAACAATATAACAGATACTCTTGTTTCTACTATGATGTGAGCCAGGGTGTACGGTATCTAGTCCACGGTCCGGATAAATAGGTGAAAAGTGTGTCTTCCATTTGAAAGACACTATAAAAGTGAGGGGAGGGCTGGTGCAGGGTAGAAACTTCAGGTGCTAATCGCCCTCTAAGGCTAAGCAATAAGTGAAATTTTGGGAGGATATTCTTTGGTGTTGCTTTTCTTCAGCTAAATACAATTAACTTGAATGTAAAAATTATGTTTTATGTTAGGTTCTCCAAACTATTTGCAAAAACTGTATCTTGCAGCCCTCCTGGGAACACTTTTAAGTCAGTTTTCCAGAAGCAGAATTTGAATGGATAATGAAGTGCCGTATATTCAGATTCTCAAATTGGGAGTGAGCTGTTAAAAGAATAAGACAGAAGACTCGGCATCTGTGTGCAGGTAGCGCAGATAGTGCAGGGCTGTTTATCCCAATGACTGCTCCATGCATTTTGTTGACTTTCCTGCTTCTGGTGTCACAAAACCTGTTTCTTCTCTGCAGTGATCTGGATTGTTGGTGGTTTGGTTGTTTGTTTTTTTTTGGTTGTTTTTTTTTTTTGCTATAGTCACTCTGAATCAACCTCTGCTTCTGACGTCTTAAGGGTAATGTGAGTGTGTGAGTCTTATGAAATCTTAATTTGAGGGAGTAAGTGTCCTACTGGTCTATGGTTTACACACATTTGCCAAGTGATAATAGTGGAGGTGCTGTGAATTCCTCTGCTGCTGTAACCACTGTAAGCACTTGTTGGTTTGGATGTGTCTTTGATAAGACAGCCTCTCCTGTAACATATGTTCCCCAACATCTACAGTCTCTTAGTGAAAAGTGCCAGGACGTAGCTGCCTTTTAGCAGTTCCCTTTAAAGCCCTTCTGTCCAGCTGTACTTCAGATCTGAGGCTATGGGATGAGGTATGGTGGAAAGTGACCTTAAAGTTTCAAGGCTTCATTAAGAAACATCACCACAGAACCTCCCTACTGACATTTGAGTTATATTAGCAAATAAAAGTTTGGAATGGTGTCGCTCTGTTCGGAGACTAAGACAGAGACCTTCCTTTTGAGCCAAAGCATGTGCTATACACAAGGGTACAAGTAGAAACAGGAAGCTATCGGGTTTTCTTTTTTCTTGGTCAGAAATTGTTGGGGAGTTACTGAAATTATGGTGTGGGAAACATGCTGCATGAACTAGTTCTATTGGAGGAAGCTTAGCCACCCTGACAACTCCCAGCTTCAAACTGTGCTAGCTTCACAGTCAATTTTTGATGAAAATCAGCAATTGGCTTTTAGATAGAGCTAAACTGAGCAGTGCCAGGCTGTGGGGAACCACTCTTGTTCAAACCAGAGTCCTTCAAATGGCACTTTCCAGAGATTGTCAGCTGTGCTTTCCCTGTTTGCTGGCAGCTGTGGCTGCACAGGCCACAAGGAGTACTCAATTATTTTGCTTGAGAGTAAACTGCTTGCTATAATGGTCAGGAAAGAACTCATCTTAACCCTCCCTGACGGTCATTTTTGCGTCTTGTATGAATAATGATTTTTTGTTCTCTACTTTCTGAGTATTGGGTATTTACTGGCCACAGCTGTGTGCAACTTGTTTTGAAAAGCCAGTTCCTTAGCTTGCAGTGAAGAAAGTTTTTCTCTTTTTATACCTGTTAAGAGCTTGGTCTTATAGTTCTGTCACAGTGAATCTTTTGGGTAGGGTTAGAAGCAGAGTACTGCATAATGCAGAGTGGTTTAGGGGAACACAAAAACCTGATCTCAGAGCTAGTGCTGGATGAGAGTTGCTCTGACCACAAACCATAAAGTTATCAAATACTGTACTTGTGCTTATAAAGTGCTTACGGCAGGGACTAATTAAAAAACTACCCAAACACATCATCCAGGTCAGATTGTGAATAGGTTTTGTTTGCAGTGTTAAATGCCTTTTGTTCCTTAGAGCATATTGCTAGTGCATTGCTCCTCTAGTGCTGGTGTGTTATGGTCTGGGCAGGGCTAGCCAGTACGGTCCTGGCTACTTACTATCTGCTAAAATGCTTTAAAGGACAGCACATTTTTTCTGTCATATATTCTCCCCAGGTGAGCAATCCTTGTTACAGCCATAAAAAGTTGTATCATGAGTTCTGTTGTGTTCTCCCAGTTGGAGAGTAGGCTGACTGTCCTCAGAGGTGGTAGCTGCTGTCCTCAGCATTCTTTCCAGTATTAAGTTTTTGATATACCCTGTCTCTGACTTCATTTAATTGGTTTTGTTATATTTCAGGTATCACAGATGGCAAAGAAAACACTGGGTTTTTTCTCCAAGTGAGTCCTGCCAGGCTGCTGATTTAGACTTCTGGATTGTGGATGATTACCTCACTCCAGGTATTGTTTCTAGCTTGGTTGGGGAGATGCGGGGCTTACATGTATCTAGCAGATACTCTCTTTTTTCCCCCTATGCATAATAATAGGTCATTTTAACCAAATGATAATGTTGAACATGATAAAGTTGCAGGGTGGAGAACAGAATGGTTCTCTGGAAAAAAGTCTCTCAGCCATCAAATCAGATTAGTCCTGCAAATCAAGAACCAACGTATAAATCAATGTCATGGATAATTTATTTCTCTGAATTTTGAAAGCACAGATTGCACAGCAAGACACTTCTGACCCCACCACCAACTGCATAGGCTATGCCTTGTAACTGCATCCTGCTGAAGCACGGTATGACTTGCCAAGTCGGAGGCTACTGGTACATCAAACCCTTGACCTACAAAATCATCATCACTCTCACATCTGCGGAATCTTTTGTATTCTTCAAAATACACATGTACAAATACCTTGACTTTCTGTTTCCTTGGTTTGAGTTTGAAAACATCCATAATCAGCTGCAGTTGCTGCTGCTCTCCCTACCCGCCATATTGAGAGCTTTTATGCAAACCATGGGAAACAAAGATTTCTTATGTTTCACACACTTAGCTGTTCTGATAACCATGCAGAGCTGTGGTTTAAAGTCAATGGATTTGGTCTGACAGCTGCTGGAGCTCCATTTCAGGACAAGGTTTTAGATTTATGGTTTAAATAATTGGAAGATATTTGCAATTAAATTACTGAGCTTTTTTTCATATTCTTCCATTTGTAAAGGACCATGAGTTTTGTCCTGCCTCGATCAGCTCTGGTTTAAAAAGACAAATAAATCCTGTCTCCCCTTTATTAATACTGAAGCTACCTTCATTGATCTCCTACTGGAGCGTTTAGCATATCCTGCTCAGTTTTGAGTTACTGGCAGTCACTTTGAGGGGCTGCATAGGTCAGGGTTGACCTCAATAACAGACTCCCACATGATTTTAGGCAAATCTTGTCCCTCTGTAACATGAAGTTAAGGGTAATTTTTTGTAACTGAAAATCAGCATGCCCATGTTGAGAATTATCAGTGCTTGTTAGAGTGCAGCGCTCTAATTGAAGAGCCTATAGCTTCTTTGCAGACCGTTGCTTTGGAAAACATCTCTGAATTCCTGAGCTTCTTAAGACAGTTGCTGAGGCACTATGTCACCAACCTGCCTCTTCCCTGTGCATCATGCCCACAGTAACTTGAACTTTGGTGGGAGAAGCCAGACTAAGGCTAAAGGGATGTCAGCTGACCTTCTTATGTCTGATTTTCAGTATCTACTCTTGCAGGAACTCCTGTTTTCTGCATGGAGTGTTAGTTAGTTGTCTCTGCCAGCATAGTGTACTATGGCTTTGTATCTCTGTTTCTTTGCATGCTTTCCCTTGACAAGAAAACAAGTGGTTTTAATTGAAATATCACTGAGATGGAATGTATGGCTTAGTGGTTTTTTTTTTTTCCTTAAAGCAGAACACATACATGGTTTTCTAAAGATAAAACCAAAAGACCAAAAATAAAACTCAGTGTGGTGACTTCGTGCAGAGTAGGGCCCTTGAAATTCTAGGGGATAAACTGTTGCCTTCTAACAGATAAGCCATTGTATTGCCTTGTACAGAAAGATATGCCCTCTGTTTGATCACAGAATCATAGAACCGTTTGTGTTGGAAGGGACCTTAAAGATCATCTCGTTCCAACTCCCCCTGCCATGGGCAGGGACACCTCCCACTAGACCAGATCTTTACACAAAGGAGAAGAGTAAAGCCCTGACATGAGGTCTGAGACCACGTTTTTGTGTGTGTGTGTTTTACTGTTCTCTATCATTCAAATAGCCTGATTGCCATTTTTTTCAACAGACTTCGGTAGACTTAGTTTTAAGCTTTTGTATGAGAATTATGTGGCTATTTTGAGAGTGTAGGAGTGGGCAAGAAATCGTATTTTAGCTCTCTCAGTGTCTACTCACTCACTTGAGTACTCAATTGAGTAGTGTCTACTCAATTGTGCCAGTGCTTTTAAAAGCCAGAATGTAGATTTAGGAGTGAATTAAGCTGAACAGAACAAAGAGATTTGTGAGGTTGAACCACAGTTTAATAAGAAGCTCTTACTGTCTTGGAAAAGGGGAGTGTTCAGATTGTAAAAGTAAAATTTTATCTCTGTTGAAGTCAGTATCCGAGCTCCCACTGACCTCGGCATAGTCAAAATTTCACCTTCAGAAATAGGTTGTAGTCAGAAATGAAACGCACTGGAGCGGACAAATGTGTCTTATCATAGAGAATGACCATGTAATTTAGTTTGTATCTTCTCTTCAAGGCCATTACAATTTTCTAAGTCCTTTCACCTATCCTCTGTGTATTTTTTTTTTATAAAGGAATGAAGGATAACAGTTCTCTGTTGCAGCACGTGCTGCAATAAGCATGCTACGAAGTGTAACAACCATACGCTGCTGTGGTGAGGACTCCACAGAGACTGAAAGATTTTGGCAGAAGCAGGGTTAGTGAGGTGGTTTTATTGCTACTCCTACCGTGGTAAGTAAGCTGAACCACAGTATGGTAACTGTTTACAAGAGTGATGATTGTAACAGCAGCTGGCCAAACAAGGCACATACATTCATAAAGGCTTTGTTTTATTAGTGGCGGAAGGACATAGCAGGTCACAAGGGCTTGATAAATGAAGGCAGAGGCTGTTTGTGTACTTTCAGAGAATGTGGTTTAGTGACTAGCCACAGCTAGTCTACATGTGCTAGCCACAGCTCAGAGCGGTAAAAGCCTGTGGACCAGGAAAAGAACCGGAAGAACAAGGGTGTGTAACGAAAACAGCATTCAAAGGGACTGTCAGAACTGCATGCTTCGCGGTGATCTGTCACTCTCTTACGCTTCAGCCTCAGTAGCTGCTTGAGCTAAAGGGAGTTCCCCACCTGCTTTAAAGGTTTGAGAGGTCTGAAATGATCATGGCAAACACTGTGATTCACTAAAGTGGCCGTGGTCTAAAAAGCACTCCCACAGTTTTCCTATTCCATCCATCTGTCTTATCCTCTGCCTTCCACACAGGCCTTTCCTTATGTTGTCCTCTTCCCTGTGCTGTGTGGCCAAGCAGGGGATGGAAGAAATTTATTAGGATGAAGAATGGGTGGTTTCTTTAATTATTGCCGTTTATGTCTTAGTCTCATACAGCTCCCTGCTAGGGAATATATAAACACCTGGGCCAGATATCAGGGGAGATGGCAAGAAGGCAGGAACATGGAAGGGGAGGGGGTGAGACAGGACTGGCTTTTCAGAGAAATATCGTAGCCATACATACCCCTGTGCAACTGTCAGTCTGTAGAGGGTCAAGACCTTAAATTCCTGGATGAGAGAGGAACAGAGGCTGAACTTCAGTGTCATCTAAACCATGCATTTTTTGCAGTTTCTTTACTGTAGTTCTGAGAAACCGTGTGCTACACTAAGGCTGTGTTCCTGGCTGGATTGCCATGGATGCTGTTACAATATAAACTTGCAGTGGACAGAATTGTATACCAGGGTATGCTCAGTATCTTACAGTGAACAGTGTACATTTCCATAACTTCAGATGAGGTGTAACTGCATTTAACACTTGTAAAAGGCACTAGAATGATACTGGTTGAGAGGCGAGTCCTCTCTTAAAACACAAATGTTTATCTGCATGGTGAAAAGCATGCTTCATTTGGATTACTAAACGGCACTTATCACCTAAGATTTGAGCAGTCATATCTGATTCTGCTGCTGTCAAACAGCTAATCTACTTCATTGTAGACATTACTGTTGTTCAAGTCAACTTCTAATGGTTTTGTTGTTCTAATTTTCCTAGGGAAAGCAGAACTTCTCCTTTTTGTAGTCTGTATAGAAGGGAAATTTATTGAAAGTGGAGTTAAGTGGTTAAGTAAAGTGTTGGGATACTAAAATGCACCAGTTCTACCTAACATCACCTCTGAAATATGCTCATGACAAATTTGATAATATCATTAATGGTATTTGTCTAAAGAGGCCTGCAACTTGACACCCACCCAAGCCATTGCTACTCATTCACAACAAAGAGACTGACCCTTTTCTTTAGCCATTTATTATTTTTTCAATTTTATCCCTATGAAAATCTCTGTATTTTGGCAGAATCATATAGCTTCATTTTACTCCCTTTGTCAAATGTTGCCATAATATTAGCATAGCAGAAGCTGATAAAATATAGTTATTGTTTGTCCTGTTACGTAACTATGTTCATTTTTAAAGTACCCAGTTTTATAGACAGTTATCCATTGTATTTTACTTTTGCTTTCCAATCTTTTACCTTAGAAATGGGGTGGAGTTGTTATTAGTCAAAACAAAAAAATAATCAAAGGTCATTTATACTTAGTCCATTAAGCCTTGACACCTTGATTATGAAAATACTATTTATGCTGCTTTCTGTGATCTTTTACAATTGTGGTTTTTATGAGTCTTGTGAAACCACTTGCTTCTTTTTTTTTTTTTCCTGTGCACAGTCAAAACAAAGGCTAGTTATTGCATGTCCAATGAATGGATGTTGCTATATGGGAAAACTGTTTCTGAGTATGGGAAGGCTTCTTTCCAGTCAGTGCTTTCCACCCAAGTACCTTGGGGCTGCAGTGTTGTTACTGGGGCTATTGCATAGGGATCAGTGTAAAGTAATCCTAGTAGCTTTAGAGGAAAGGGAAGAACTTGGAGAAGCCCCAGGAATCCTTTCCTGTGGAGGACGTTAAGACAAACTCTGATTTTTTTTTTTTTTTAATTTTTTTTTCCCCCTAAGGTTTCTGGGACTTCTACCACAATAAATAAAAGCATATTCTTGTCCTGAAGCATCAGCAATCTTCCTTTCACTGGATGCTACCATTTACTATTGTTATTTTATCTATTAATTGACATGCTCTAGGTTTCCTGCAAAAAAACACAGAAACCATGGACAAAGGCTGCAGTAGGATATTGTTGTCCTTAATAGTGATGTTTCTGCCTGAAAACTGTCCCTGTAGAAGCCATGGAGAAGCTATCCAAGCCAGCACCTGGGAAACTGAGACATTGTTTACACGTATCTGTGTATACTTCTTTTAAGTCTTACAATAATAATCAGACACCCTTAATTCTGGGAGCTTAGCCTTTATGAAATTTGCAAGATTGTTGAGGATAGGATGAAATGTAGAAAAAGATAACACTGACCCTCAGAACCTGGTTCCTGTGTTTGTGTATGCTGCTTTAGAGAGACATTTTCTCAGAAACATAAATTTGGTTTTGTCTTTTTTGCTTTCCCTTTCAACTCTGGCAAATCTGATGGCAAATCTTAATCTTTTTGTGTACAAGTAAGGGGAGAGGTTTTTGCCCATGAAGAATGTCATGTGACAAAGTTTTCACTATAAATACAAATAATTGCACAACTTTTTTTTTCCTTGTGATTTCAGGTAAAACTTAGCTGAAGTGCATAAATTTAAGTATGTAAATAGATACAAGAAATGTTATTGTTACCACTCGACTGATTTTTACTTTGTAAATAGGAAAACTGTTTTAAGATTACAGGACAGGTCTTTCCTTACTGACTCATTCTTTGTACATCAGTGTGTTAAACAGAGAACCTGTTCATTGTATAGTATAATATTGGCTCTCAAAAATGAGCCTGGAAGCATAAAAAGTGTATATTTGCTCAATCAGAATGGAGCATAGTATGTTTGTGTGCCTCCATAAAATGTATGTGCTGTAGTAGCTGTAGTGAAATGGCCTTTATATGGACAAACTTCATACAAGTTTGGCTTGTATGAAGCCAAATACGAGAAGTCTACAAAGTGTTGGACCTTAATGAGATTTGGATCAAATGTGTGTGCTTTCCTTCAAGCTTCAGCTGGCTTTGGATCAGACTGTGCTAGTGCTCGAAATGGAGACGTATTTTGTAAAGAAGAATGTAAAAATAATCTGATGCAGACTTGGTTTTCAGACAGTGTCTATGTTTTTGGTGCTGGAGAAGTCATGAATCCTCACTGTCTTGGTTAATAAAATTGGAATTATACCAGCTACCTTCTCAGCAGCCCTCTAGAGCTGGCGTAATGCTCACTAGCATGCTTTGATGAAAGCTCTGTGTTTATGAACAATGTGTCATTTAACATTCTTATTACCTGTGATTTTAATAGAAAGTATATGACTAAATGATATAGTGTGTTTTTAACTTAGCAGTGACTCAGACATGATGGTGACTGTGGTGTGTGGTTTGTTGTGGGTGGTTTTTTTAGTGGTGTCTGCATGGGTAGGACTGGTTTATTAGTTACATATGTTGCCTTGGTGTTGTGGTTTTCGCCAAATGGACCACTGGGAATGGCAATGCCTCCCTCATCTCACCCCCACCAAAGAGGAGAGGAAGACATAAAGAGATTTATGAGTTTAGAAAAAAAAATATACTACTTTAATGAAAATATTAATAAATACTGAAAATGACAATAAAATAAAAATTAAAAAACTGTATACAATATATACAAAACCATATCAAGCTCCCAGGTTGACAGTCATGTCACCAGCAGGCATGAGGAAAGTCCCAAACTGGACTTAGTGATGGACAGGAGCTGGATTCCAGATCTGGAGTCAGGAATACTCGGATTGGGATCAAAGGCAGACGGACAGGATCCTTCTCAGATGTAGGCCATTGAAGAAAGATAGTTGTCCCTCAGCTTTTATACTGAGCATGGGGCAGATGGGATGGAATACCCCATTAGTCAGGTATGGGTCACTTGTCCTGTCCACTCCTCCCCACAGGTGTGACCTCTCTGTGCTTTTCCATTTCCGACCCTCCAATGGGGCAAATAGTGAAATTAGCTGACCTTGGTTGTTATAGTAATAAGTATAAGCAAGAGCCTCTCTGCATACCGTTCCTTGGCATAACAGGTCTTGCCACTCTGAGAGTGAACATATATGCTGTTATTTTCAGCATTTAGTTAGTTAGAAGAGGCCCAGCTAAAAAGTACACTTACTGAACAGAAAATTGGTTCTGTTTTACCTCAAACCAGGACACTTGGTATACCTGATATTGGACTGAGTTGCTGTCTCTGTATGTGCGTGTTTCTGCATAAGGCTGGGGGCAGCATTGAGTGCTGTGGTGCTGATGCCATGGATGAAGCTTGTGAGGGTCTGGTTCTCTGTTCTGAGATCATATGCAAATCTGTGGTTACCATCTCTGGTTATCATCTTTAGTCTCTGCCTGCAAGGGAATTCACCAAACTGCATTGTTCATGCCATGGAATAGTTCCTCAGGAAAAGGTGTTGGTGACTGTTGCACATCTTCAGAAATACATTGCTCTGAAAAGAAAGAAGAGAACCTGAAGTGTTGGGAGGAGTTATCTGAGCTTCCCATATCAGGACACATATATATTAAGCATCTAGTGCAGAAAAGCATCCAGAACACTGGCTTTGTATACCATCAAACCAAACACCATAGCCACACCACCATTCCTTATGCCCCATTGTATAGTTAGGATCTGTCATAAAAGATCAGAAGCCAGTTTGTATCGCCTTTGACGCAGGTGTAAGTCAGGAGGAGTTCTGCTAGCATTACTGTGATATGAGAGGAGTTTGCAAAATACCTGTTAGCAACAGTCAAATTTAATTTTGCGTGGAAGGAGGGTGGGTGCTACTGTAGCACTGATGCTATGAGAGTTGTGATCCAATCTAACCAATGCCACAACGTTGTTCCCAGTGTTTCATATCTGAAGTACTCTCCCAGGACCAACTGAGATAATGAAACTGGGAGTGTTTCTCGTTCTTATCAGATTGAAAATTTTCATGGAAGTGAAAGTGGTGGCCTGTAAGCCAAGTTACAGCCCCAGTATTTAAATATCATAGAATGGTTTGGGTTGGAAGGGACCGTAAAGATCATTGAGCTCCAAGCCCCCTGCCATGGGCAGGGACACCTCCCACTAGACCAGGTTGCTCAAAGCCCCATCCAGGCTGGCCTTGAACACTTCTGGGAATGGGGAATCCACTACTTCTCTGGGCAACTTGTTCCAGTGTCTCACCACCCTCACAGTAAAGAATTTCTTCCTTCTATCTCATCTAAATCTCCCTTCTTTAAGTTTCAAATTATTACCCCTGATACACTGATCAAATGAAGCGATACCACACTCTCTGATCAAGAGTACCTCCCCATCTCTCCTGTAGGCCTCCTTTGAATACTGGAAGGCTCCTATAAGGTCTCCCTGGAGCCTTCTCTTCTCCGGGCTGAACAACCCCAGCTCTCTCAGCCTGTCCTCATAGGANGATACGGTTGGCTTTCTGGGCTGCCAGTGCATGTTGCCGACTCATGTTGAGCTTCTCAACCAAGATCCCCAAGTTCTTTTCGTCGGGGCTGCTCTCATTCTCTTCTCTGCCCAGTCAAGAGGTTTTGCTCACCATTTGTTGTTGACGTTACCTGATGAGTTTTCCTTTCGCTAATGTTATGTGATTTTGAAGCAATATCTTTGCTTTGTAAGTCCAACGCTGTAAAGTTTTAATTGACAATATGTGATCCGGGGTGGAATGACAAACCTCTCATCACTGATTGTTGATTCAAATGCAGTGCAGCAGCATGTTGGAAGTCTAATGGTGAATGAGTTCCTGCAATGGCTGAGTGATTCAGTCTAAAGAAGAGGAGTGGCCATCTCACCATTAACTTCCGCCACTTTATTGCCTAAGCAGTAAAGATGCTTTTAAAGCCTGAAGACTGTGACTAGAGCTTTCACATCAGCTTCAGCCTCTGAAGGATCCAAACCTAAACTGTCTGTGTTTCATCTCCACTGAAAATCTGGTGAGGCTGGGTTTTTTTGTCTCTTGTGAGTAAAGTGAACGTTTCTTTATTCCAGGGAAGTAATGTTGCCTTTAACGGTGTAGAAAAGCCTAACTGAGCTGGTTGCTTTTGTGGGGTGGGTAAGGACAGCTATGTAACCTTCAGAAAAGCAGTCTGTTTCAGAAGTGATGGGGTGAGTCTCAAAATTCTTGTTTATTTCTTCATTCATTTCTGTTAGCTTTTGAGTGAAGACAAGGGTTAATTAGATAGCAAATACCCTCAGGAAGCAGGATGCAAAAAATATTTCAGAGGGCTGATTCACTGCAGTATTTCTGTGAAATTCGGGTCATACACTTCTCTATTTTGTACTGTTGTTCGTGAAAATGCATGAGAAAGCAAGTCTATCCATCCCCTCGCTTTGCACAGCCTTCAGTCACGTTTTAAGAGAAAGGAAAAAAAATCAGCTCCTAGTAGAGATAAGTCTCTAAGAGAAGTTAAGCGGTAAGTTTAACTTCTACAGTCCAGCTTTGCCAAGATAGTGTGTAGTTCTGTATTGTGTAAAGTGATAGAAAGATGAAAGAGGAAGAGCCTTACCCTCCATTGCAAGATGCTGAACAGCAAGCTCTCCAGACAGGAAATGTCTAGGAAGTTCTTGTTTGTTCTGATTCTGCCTTGGTGGGTTAAAGAACAGTTTGCATAGTAGAATACATTCTTGGATTAGTCTTTCAGTTGAATTTAACCATGGTATATAGGTACTTCTACAGACAATTTCAACATGTGACTCCTGGTACACAGAGGGCTTGAGATAATGAGTTGTTTGATGAATGTTTCGGTTGCTGTTTTCTGCATTAATTGGTTTTACACAGACTTGATGTATGGAGAGGAGTGGGAAAGCGTACTTATTTAATATGATTAATTATGTTTGCACATTCACTAGAAAATAGCTTATAAAATATGGTGTCTTCTGTTTTTCTTGGAAAAGATTTAACAGCTGTGAGTACTGTGCTTCAAAATGTGACTTTTGAAGATGGGTTTTATTTTGTGCTTAGCTTGTTGTTTTAAATAAAAACTCCTTGAATGTTCTAGTGATTATTTACAGATGAGGAAGAGTGTCAAAGTAGCCACATAAGAGCACCAGGTATATTAAAGTGGGAAAAAATTAGTTACGTGAGCTGTAGAATTCTGGAGCTAACATCCTTATTATTGCAAACTGGGACACTGGCTCCATGCCACCTCAAAGTGTGTCAGTCACAAGCTCGGCCTGTGCAGTAGTACTCACCTATCCTTTGAAAGGCTTTTAAATAAACAGCTGACTGCCACAGAGCCTTTGAGAGCTGGAGGTTATGGGTCTTAGTAACAAACAGCAGACTGTGGGGCAAAGTTGTTTCTTTTAAGTGCCTTCATTTCCTGCCAAGAACACTTAACTAAATTGTTCCCAGTCTAGTTTTGTTTAAAGTCTTCTTTCCCTGACCTTTGTCAGGTTTCAGGATCCCTGGATTTGAACATTCAAGATCTCTGTTTTTGAATGTTACTGCAAGCGGCATGTCAGATATGACAATAGAGTCCTTGGAGTTCATGTACTGAACTCTTTGTATTTTGCTGGCGCAGAAAGAATAACTGTTTATAAACTCATGATTAGAGTATCCCTCCATTATGCCATCAGTAAAAGGAAAAATAGGAACTCCTCTGCTGGTTTTGTTTAGCTGCTGTTTGCTGGCAAATTGACTGGATGCTGATCTCTCAGCTATTTGGGAGAGGATTTTTTATGGCACTTAAATTCTGTTGTGTGGAGACGGGGTCTAGCACACTACATTTCACTGAATTTCACTGAATTTTTAGAGTTGGAAGGGACCATAGAGATCATCTAGTCCAACTCCCCTGCCGAAGCAGGATTGCCCAGAGCTAGAGCATGTTACTCAGGACTGCATCCAGGCGGGTCTTGAAAATCTCCAAAGAAGGGGACTCCACG
>VXAK01026790.1:15114-29748 GCA_013399435.1 Arenaria interpres
TTCCAGTAGCTCCTTGTCTCTCTTGAACTGGGGAGCCCAGAACTGGATGCAGTATTCCAGTTGTGGCCTCACCAGTGCAGAGTAGAGGGGGAGAATGACTTCCCTCGACCTACTAGCCACGCTCTTCCCCGTGCAGCCCAGGATTCCGTTGGCCTTCCTGGCCACAAGAGCACGCTGCTTGCTCATTGTTATTTTGCTGTCAACCAGGACCCCCAGATCTTTCTCTTCAGAACTTGTCTCCAGCAGATCCACGCCTAACCTGTATTTCTCTTTGCTTTGTTACATGTTGTTTTCTGGTGGTGCTTAAGAAAAAAGAAGCACCTTTTTCTCTTCCTTTCTGCCCCTCAGCAAAGCTTTGGGCAACTGTCTTCAGAAGAATTTAGCACTTTCCACACACAGCCTAGTAAAATTTTCAGGGACGTGATTTCTCTTAAGGAAAACAGTGGAGCGTACGTAATCTCATGATGAGAATTCATCAGCCACAGATAGGGTAGGATTTTTGTAATGCTGTGTAGATTTAAAATATATTGCATTATTTAATTTAAATAATGCACAGCATGAAATGTTTACTTTCTGTCTTTAATCTCTGTCCTTAAACCTTCAGTACTAAAACAAATATATAATTGAGGTGTCCCCATCTACGCTATCACCTAATAGTTGCCTGCCTTTACTGATGATAATACTTTTCTGCATGTATAAGAACAAACAAGGTTCTAATGTAGTATTTATTTTTTCAGTCAGATTGGCTGTCAAAGCCATTGTTTGTTGCCAGAGTAGGTTAGATGGAACACCACAAAATCTATGCTCTTCCTTTTGTGAGAATGACAAGGCCAAGTATTCCTCTGTAGAGAAGATGAATAGAGCTATAAGGAAAGTGGCAGCTTCACTGTTGCTGTCTACTTATCCTACACAGTCCAATACAAAATTAAGACCACTTCTGAATTCCTGAAGGTGATTCAAGAAACATAACAACCTCTATATATTTCTGCGGGAAACATGCATTATTGCTGTGCAATACTGTAGGTTTCACTCTAACTAGGTTCTGTAAGGTTTTCAGAAATAAATAAGAAATTAATTAGAAATAGAGAACAAATGTGGAAAAGTCTTGCTTGGAGATTTTTTTCCTACAGAGAAGAGTGCTGAAGCTATGGTGAATGCTTAGAGGCACCATCAGTCATTTTAGGAGCAGTTAGGTAAGACTTCTAAATTGTCACATAGTATTTTGTCTACTAAATTTATACATGCATTATGTATTACACAAGATTTATTGAATTTCTATCTTTATGATAATTTAAGAGCCTCTCTCTGAGTAAATATTTAAAGAGGACAAAAAGTTAATTCCTTAATACTTTAAAAAGTAGGTTTTTTTGTTTTGTTTTAAATGTTCATCAGGTTAGGGATTTGCCAGTTTTTAAGGCTAGCTTGTTATATATTTGCTTTTCAGCTCATAATTACGAGAAAATGATGATAAAACAGTAACAAACTGACCGGGCCATACTTGAGCTTACCACTAATGTATATTTTTTCCATATTCTTAGGGACATGAAGCCTTTTGGGGAGGCTTTCAAGAGGAAGAGCTGGTAGCCTGCTCTAAAGTTGACACATGCTTCTGTGAGAAAAAGAGCAGAGCCTGGTGGACCTGTGATAAGGAGCAACTGTTCTCACGTACCTGCATTAAGTCCCAGGTGTGCTTTTCTGCCAACTGCTACAGAGCAGAAGATTAGCAGACATGTCCATAGCACTCAAGCAAGTCTTTAATAAAGATAAGACTTTCCGCCCAAAACGTAAGTTTGAACCTGGAACCCAGAGGTTTGAACTTCACAAACGAGCGCAGGCCTCTCTCAACTCAGGCGTGGACTTGAAAGCAGCTGTGCAGCTTCCCAATGGAGAAGACCAAAATGACTGGGTGGCTGTCCATGTTGTTGACTTCTTCAATAGGATCAACCTCATTTATGGAACTATCTGTGAGTTCTGCACAGAGAGAACCTGCCCAGTGATGTCTGGAGGCCCTAAGTATGAGTACCGGTGGCAGGACGACATGAAGTACAAGAAGCCTACAGCATTGCCAGCACCCCAATATATGAATCTTCTCATGGACTGGATCGAGGTGCAAATCAATAATGAGGATATATTTCCTACGAGTGTAGGTAAGTGCAAGGACCTAAAGTATAAACTGCCTGTTGTTCTGTGTACTAAGCATGTTCTCCTCCCACCATCATTCTTGGGGATTGTGAAATTCAGGCATTTAAACAGCAGACGGGGAGGAGGTGAGTGTCTTGCAGGAACAGTGTGAGGTGTATGAGATGTTAATTGTGGCTGCTAGATATGGTGGGCTTTATTAGTCTAAAATGTTTTCATTCTAGCCATTTGCCCCTGGTAAGACTCTCAGGTTTAATACTAAGGGTGGTCACTATTGCATTATTAGTTTATTGAAAGCTAATCAAGTTTGCATTACTTTGCACTTTGCCTGGCTACTTAGGCCGATACAGAATGGATGGACAGCAATGCCTAATTAGAGTAGTATCCTCCCTTCGAAACGTGTACAGGCCGTGGAGAGGCAGGAATGCAGTGAACTCTGCCCTCCCACCCTTTCTGACTTCCCATCCAAAACTGACAACTAGTGGATTATTCTCCAAATTACTGTTTCTAGGGCTACATATAACTAACAAGCTATCTATAACTAACAGGCCAGATGAGACAGCTGGCAGACAGCAGCACAATTTTCCTTTTATAATACTATAGTAAGTTTTCCTGACAAGTGGGGCAAGTAGGTGGAAGTATCTTTGTTGGAATAGTTTCCTCTGGCTGAGGAGGACTTTGCAGAAGAGTGCATTGTGTAGTGTAGACAGCCTAAATCTTTAGCTGTGGCTGCAGGTAATAAAAAAAGGCAGGATTCTATACCTTAGAAATGTCAGTGTACTTAACATTATTTTTAGCAGTTTTAGTTAATGAGTCCTGATTCACTTCTTGCAAGTGGGAAAACTGGGAGCTTGCTGTAAGAAATGTGGGATGTTCTATATAAGTACTTGGCCCAGATGAGTAGCAAACAAGAAGAATGCTCTTTTGTTAAAATAAGTTCAGCCAAATATTTTGCAGTTTATATGCAGTTAGGGCCTGCGGCCAACTGGTAGATGATACATCCAGAGGTTGCATCGGTCAGTATTTCCTGACCTTTGAAATACCTTATTCTTGGCCTGGACAGTTATTGGTCTGGACAAACCTGTGGTTTGTTTCACGGTACCTATCACCTCTCTTTTCTACACTAGTAGGTAGAAAGAAGGCAGTAACTACCTTACTTTAACCTGGATTTTTGCCAGCACAGCAAGAAGGAGGAGGATTTCAAGGGCAGCAGTATCATATACACAAAAGTGTAATGTAAAATGGGTTTGATTTCTCAAGCATTTGTTGTTAGATGATTCTTCAGGGTGAATGATTTTTGAAATTAAAGGTGGGTTGAAGGTGCGGTGAAGTATGTGATTTTGCTTTCATTGGTATTTCTGCAAGCTTTTGCTGTATCACGTTTCCATCTTGGAGTATTCCAATGACAGTCTGTGCTCTTGCAGTTTGCATATGCAGAAAATGTTGTCTGTCTGCAAGCATGGGAGCAGGTAACACGCTGGGATGCTGATGAGCTCTACTTAACCAGAAATAATCTATAACATAAGAGTTTTCAGATCTAGGTGCTCCCCCCTTCTGTTTTTTCTAAGGTACATCTGGATTAACTTTTATCCTGAAGGCTTACCTATTGTAAGCCTAAGAACTGAATCAGTAACTACCCTCAATCTACTGTTTTTCTTCTCCCAGCAGCTTCTGCTGTTGTAGATTAAATCAAATATGAATAAACTGAGGAAGGGGAAAGACCTGTGGTCTCTAGAATAGGAGTGGACTTGTATCAAAGTCAGAACAGGAACGCTTGATATCTGTGAAAAATCCTCGTCTCACTCTGAATTGGCCCAAAGGAAGAGGAAGAGTCTGCTTGAGCCTTCGTGGGGTGGTGAACTGTGCCATGGTTGTATTACAGACCTGTATTATAGACCTGGACAGTCCCATAAAGAGATTTTATAGATACCTAGATACCTTTTGGAGCATTACTCCACAGAGCAGCTCTTGCATCCACATCTCACCCTCCCCTCCTCTTGAGCCTTTGTTACAGATACCCTAATGGTCACCTGCAGTTCTCAGTATCTTTTTGATTTACTGATTTGTGGTGTGAAATCGTTGGTAAAATTGCTTGGGAGGACCTTAGATCTTACAATTCAGACACAGATGCACACTGCATTGAATTTTGCATTCTGGGTACCTCTCTCTCAGCAAATCCCTACTTAGGCACCCAGAACAGTCAAAGGGAAGTTTGTTCCTGGGGTCTGTTTAAATGGTCTGTTCCTGGGCAAGTTACTTTTCTTTCAAGGGAATCTTTCTGATTGATTTGCACATCAATCCCCTATCTGTAAAATGGTGATGATACTATCAACCAGTTTGTCTGAGTACTGCTGTTGAATGAAATACAGTTACTCACCATGTATATTGTTACATATTTTGCTTTTTCACAATTGGATCACAGAGAGAACCTTTGTTCCTGTGTTGGGTACTGCTTGCTCCTACCTGTTCTGCAGCAGCCTTTGGTCAGAGGTACCATAGGCTTAGTATTAATGCAAACCTCTATTTTCATTTAGAGAAATCTACGATGGTGAAAATGATGACTGTTCAGTCTTCAAAGCAGTTGAAATAGATCTTGTAAAATGATATACACAGATGTGAAAACACAACAGGTTTAAGTATGTCCTTACTAATAGTACAATAGTTTTGAACCATTGAGTGGCTGTAACTTAAAAAGATTAATTTATTGCTTTGAATCTTTGTAGCATATGGTCTGCAGAGAATAGTTCTGCAAAAAAATGTATGTCCAGTGAATGGGATTTGGGCTGACATTTCAATTAGCAAATGAGTTTGGTTACAAGATCCAGAGTGAGATTCACAGGAGCTGCACACAGAAATGTGAACACATTTTTCTCAGCTTAATCCTATTAAAATTGTCATCTTCCATTTGACATATCTCATGCAAACTATCTAAAAAGGAATTTCAAGAACTGTGATTAAGTGCAGCTTTCATTGAGGAGCTACTTTCAAGGAAAATAATTTAAAGACAGGGATAGCCAGGCTTGGTGGGCTTTTTTTCATGTGGTGTTGTTTCTCAGTGGTTTAAAAAAAGCCATGAACACAGTTGAGTTATAAATTTTAATGAATGTTATATTTAACCCTCTCAGTGTTTACATTGGCATGATGACCTTGACCACTTACCAGTCACTGAACTTCCCGTGGTCTGGTGCTGTTTGCTCTCTGCTTTCTCCAGTGATTCGGTTCTACTAATTCGCTGGTAAAGAGCCTCTTCCTGCAGCCATTCTCCTACTAATACTGAACTGGTTGGCAGGAGAAAAGGAAGCCAATATGGGAACAGAAGAGCTGTCAACAGTTGCGTGCAGGTGACAAAAACAGGTGTTAAACATATATATAAAGGACTACTTTGTATAGCAAAGCTTTAAGGACTGTCTATATAAAATGGCCTCACAGCTTTTAGATTTTAGACATGATAATTTAATTATTCTTATTTCCATTATTCTCAATTTCCTTTTCCCATTTTAAGGGGATTTAAGGCATGTAAGAGGCAACAGTTCTGGAAACAAGTTCTCAATATTAGCCACAGATATACCCTGGCCTGTCTCGGCTCTCACTGAGTGGGAATGTAGGAGCAGAACAGAGGAGAGTTCACTCTGTATGCCTGCTCAGGCCACTGTGGTGAAGCTATCCTTATCAGTCCCCAGCATGGATTTTTGTAGTGTGCTGAAGTTTAGTTAGCTTTAGGGTAAACTCTTTTTCTTCAGTAAATACTAGGTGCTCTTGCAGGCATCTAGTAGTCTTACTATTTAAACACCTTTCAAGGGATACATTTCCCAGGCTCATATGGACAATTTAAATACTCCATAACCTCAAAAGTACCTTCACCCTCCCCACACCCCGTACTTTTTTTATTTCTGTGCTAATCATTTGGAGTAGGAAGCAGCAGATCCTTGGGACAGCTGCAGTTTTTGGTGAACTGCAATTGTCAGCTTTCACCATATGTGTTTGGGCAGTGTCAAAACAGGAGCTAAGAAAGCAAGTAGATCGCTGCTGCTGTGCTCCCTTCAGACCCTGATTCCCAAACGACCAATTCAGTTGCCTTAGTTTTTTTCTCTTCCTCATTGCAGCCTTAAACTGGGAGTAATTTTGGCTTGTTTGGTTTTGCAGTGAATGGAATGTTTTTTTCTGTTGTAACACTCGCTGGGAAAGATACCCAGATATTTAAGGCCACAGGGGATTATTTCATTTATTCTGATCTGACCTTGAGCATAACACAGGCCAGAGAACCACCACGTGATTTCTTCATCAGGTCCATAGTTTGAAATGAGAAGACAGAGAGTTCTGCTGAAATAAACAAGAACACTAACTTCTTTTCTGAGCTTACATAATAAAAAACTTTTCCCAATGAGGACAATAAAGCAGTTGAGTGGGGGCCAAGAGAGGTTGTGCTGTCTTCATCCTTCAGATTTTTCAAGATCAGGCTGGATAAGGCCTGAGCAACCTTATCTGATGTCTATATGAAGCAGAAAGCTGGGATGCAGACCTCCCAAAATCTGAGCCAGCCTGAATTGTCCTGCTATTATTAATTCAGATTTCAGCACTGAGAGACTGCTTCTGGAACAAGAGCTAAATTGATTAGAAATTGATTAAGCAGTTTAAGAAACTGCAATTTGGTGTTTAATGGAAGTACAACATTGCTTTTAAGCTATGAGAGTTTTTGTAGAGGAGGATTTCAAAGGTTATTAAGTTACTGTAATTGAAGAGCCTAGTTATGGCTGATCAAAATGATCATACTTTTAAAGTGTTTAAAGCCTAGGACTTCAGCTGAAAAACCAATGTATCTTTAGAAAGGTCCACGCTTAACTAGGAAACTTTGGTAGCAGCAGTTTCAGAGTTTTTGCACAGAGCATGTGTATGATGCTACTTCCAAAAGAGGAGCCTAATACGTCACTGCAGTGCATTTACAAAAGCAGATCAAGACTCTGGAGGACTGTTGTGGATGTGATTTAAAACAATCACTAAATCAAGAAGTAAACTTTTTTGATTCTTTCTTACTGGTCTTGTGGTGAAATTTTTCTGGTTCTCTGGCCAGTAATAATAGTTGCCACTTGGGGCACTCTTCTGCAGGGGAGGGGAGCAGCTGACTGGTGGGTGTGAACAGAGATTCGTCAGCTACTTTTACTGACCAAAGGCCTCGTCACCATACAGCCTGTAGAAATGTGGGGAGAATGTTTGACATCACCGACTCTGTCTTACAACTGTCTGTCTCTTATTACTCTTCCAAAACTATGTGGAGGTGCCCATGGTATGGGCAAAGTGGCATTTGCTGGCATTTGCTATGTATACTTTTTCTTCATTCTTTGCAGCCATTGCAGTTGCATCATCTAAGAACTGCCATTGCTTCATGCACACCTGCCTTGCAATAAAAAATGTGCAATCTCTATAGCTGGTTTGTCTCCTTCATTTTAAGACAAAGCTTTGCCAGGAGCTGAAAGGAGGAGTCAGATTGCTGGCTGTTAACTGATCATTCAGTCACCCAGTGGTGGATGCATATAGATGTAGGCTACCAGCTGAAGACTGTTGTAAATTCCAAACAATCCTTTTTGCTTGATCTTTACACCTGTCACACCAATTCTGGATTTGGGCTAAAGAAGAATTTTGTTTTATAACACTTATTTTTTCACTGCTGATGCCCTTTCTTGTCTTTCCTTCAGCATGGATGTGCTTGCCAAGAGCTTTGAGTTAATCTTTTGTGCAAATGAAATAAAGTTTCGCAAGAAATAGACTATTGTATGGTTGTAGCTTTCCTCTAGTCACTAAACTTTGTGAATTGTGTGCATATATGTATGTTACAGCAAAGTTAGAGCCGCAGCACAGCTATCATCTTAGTAAGTTTTGTGTCTTGAAGTATGTGTGCTTGGAAAATATCAGATAAATATTTTACAACCAGATTATATGTCAGAGCTTCCTCTTTCTCTCTCCTTTTTCCTGTTCCTGTGTTTCAGGATCTAGAAGATGGTTCAATGTAAGCTAAGCTGGTTGAGAAATCAGTCCACAAACCTAGTAAGCGTGAAGAGTACCATCAAAGAAGACTGGTAAAGTTTTGTGTTGGCCTCATGTGTATGGGAATGATGCAGTTGGCCAGAGAGCTATCTAATATTCTGAGCATTGCATTACTTTCTTGCCGACTGATTATACTTTGGAGCAATTTGGTTCCCTGTTTTTGTCTGGTGTCTAAAAGGTCTTCATTCGTCTAGGCATTCTTCTTATACAAGAACAGGGACTGAAGCATAGGAGTAGTGTACAGAATCCTCAAGCCCAGTCATTGTTGGCTGACAATTGACTGCTCCCAAAGCTATCCTCCCCAGCCCTTGTCCCCAGTGTACCTTCCTGACCTGATGTTAGATGTGCCATCTGAGGAACATACAGGTCTGCCTACAGCTCAGACATATAAATTAACCCATTCTTCAGTTTAGTTCTGATAATAATAGAAAATATGTGCAGTAGAAAGTAAGTGCAAATTCTTTAGCGTAATTTGCTTTTCCATGAGAAGGATTTGGCACTGCTGGTATGAAGGAATGCTGCCTCATCTAGAGAACACATATTAGAAGTCTGATGTCTCATATGCTAGGTTTTCTGTGTTATGACAATCATTAAAGGCTAAAAAGCACTTTTTCTAACACAGAGAAAAGCAGGTCTCAGCAGATCGCTTCTTCCATTCTCTGTGCTACAGAAAATTAAAAAAAAATAAAAGAATAAAAACTTGAGTGGTAGCATGAGTGGTGGAGGGAAAGGTTGTGAAGAGGAGGATGTTAGCTGGATCTGCAAAGGCTGAAAGGTTGCAGGATCTCTGCTCACTCTGGTACTGCTTTAGGAGGAAGAAAGAGGTATAGAACACCTGCAAGAAGTGGTGTCCCACGTGGGAACTGGAGTGGTCTGTCCTGTAGTTGGGGGGTCCCTTATTCTTAAGGAATTTAGCTCTCCAGAGCGTTGTGATTACATACAATGTGGGACATTACTTGAATTAGTCTCTCAGAGGATCTGCTTCTCCACAACATCAACTTCTGCTTCTAACTGAGCCTGTGACCTCTTCTCTTTAGTACCTTCACAGCACGGCTGATGATTATAGTGTGTTACTTTTATGGCATCCTGGGCTGAGCTTGTGCCCAACTCAGAAGGGTGGGAAATGTGATACCTTGAACATGCTTTGCCTTGGAAAGTAGGTTTGTGTGAGCTGAGTAGTCTGCATTCCACAGTGTTGTGTGCATTCCTTTCCCTGATGAACAAAGAGAATAGCTCCTCATTGGAAACCTTATAGAACAGACTTTGTCTGATATACTGCAAAGCAGAAGATGTGTAGGAGTAGCATTTACAGATCATAATGACTTTGCTGATTAATTTTTTGGAACCCAAATGAAATAAGATTCTCAAGTATCAGCCTTCTTAGTGGCTAGTTTTGGCCTATGCTTAGTTTGCCAAATGTAAGTTGTTATTTAAGCTCAGAAATATTGTAGAAAATTCATGTTACTCTCTACTCCCACAGAGTATTTTCGTCCTTAAGGTCAATCTTTTGGGGATAATGCTGGTACTTTTAGGCCATGTTTTATGCAGAATCTAGCTAAAGAAAGAGGAATATGTCAGTGGACTCTTCAGCTGCCCTAGGCATATGCTAACAGTCATCAGAATAAAGTGCGATCAAAGAGGTATGAAAATAAAATAATCTAGTGCTGTTGAAAGTACAAGATCAGTTTAACTTCAGTGTGGAATGGCTGGAGTGCTACAGTGGTACAGGTCAAACTTCTGGAAAGTCTAAAGCAAAGTCTTCACTTCAGTCAGAGGTATACGCACCAATACTGCCTTTAGCTTTGGCCATCTTCTTTCAAATAGAATTTTGGCCTTCTAGATTCACATAGAGTATGGAATTCAAATTCCATTCAAATTCAAATAGAACAAAATTAGAAACCTTAACAGAGGAAAACTCATTTGTTTCTTTTAAATTAGGTCCTTGTATCTTTTTTAGATATATTTTGAAGGAAAGTCAAATATGTTTCTTCATTTTATGTTTCTGTGATGAGCAAGGCATTTTTAAATGGATAATTGTTTTCCTGTCAAAAATTAGTTTTGACCATAGGGTTGTCTGCATTAGCCAGTTGTGCTCTAATATTCCCAAACTATGTTTTCTGCAATCTCCTTGCTTCAAAAAGTAAGCAGCACAGGAGAAGTTTTTGAAGTGTATCTGTGTGTATAGATCCACACTGAGTGGTAGAAGATAAAGTAACTGAAAACATTTGAACAATCAGAACAAAAATGGATACTTGTCAGCTTATGCCCCATGTTTCAATGGACTCTGTGTGTGCTTGGATTCTAACACTCCCAACTGTTCCTCGCTGGGTGACTGCCTTAATTCAGGAAAACTTAAATAAAAATTAAAAGCTTTGGTAGGTTGTTACTCTGTGTGCTTCTATGGTTCTACCCAAGCAGAGATAAAATGCTTTCATACATCTTTGTTAACATCCTGGAGAAATCCAAGCAGAAGTCATTGAATACTGGCTGCTGGCTTTCCACAGCTGCAATGCAAACACCTTTATAAATATGACCAACACAAGGTATGCCTGCAGGTGGTGAGTGAAGGGGTTTTTTTCCTTGATAATTGGAACTGTGTTTTTCAGTCCACTGGTGAACGCAAGCTTGTCTTTCTATGTGGCTGGCTTGCTTGCTCCTAAAACAACTGTCCTATGGCATGTGATATGCACGACTTCACATGTTCATGGTTTTTAAGCACTGTAAAACTCCATCAAGCCTCCCATCTGCCCTCCAGATACCTCTACACACCACTGTAATCCCTGCGAAAATCCACTTACTATTCGACTGTTGGAATTGCACAACAGAAGCTGGAATTTCATTGATGTTCTCTTTCATTCTCCTCTTAATATATGTACCTGCTGGCATGATTGTCTTTTTTTTTCCCTTTTTTACTGGAACCTATCAGCCAACGGAGTCCAAGAACTGCGCACAGTGAAACAGGAAACAAAATGTGCATCCTGCATATGCCTTTTGGCATTTGAAGCCAAAAGATGAAGGTCAGTCTTGTTAATGGAACTGTGACAGGACAAGCGCTTGTCCTGCAAAGAGATCTGATTAGTCACAGAAGTAATGTGAAATAGCTATCTTCACTCTTACCTTCTATGAGCCACGTGGACAGAACTGCATAAGCTTTCTTCAAGCAGAAAACTTCTCTTCTCGTGCATTGATGGTTCATGTACCTCCCCTGTGCCGAAGCAGCATTCTGTGAGATGCCAGACAGCTGTTGTTACGGTGCAACTCACATTAATGACAAAGTACCCAGAGAAAAGCTCTGCAGCCTGACAGTCATGCCCAGGCTGAGTTGTAAGCTCTGGATCACAGGGATGAACAACTCTTATAGCAAAAATTTTTTGGTTATAGTAAGCCATGTGCCACAAAAGTTACATGTGCAGCATAGGGACTGTGGAAATATCAGATAATTTCCCATGTTTGACACTGTTTGTATGAGACCCAAAGTCCTGTGGTTACACATCTAACCTCAAAGAATTGTTTTCAAGTACGGAAAACCACAAGGCCAAAGTCTAAATTGTTCCATTTTCCCTGAAGACTGACACAAGATGCTCTCCAACTGATGATGCACCACAGTAGTTGATGCCTCCACATGCAAATGGATATAGGAATTTCCTAAAACGCAGATCTCTGTAATGTTTCATGAGTCTCCCTGTTCAAAAGTTTTTGCTAGGAAAATCCTCTGAGCCATGCTTAGAATCCTTGAAATAGGGGGTAAATGCAGGCTGTGGGACCTGATGGGTGACTGTTTTGTATGACTGAGCAGAAAATCCCACTTACACAAAGTCAAAGATTAGAAAAGATTTGACAAATGCTCAGAGGATCTCAGCAACACAGTATGGAGGAAACAGGCTTTACCGACAGTGCTGACACACAGGATTTTTTGCTTCTTTCCATCTCACAGTGAGTCACACATCTGAGGAGCACCGGGGGGGCTGTGCCTTTTCATATGCTTGAATATATACAGTGGAAACTTGTATATCTTTCTCATAACATGAATCAGTGGCACTTTGACTCATGAGAAACAAAAAGAAGGTTCCGAGACATCTGGAATCAGAAACTATCAAGAAGGGAATAATCAAAGTCTGTTAATAGTTGGAAGGGGAAAGGAAGGACAATGAATAGCTTGTCTTTGAAAGATAAAACTCTCGTCTGGATGTGGAAAGATGTACCTTTTCTTGTGGATGTTGAGCTGAACTGAGAAACTTTATAGTTTACCAATAAATGTATACTGTCAACATTAGCATAGTGAAATAATAGTAATTGTTGTTTGTACAGCATCAGCGCTAGTCAGCCTTAGTAGAAAGAACTCAGCCCTCTAATAGACAAATCCCTAAAGCTTGAAGCTTTAATACTCAGCAATGGAGACACTTCCAAACCACATGCTAGATGACATCAGACCTTTTAGAAAAGTGCCAGTGACTATTTGGACATTAAAGCAATACATCTGTTTAGAATTTATGTGCTTTAAAAATAATTGCATAGCATGGCTGCCTTTCTTCTGGAGTTGTAGGGCTTGTTTTTGGTATTTATTTTTTAAAGGTCTAATTGTTAAGGAGCCCTATAAAGTAAGGCAAATGTTACTATTTCATTTGTCAAATAAGAGACCAAAGCTCATGTAATCAAAGTAGTCTATGTAATGTATGAGGACCTATTCAGATAGGAAATTCTGAGTAGAAGTTATTTTTCTTGGATTATACAGGGTTTTGTTGGTGGATCCAGACACAGGTAGTGCCAGTGACTCCAAGAATACTATTGATCCTAAAACCCTAGACCCCTAGCTTTGTCTAAGCATTTGGAGTAAAGGAAATGGAAGCTGAAAGGCTTTAGAAAGACTCCAATCCCATGCATTTCTAGCCCTCCAGGAGAATGCTTGACAGGTTCTGAAGTAGTTAAAATTGCAGATCAAACAGATAAAGATTTTGCCTAGGTGTTTGTTTAGTCAGAACCTACAAGATTACAGTCTTTTGAATATTTGTTACCAGATCCATCGCTTTTGAGCACATGATTTGCAGAAGAAAGGCTGTAAGGTTCAAAGCAAGGGTTCATCCAGCCCAATAGAGGATGTCTACGGGAGAAGGGTATAAGAAAAGGGGAAGGTGCTATTTCCCTGCTTCTAGCAATCCACATAGCAAGGTTTGTCTCAGAGGTGTCAGAACATCCTTTCTGGCAATAAAGAGGATTTCACAAATCACAGAATGATATGGTGTTGGAAGGGACCTCTGGAGATCATCTAGTCCAACCCCCCCTGCCAAAGCAGGTCCACCCAGAGCAGGTTGCACAGGAACATGTCCAGGCAGGTTTAGAATGTCTCCAGAGACGGAAACTCCACCACCTCTCTGGGAAGCCTCTTCCAGGGCTCTGAAACCCTCAAAGTAAAGAAGTTCCTCCTCATGTTTAGATGGAACTTCCTATGTTCAAGTTTGTGCCCTCTTGTCCTGTCACTGGGCACCACTGAAAAAAGCCTGGCCCTGTCCTCTTGACACCCACCCTTTAAGAATTTATAGGTGTTGATCAGATCCCCCCTCAGTCTTCTCTTCTCCAGAGTAGAAAGACCGAAGTCCCTCAGCCTTTCCTCATAAGAGAGATGCTCCAGGCCCCCAATCATCTTTGTGGCCACACTCTTCTTGATGCACCCCAAGATTGGCCAGAAGGGCACATTGCCGGCTCATGGTCATCTTGTTGTCCACCAGGACTGACAGTTCCAGTGTTTTATCTTCATGGTGACTCCCTGTTCTGCTCATTTCAATTTTCTCCTGGCTTGGGCTCCATTGAGAATTTCTGCCCATGAATTTTCCTGGTGAAGAAAAGAGCAGTTGAAAGATTCAGGCCAAAGATACAGCCTTCTGTTCCCCTTTGAAGTGAAATTAAGGGATCTTAAAACTTTATGCCCATTTTGTCTTTTATTTACATTTGCAGTTCCTTTATATACTTTACAAATTGTCTTTGGACAGGCATATTTTAAAAACTCTTTATGCCACATTACCCTTCACATCCAGCCCCAAAATTTTTGAATAAAAATCAGTGCTCGTTTTAGGATTCAGGTTGTGTTGTTACTCGAGCTAGTTGATTATCAGTTAACTAACAGTACACATTTTTGCTGCAGAGATCACAAACATCTCTAACTGTCCCAAGACACACCAACAGATGTCAAGAAACTTAAAAAGAAGAGGTACAGTAATTTAATTGCCTTCTGAGAAACCCACAGCAGAAAAAAAGAGAAAAAACCCACAGCTGAAGCTTCTTGTGCCAGAGAAATTGGGGTTATTTGCTCACACGGACATTTGCCACTGGAACTGTGATAAAGTTTTTATTTTGCATAAAACATGCCTCCTGCAGAAAATTGGACAGGAGGACTTGAATTGGAAGCTGCAGCTGCTTGCACATGAGCTGACAACTCTACAGTTGCCCTCTACAACTACCTGA
>VXAK01026797.1:209-11860 GCA_013399435.1 Arenaria interpres
ACATGTTATGAAATTCTTTGAATAGTAATAGTTGGCATTAATAGCAGTTTTAGCCTAAGAAATTTTTATACTTTCATAAAATTGTGAATTGTATAGTTAGATACCTTGTTTCTGAATTTTGTTCATATTTTTAAATTAAGAGCTTATCTTGAAATCCTTCTTATCTTGAAGTAGATAATGCAATGACCTCTTATCCAAACCTGAATAAAGCAGTATCATTGCATCAGAAAAAATATTAGAGCAATATGAGATTTAATTGAATATTTTCAGACTTGAGTAACAGTTCATATTGATTTTTTTAAAAATAAAAGTATGTTAGTTCTTCATGTAATCTTCTTCACTTCACCCTTAGACTCTTCTAAACATATTACATTCTGAATCTTGAAGGGTTGTCTGGTCTGAAATGATGACTGTTAAAATTAACTCTGTCAGTTTAATAGCCCAATGTACAAAACTTTTTTAAACCATAACCACATTTTTCAGACCCTAATCCTGCAAGCAGAATGTATGTTTTCTTGCAGCTCTGGGCTTGCTCTTGTTGCATCATCAGATACCAACTTCATGTTCTTGTATTCTACATTAAATGAGATTTTGAATGCCTACTGGCTTTTTTTTATATAATTAAAAATAAACTAAATAAGCAAAAAAAATGTACTTCTATGCTATGCTTGTCATGTTTAATTTTTTTAAATCATGAAATTTAAACTTATTTTCTGATTTTTCATATTCATCTCTCAGTTCACCCATCCATTCTTGCACCTTTCACTGTTATGCTTGAGCACCTAGCATTAATTGCAGAGAAAATTGATGTAAACCTGTTCTAAGTTGTGCCTAATTTTAGCTGATTTAACTTCCTGAATCCTTAAGCTTACATTTTTTAGCAGGGTTATAAGCTGCTCTCTGTGATTCTCACTTTCACCATAATTTTGTACAATGACATCACGCAGGCAGTAACATATTTATAGGAGCATTTCCAATTCTATTTGAAAAGATACTTTTAGCTTCTTGGACTTGTTTCTCTTAATTTTTTCGTATTGTGAATAATCTACTGTTTAAAATTATAAGAAATTTTACAGGTTTAAGAAGATTAAATGAAGAACATTTAGCAAATATATGCAAAATAGACAACATAGCTGCTGAAAAAATACAGATATTTTTTCCTATTGAAACTGAGTCTTGCCACTTGGTCTTTTGTACCTAGAACTTCTTGCTGGAGTTGAAATTACTAATTATTAAATATTTTCCAAAAAATAGACCTGTCAAACATACAAGTGTCAAACCTGGGAATGCTGAAGCTATCAAGATAGGGGATAATCAATTGTCAAATTACCTCTTTTGCCTTTTTTTCCCTTTGGTTGTAATTTTATACCTCACCTCCCACTGACTTATTAGCTATAGGTCATTGACTTCTTCCCTTTCCTCATCTCTCTCTCTAAGACATTCTGGCCACTGATTGTACAAAAAAATGACCTAACTGTACAGAAAGCACTATTCAATGGAGCCCAAGAAAAACAAAAGAAGAAAAAGGGAAAAATGCTACATAAATCCCACAAGCAAGCTGGTGAGAGAAGGTCACTGCCTGAATGGTTCAGGTAGAGCCAGATCAGAGCTAGGTCTAAGTTAAAAAGCTCAGCAGTCCAACAACATTTGTATTGCCACAGCACTAGTTAATAATCATATCATTAGTGTTAATCAGAAACTGTGCTTTGTCATTATTGTTATTACAAGTACATACCTGGAAGCTAGGTGAGAGCAACAGACTATAACAAAATGAAATTCAACCCTAGGTTGTTATTTATGTACAATACCTGAGAAAAGCTTGCAAGAGTCAGTAATAGAGAAAGGTTTTTCCAGAAAAATTGCTTTCCTTTTTCTCCTCCTTGCTGCATGGTAGGCTGTGCCATCCTATAATTACGGATCCCTATGGCAGGACAGCATTCACTGTCAGTGAAAGAAGATATAACTGTCTTTACCTACTTGCTTTGAGAAGAGGATAAGTAATTGTTTACATCTTCACACACAACTCCATAACTCACACATGTACTGACAGAGGTCTTGTTCCTCATTACCATCCCCTCGGTGTGTATGTTCTTCCAGTAACAGTCTGGTCCTTAAGCAACAGCTAAAGAAGTAATTTAGCAATCAGTTATATTGCAAACATAATTTTGGGAAATGACGTGTTTGAAGACATTTTTAAATGATACTTTTTTGTTTGTGGAACAGAATTAGACTCTGAGTTACTACTGACTCAGTGTATCCTTTCTTATTACTCCTTCCTGCTATACAGGCTTTTATTATTGTTTTGTATGGACAACATGGGACTAAATTCTAAAATTTATGGATGCCATATTTATAGCACACGTCAGTGGACAAGCGTCAGGAAACATCAGTTTTATAGGGGAATTAAATGAGGTTGTTACAGCAAAATTTATTGTTTAATCCTTGAAAGCTCCATAGACTTAAAAGGTTAGACCACCAAGTAATAAAGATAGAACATCACAATCATAATCTCAATAAGCAGTATAACATGGTTATAAAAGAAAAATGGACAGAAAGTGACAGAAATATACAGGTATGCCTAATATAATTTCCATTTCTATTAATTTTGTCTATGACTCTGGAATGCGATAACTGAATCATAGGCTGTCAGCTGTGGATTGTAAGGTTTCCTTCCTTCCTTCCTTTCTCCCTTTCTCTTCCATTTCCAGAGATCTAATTTGAAAACACACTCTTAATTTAGATTGTCATTGCAAAACAGGAGAGGCGGATCCTGTAGACCATGGAAACAAGAGCCACTCTGGCTGGACATGCAGAAAATACAGCCTCACAGCTTCATAGCAAAATTTATTGTGCTATCAAATAGCCTGTGCATTGTTCTCTCTTCACCATAAGACTAGGGCTCTCTAACAGTATGTAAATAGATGTAAAACAGTGACCAAGCCACAGGGTCAATTGGCAGCAAGGAAACACAATGTAATATTAAATACTCGCATATAAATTCATGTCCTGGATTTTTAAAAGTAGTCACCTGATGAGCCAGCAAACTCCAATGCTGTATAATGTTGCTACTTCATTAATAATATGCAATGCGTTAAGTAACTAAATCATAAATAAAGATAATGGTGTCCTCCAGGGACATAGAATCATAGAATTGTCCAGGCCGGAAGGGACCTCCAAAGGTCATCTAGTCTGACCTCCCCACAGTCAACAGGGACACCCCCAACTAGACCAGGTTGCCCAGGGCCTCGTCGAGCCTCACCTTGAATATCTCCAGGGAAGGGGCCTCAACCACCTCCCTGGGCAACCTGTTCCAGTGCACCATCACCCTCACAGTAAAGAACTTTCTTCTAATCTCCAATCTAAATCTTCTCCCCTCCAGCTTGAAGCCATTGCCGTTCATCCTGTCACTACAGGCCGTTGTAAACAAGCTCTCCCCAGCCTTCCTGTAGGCTCCCTTCAGGTACTGGAAGGCTGCTATCAGGTCTCCCCGGAGCCTCCTCTTCTTCAGGCTGAACAACCCCATCTCCCTCAGCCTGTCCTCATAGCAGAGATGCTCCAACCCTCTGATCATCCTCGTGGCCCTCCTCTGGACCTGCTCCATCAGGTCCATGTCCTTCCTATATTGAGGGCTCCAGACCTGTACACAGTATTCCAGGTGAGGTCTCACCAGAGCAGAGTAAAGCGGAAGAATCACCTCTCTGGACCTGCTAGCAATGCATCTTTTGATGCAGCCCAGGATGTGATTGGCCTTCTGGGCTGCAACTGCACACATGGAGACAGGTCAGCACTCCAGTTGCCTGTAGCTGCATTTACATTATATTGTTGATTCACTCTGAAGACACTCTAAGGCCACATTCCCCGGTCACAAATATTGTGTAGCTGTTTGAGCACCCAGTGGAGCATGGCAGTAACCCAGATGACACAGCAAGGCTTGCCGTCTTGAGGGCACCGTGGTCTTAAAGGCGTCTGTAAGGATACCTCACATACAGTATGGACAGTGCATGCTCCTGGACACCACCATCTCAAGTATCTCAAACCTGCCTCCATGACTGCCAAGCAATATACCTGCTGCAAGGTCACCAGACTGAGTGGCCGGCATGCCCAAGTCATGCCAATCAACCTAGAAACTCCACAATGTGTGCAAAACAGACCATGACTACAAAACATCTGACTGAACAGCCAGGGATCACTTGCTGGAGGCACCTCATGGCCCGCTGAGGACAGCCTTCACACTCTTCCATGTAGAAATGGTGGGATGGTGAGTTGCAAAAAAGGAATCAAGATGTAAGATCTGTATGAGAAGACTCCTCCAGGGTGCCAATGTAGAGTCAACACCTGGCCATATTTCAGCACATGCTAGCAGCACGCCTTGGAAAGGATTTTAATGTAGTTTTTCTGCTAGCAATAACATGAAAATAATAAAGAGATAATGTCATACCACAAATGATTTTAAATGCAGGTGTACTCACAGAGCATAATTTCATGGAGAGTAGAAAAAGATGAAAATTGGTAGCTCTACTATTTTGTCCAATTACCTGTTGAACACCTAATGCGGCTTTAACCTGTACATGCTACATTTCAGCCCTTCTACTTTTGGATTTGCCAAAATGTTTTGGTATCTTTCTATCAGTCCCTGTTTCCTGATTAATGAATTACTTCCCCCAATCTGTATTCAGATATCACAGCAACAAACATCTTGGTGACACACAGACAGAGGATCTGAACTTCCAGAGGCTGATTACTCCCTCTCAGTGATGCACCCCAAGGCTGCGCAGTATTGAGGCCCATCAAGTCTAGGAGACAGTCTCCCAGAATTACAGCTTTGCTGTGTTCCTCTCAAAATATTCATGAATCGTAGAGAGATTATATATTCAAATATTTCTTGTGGAGGTATTCAACACACACTGCCTTCACGTTCCAAAAAACATCAAGATTTATATTGTGTCTCAGACTGCATATTATTGAACCTGCTTTTTGTGTTGAATAAATATCGATGTTTACATTGACAGAACTGGATATCTTCCTAGTACAGATGGAAGCTTAAAATTATTCACAACACCCTGCATTTTGCAAGATGCATGAAGGCTATGATGAAAAATAATTTAATACAATTAAATAGCAGGTCTCTAAATTCCAAGGAGTATTAGTGATCTCATAATTACAAACATAAAACATTTAAGTCGTTGCTCGGACTGTGTCTTTTATCTGCAATGAAAAACTGCACTTCCTTTCTGTTGCATTGCCATCATGATTTTGGCCCCTGTAAGGTAAGAGGTCATGTGGTAACTAATTAGAAGGGCACAAGTTTTTATAAAATTTCTTATATAACTACTGTCTGAGAAGTGTTCAAGGTGTATCTGGTGTTTAGTCAAGTTCTGTTGGAAGTAATTTAAATGCCGTTAATGGAGGCAAATTTAGAAATACGATTTAATTTTTAATTAATATGAAAACAACTGTTTGCCCCCTTTCACCTTCTTTCAGGACTGCACAGGAGGAAAATGTTTCTCTGCTATAAGCTCAGGAACTGCTGCAGGAGCAAGTACACCCCCAGGCCCTGTGGAATGGCTGAGGAGCCATGGAGAAGCTTTAATTTCTAGATTTCTTTAACTACCTTTATTCACAGCACCAACCAACACCCTGTATCACCTTATGAGAACTGAGACTTCCACCATAGGCTGGTGGGAAAAGAAAAGAAAAAAAAGACAGAATTCTAACTTAAGCCAGCAGAGAGTAAGTGTGTTTATTAGTACTTTTACTCCTAGATTTATCCCAGCATGTTAGCTGCTAATGGATGATGCTTTTAGTCTGTTCGGAGATTCTGAGGTAGATGCTATTTGTGGTTAGAAAACCTGTAAAAATTTATTTGTTTTGTCTTTATGTATTTGCTGGTATGAAATATCAAAAGGCAATTTGTCACTCACCTTAGTAACAATTTGTTGTGTAAAAAAATTATCTATTTATAGAAAAATATAGAAAAGCAACTTTATAATTAAAAAATGAAAATCTGTGTAATTTCATCTTTATAAAGTAAAATGTAAAGAAAAATTAAAAATTATAAAACATATTTATATCATAAATCTGATAATCTGTGTGATCTTGAGTTTAAACTGTCAAGTCAAATACATCCAGGGGTAAAAATTCAACATTGCTGTTCAACTTCAGCCTCAGTCTCCTCAATGCAAAAGCAAGGAGACATTTAATCATTACCTCCAAGGGACAAATAAGCTTCACATCTGTCATCATAATAAAAATCAGACAAATTTATTCTAATATAATCATGGCTTTTCATGCTGGTCTCCAACTGACATTAGAGATAAGCTTAGCAGGAAAAGATGGATGGGTAAAGAAATGGAGGAAAATCAAATTACAGAAAACCTAAGGAAGGAAATGACCTAAAAATGCCAGAAACAGAGAGGGGTAGAATAGACCCCTCGAGAGTATCAACAGAGCTGGTTGAAAATTGCATCACAACTATTTAAATGCACTCAAAAACAGAAACCCTTCTGATTTAAAATTATATCTTATACCAAAAACATTCACTGTTTTAATGTTCTAGACATTGAAGAGTTTTGTTAAAATGGAAAATAAAAAGCACTTCCACATATAATGGAAAATTGCTCTGCTAAATCCTCCAAGCTATGTCAAGATATATTTTGCTTTCCTTATATTCATTAACACAACTTAAGGTTTTTTTGCAGAAATAAAATTTGCTATTCACAAATTTTATAATAGGATTTTATTGAGACATATTTTATTGTGCCCAGCGTTTTAGCAAAACACAGGCAAGAAGCATTGTAAAACCAATGCTGGGCAAGAGAGAGACAGCAGAGTGTTGCTCTCTCCCGGCTTGTGACACAGACTGTGACTCACGATGCAACTGTCGCTGATGAAAAAGGCTTGCTAGTTTGCTGAAATGAACTGTGTTAGTTTGCTGCTTTAAATTATTTAAAACTACTGTTTGCCCTGGGAGCTAAATACAAATCTCACCAGGAAATTTCTCCTTCCCCTGCCCTCTTCCCCCTGAGTTGTTATCCTTGCAGGACCTTTCTAGAAACAAAAGGAAAATAGATTCTTTAATTGAATAAATTGATTACATATATTTCATTAGTTGGTGATCTTTGCAACTCTCTTGCGTAGGATGAAGGAGCTTGTCATACAACAATGTAAGGAAAAAATAATGTCTAAAAATAGCTTTTTGGAACTCACTAATTCAAATACAGACCGAAATTTAAGAAATCAAGTTGAAGCTTAGCTCATCTGTAAAACTGCAGTCTCTGGGGCCGATTCATTCATACAGGCTTTACTTTCAGGATGTTCCAGGATCACAGATGGTTCCAGGTAGCCACAACTTCTCCATGAACATTACCCTATGCAGATTGCCCTAACACTCCCAGCCTTGGTACATCCACTTCCCACTTATTTCACCACTTAGGGATAAGCATGTTATGCCAAAAGCGCAGGCAGACTGTTCCACTCTCAAATTCCTCCCAGACACTGTAGCTTTCAAGCTGTTGTAAACAGAGCCAAAACAAACACAGGTTTGCTCTTAGAAAAATGGAGCCATCCTAAAACTAGAGACTATCCCCAGAGTCACAGCTTATAAGAAAAGTGAAAAGGAGAATCCATGATCAGGTAGGCCTCATAAGGAAACCCACATGAACTCTCAGACCCTAGACAAAGAAACATTGGCTCAAAAGTGTGAACTACCTCTTCACATCCATGTCTATACTGGTAGAAGAAGGTACCAGGTGAAATACAAGTCTGACATAATAGTGCAGAAGGACTAGGGTAGAGGGAACAGCTTTTCTTAACTGATTTAGTCTAACTTGTTAATCATTCCTTTTGAAGAGTGAGCAAATTACTGAGGTGCACACTCTGGAAAGGGCAGAGCTTGCCCCTTCATGAGGAGACCCCTTACTTACTCAGGACACCTGTTACTTCCCCCCTTATCACTCTGTGTCATTTTAGTAGTTAAATATACAAGGTTTTTTACAGTTAAAGCTTATGAGCTCACAAGTAGCTTCTTTGGGTTGAATTGAGGCAGGTCTCTTTCTAAGAGTTTGCAGGTGTGAGGTTATCTCTCACAAGCAATTGACACCTGCAGTGCAATTTTAGCCTGTTTTTAGGGAAATGACTACCTTTTTTTCCCAAAATAATTAGCACAGAAAAAAGTTACTTTTATCAGGAGAGAACTCCAAACCAGTACAAGCTGGTCAGAAGCTGCTGTATTGTCTTCTCATGAGAAAAGCCTTCTGACCCAAGGCAATTCCACAACGTAGTACCTTGATATCTTCTATAACAGA
Source organism: Arenaria interpres (assembly GCA_013399435.1). NCBI lineage: Eukaryota > Metazoa > Chordata > Aves > Charadriiformes > Scolopacidae > Arenaria > Arenaria interpres. The sequence goes on from VXAK01026797.1 coordinate 8,513, forward strand.
AGGAGAAACTCTCTTTAACAATTGAACACAGATAAACCAACAGATAGATCATGAAATAAGACGACTAAAATACCCAATCCTGTCTTTTCTCAAGATTATATCCAAGAAGGGTTACCGGAGAACATATGTGTTTTCTGCTCCTTTCTGCTCTCCATTTTAGCATTATTATTTTTCTTAGCTACATAAAAGCATTAGTTAGAAACACTGCTTTCTTTTTGCAATTGTTTTGAAGTCTGGGATATCACATATCTGTACTGACTGGTGTACTTGATCAATTATTTTCTGTCTCATCACTTAAACATAATTGTTTCAGATAAGCAGCATTTAAGGCAAGAGAGTTAAAAACTAGAAACTGTTCATTAAGTTTAGATGTAAGCTCATCTCTCAGCTACACAAACTACAACAACCAAAAATATCACAGCTACCAGCGACAGGTGATGCTTTTTTGTGTGCCTTCATCTCTGAGTGTATAGACTTCAGGCCAGTTATTCTGGCATGGAACAGAGGATGAGGGAGAAGGAATCTATCATGTTCAAGGACAGCCTAGGGGCTGGCATATACAGAAACTCCTCAAAAGCTACCGAAGCTACTTCCGTCTTCTAAAAGAGAAATACAAAATTGCACCACACTATGAAAATTTAATCATGGTCCAGGCAAAGTTTTAAATCAACAAGGAGAAATTGCTGTCTAGTGTTTGGGTTGGAAGGGATTCTGTTTCGCACGTTCTTGACATTACAGTCTCCCTGCTGTCTGGGTACTTTTGTGTTTGCACCTCATTCATTTCCCTAAGTTGCTAAATGCCTTTTATTGACAGGACTGTTTCTGAGCATCTGATCTGACATCAGACAGAGAGGGAACAGAACCTGGTAGGACTTGTTATTGAAAAACAAGATGCATGTGAGAAGAAAGAACATCAAAGCTGGCCAAAGGAAACAAAACATTTGGATACAGCATGGTGAATGACAGCAGCGATACATTCAGTTGTGCCAGTTGCTGAAAGATCTGTGCGTTAACTACAGTGATATGAGCTGGAGGATCGCATCTGGCACTGTTGCTGGGAATACTCTCATCCAGTGTATATCGCAATGGACATTTGTAATGTTTAATTATATTGACAAGGCATGCACAGAAGGGACAAATACACAAGCACTGAAATGGAAAATCTAGTCATTAAAGCAGAAAACATTATTTTGAAACAGTTCATGAACAGAGCAGGATCAGGTTGCTGCAAACTTCAGAAACATATCACTGCAGCTAGGAGACAGAAATCATAGCTGGAAAGGTGAGATGTAGAAAGAAAACATATTTGTTATTTTGTTTCATGCTAGACAGTGTTTGTTCAGGATTAATCAATCATTCAGCCATATTTGGTCTGGATATTCAAAACATAATCTGTCCTCCATTTTGAACTTCCAGACTGGCAGTCCCATGGTATGGAAATTAACCTATCATATCAAAAGCCATCTGAGGTGAGCTATTTATTTCCTCTGATAATTCCAGTAGGGTTTTGTTTGTTTTGCCACATTTTGTTTTCCTCAAATCAGTGCTGGAAAGGGCAGCCTGTCTATTAAAATGTCTGTGGGAGTGGGCCATTATGGGGGAGTGATTGGGAAGGAGATGACTTAGATGAGTCTGCAGAAGGAATGAGAGATGCTCAGTGAACTGTGACTGCCCTGGGGTCATCTACTTGATCATTTGCCCAGATATCAGTTGTTACAGCTGATGCACTTAAAAAGTTCATTTTCCTTCTAGAGATAGATTGTGCAAAAGGCTATGTGCTAAGTTGTCCAAAGTAACAAATGCCAGCTCACAATCTCAATGCTAGTTCAGCCTGTTACGTAAAATTGTCTATCAGATTGGCAAAAGACTGAGACGAGAAAAACACACATGCAAAATAAATTGCTCAGATTGAAATTGCAATAAGCTGAATTGCAGGCCCTTGTCAGAACACCATACAGTACTGGAAGAAGCTGAAATGCCTCTTGAAGATATGCTTACAGTAATATTTTCAAAAAGTTTGATTTATTGATGTTCATGAGAGTGGAATGTCACTCATTAAGTAGTGTTGATTGGAAAGTCTCCAAAGGGGTGTTGATGTGGCAATTTAATTTCTACTTTTTCCAGACTACCCTTTCCTACAATTTTAGCGTTGGACATCTCTGTACTTAAGCTTTGCTCTCCATATCCTTTCAGGCATCCCGAGTGGACTAGGCTGGAAAAAGCATAGAATCATAGAATGGTTTGGGTTGGAAGGGACCTTAGAGATCATCTAGTTCCACCCCCCTGCCATGGGCAGGGACACCTCCCACTAGAGCAGGTTGCTCAAAGCCCTATCCAGCCTGGCCTTGAACAGTTCATAAAATATTTTATGAGATTTAAATAATATCTATGTAACACCACCTCTTAGAATTTGGTTCCAATCAGTAATACTTCCTCCCTAAATTTTCTTTTACCTTATTTTTCCACTTTTCTATCATTCTGATCCTGTGTTCTAGCTAGCAAAATTTTGGCTCATCTTTCCAGTGAAACTCTATTTTTTGCAACAATTTTAAAGACTTATGTTGTTTTAGGCACTCTGATCCTGCCACACGTTTGACAAATCTCAGAGTAGTCGATGAGTTCGTCCATAAGGCCCTCAATGATGTGATTATGAAACAAATCCCAATGGCTGGTCACAGTTTTCAATAGAAATTACTAACCCAGGAAGGACAGCCAAATCATCAAGCTTTCTGCCATGGTATCACATACAGTGCCATCTGATTCCTTAAGGCTCTCAGATTCACAGGCTCACTGCATTGGCAGAATGCCTGTGTTTCCTACTTGGACAGCTTCCTGGTACCTCTCTCCTATTCTTCGCAGGCTGCCCAGCTGGTAAATTGCCATATTGCCCATTTCCCCAGGTTTGTTGGCTCTGAATTTTCCAGCTGCCTTGACTTCCTGGACACTTACTTTTCTGGGTTACTGAGTTTCCACAGAGACCACCTGTTTGGAAAGCCAGCATTCCAGCTGTCCTCCTCACAAGCCAGACTAGAAATTAAAAGGTGCTAGAGGGAAATAAGACAATGGTTTAGCTGGTAGACCCAGCTAACAAGAAGACAGGTGAATACTCCATGAACAGAAAGTCAAGGTTCATGAGAACATTTTCAATGGTTTTTATTCCTTGCCCACTATTACATTTGGTTTTGTATACATGATTTTTCTTATGAGATTGATATTACATTTACCAACCTGATAATGGTGCATTTGTACTGAGGTCATCCATGGAGATAGCCTTATATACAAAGGAGAAAGAACCTGATGCAGAAATGTCATTCACTCGTGGAAAGAAAAAACATAGAATCATAGAAT
>VXAK01026802.1:0-19719 GCA_013399435.1 Arenaria interpres
ATAATTAAAATTAAATTTTTTATTTTACCAGAGACAAATATAGAAATCAAGGTACATGAAAGTTTCTAAACATACTTTCAAGCATATTTAGTTCCTTAAGAGTTTGGAAATCAAATAGTTCATAGGTGTAACTGAACTAATAAAACCTCAGTGATTATCTGTTTTAATTGGCCTTCAGCATTTTTAGGTTGAAAACAATTATGTAGAGATATAGAACTGAAGTATAGTGTGAGCCTTGAATTATCTGTAAAATTATATAGATAAGTATGCTGAATATCTCTCACTTGTAAGTGAAGTGTTGAGGAAAAAGAGTTAATCAAAGGCACATATTATAAAGTCAGTAGTTTCACTTCAGCAAAACCCACACATTTAGTATTAGGAGTTCAGGAGCAGCTTGTGTACTTTTATGGTAGCCAATGAGTTAAAGGATAATGTACGGATGAGGAAGTGACCCAAACTTGAAGTAACCACATTAGTGTACCAGAGCACAAAATTACAGCTTATTCTTTAGGGGTAATGACATTTTTTAGTTTTTAATTTTTTCTTGGAGGATATGAAAGTTGTCTAGAATGACAATGACAGAACATGGTATGCTGCGATAGCCATAAGGAATAAATACATCTGTATACAGATATATAGAGAACAAACCACCCTACCTCCCACCCCCAAACTCCAAAAAAATAATCTAGGTGGTTCAGTGAATTATATCTTTGCAGTTCCTGAAAGATTTGCATAGAAAGTCATGCCACTGACTCTGATCTCAACAAACAGGCCTCATTTTGCAAACCTGTTGTGATTAGCTATTTCTATTAATTGCAAAGTCAGAGGTAGAAGTCCAGTGAAGTATAATCATTAGATTGTTGATGGATCTGGGAGGACAAACATGAGGAATGAACACTCTTGATCAGTATTGTCCAGGATTTCGGTGCATAATTTTTTTAATTGCACTGATTTCTTTAACTGGGAAACAGTTACACAGGTAAATATAGAATCACAGAATGTTTGAGTGGGAATAGAGCTCTGACATCTTTTGGCTCAACTTCAGGTCAGCTAGAGCAGGTTGCTCAGGATTGTGTCTACTTGAGTGTTGACTACCTCCAAGAATGGAGATTCCACAACCAACTAAAACAATATTTTTATTTAGACATGTTTAACATACTTAGAGGAACAACCAAGGGTACTTCTTAAGACACTGCCTAGAAATTACCATCCTCATAGGCCTTCAGCAAGCTCCATTGAGTAGGCTACTTGTAGTCCCTTGGCTGTTTCATCTATTAAATCCAACAAGTAAATCCTGATAGAAACAACTCAGGGACTTGGGTTTGGGACATCAAAGACAGAAAAGTACACTTAATGGGCTCTGGCAGGAAGCTCATTTGTTGCAATTTTAATTATTATGAAGAAAAGAACTAAAGAGGGTCCCCTAGAATGCATATGCAGACAGAAGCAAACCAGAATTGAATTTCCTTTCTCCCCTCTAAAACTTAAAGCAGATTCTTTTCCAAACCTTCTGTCCCTTATTCTGCTATTCTAGACTTTCATCTAATTTTTTATCTGTTGTTGTTCAGAATAACTCAAAATTAACTCTGCAATGTCAGTAGGATATATTGATGTTTTCAGTAGTACTGAATTCTTAGTGAGAAAATCAAAATTTCACCAGTTATTTTTCCTTTGTGGCTTCTAAAATGTGGGAACAGAATAAACTTTACTAAGCCTGCATCTTCATAATAAAGGAGTACAGACAATTGTTGATGCTCCTGTTTTCTCTTGTTCTTGTGAAACTCCTGTAAGTTGTAAAACTGTTTCACTGTTTGAGCCACTGCACACCAGGTGAAGAGGAGACGTCTGAAAGGAAGGAGGAAGACTGAACCTCTAAGACTAGTGAAGAATGCTCATAAGAAAAACTTTCTAGAAAGCAGAACATCTTGGAAAGTCCATTCAGTAGCTTTTGTGTGCTCATATTAAGAAAAACATGGAGTCAATCCACCTCAAAGTTTTCCACTTGGAAAACCTTGTAAACCATTATGAAGCTTTTATTTTTTATGACAACTTCTGTTTGTTAATGATTTGTTAAAATTGTCTTCTTATCTGTGATGGTGATTATCATATTAAAAATTATGTTGCAAACAGTTCTAAATGACATATTTAGAGGATGTTTTCTGCAACAGCAGAAGACTGAACGTAAAGCTAATGATCCCTTCCAGCTCTATTTCCTCATGCTATGAAACTCCTTGGAACAGTTTGGACCTTAATGTTCATTACTTCCCAAATTTTTTTACTGTTCCTTTTCTGTATCTCCAAGCATTTCTAACCCTAGTTAAGTTTAGTTGTTGCACTGTTGCCCACTGAATTCAAAGAGATGATATGAATGCCCAAATCTGAAGATTCAGGTATTGCTGACACAATAAACACATTGTGTATTGCTGTGACACCTATACCCTTGGAACGTGTCTAGAAATTCAGGAGATTCATTGCATTCTGAAGTCCGTTTGCACAATATGTGGCACAACTGTCTCTGGAGCAATCCATTGCAAAGGATGTAGTGTACATGACCAACTCAGACAAGACAGCAAAAGTTTAGATAGCTAGAGAAAACAGATGGATCTTATCTTGACTATTGAGTCATGCAGACTATCTCATAGTAAACCTGTCTCTTCCCAGTCTTTTTGATTAAACATTGGCTGAGATCATAGAATCATAGAATCATAGAATGATTTGGGTTGGAAGGGACCTTAAAGATCATCTAGTGCCCAACCCCCCTGCCATGGACAGGGACACCTCCCACTAGAGCAGGTTGCTCAAAAATGGATGTGGACAGATTTTTGGTTGGTTGTTTTTGACTGAGATCTGTGTACGAAAAATAGTAAGAAATGCAAATGATCAGTATAGTACACTTTCACTTTCATGATGGTATTTATATTCTTTCATTAGCTATTTGAACTCAGGTCTCATAAGTCTGTAAACTTAATGTCAGGTCATTAATAAAAAGAGCAAAATTCTATGGCTATGTATGATTTAATGGTAAACAATTTATCCACTATATTTTGCTAAACTGACTGATTTGTAAATGCTTCCAACTACAGAATTATGTTTGCAGATTGCATTAGATTTAAACTGGCCTCATTCAAGTAATGCTTGGTATTGTTTCCCACCAACATTATGAATTAACTTCCTTACATAGTAATGAACTCGGCAATTTGCAAGTTTTGTAATCAAGAGCCTAATTCCATGGAAAGCTTCATATATATTTGAAAAAATGAATGTTCTGAGTTTTGGAAAGAGAAATAAGCCTTTATTTTAGCCCCATTTTCATATTATATCCACATCAGAATAAATCATTTGGAAATCCTTCTGTGAGCATATCTAAATAAATATTATTTACTGCTGTACTACCTGTGAGCTCTCCTATCAATTTCAATATCTTTGTATTCTGCAAAGTTATGGGATAATTTAAAATCAAGATAGACTTTTCTTGGATAAAAAATATAATTGATGCACTGGAATTCAATAGAATAAGGTATTTATTCTCTGTATCACTGATAGTTAATTCAGTTCTGCATAGTTTAGGAAAGGTGCTTGGAGATTTTGCTAGTTTTGGTTTTGTTTTGGTTTTTCTTCTATTTCTTCTGTTTATATTACAATAATGTTAGATTCTAAATAAAGATCTTGATGGTACCATATGAAGAGACAGCTCTGGCTCTCAAAAGTTGTTAAACAATTTATCATCCTAAGAAGCCTTTCCTTACATTTAGCTGCCAAGGGAAAAGTGTGTTTTAGGCAAACCATTTTATGACACATGGTGCCTGTTTAATTGCTACCTAAAAGCGTACTACTTCACAGCTTTCTTGATTTTAACTTTTATATCCTCCTATTCTGCACCCATTTGGGCAGTACTTAATATATTTGTAATGCTCTGCCAGTACCAAATAATGGCATTTTTAATATTGTATTGTTAATAAAACGGGAGCAGACTGCACATGGACAAAATTAATGAAAAAGAGTAAGATGAACTTTTCTATACTATCAACTCTTATTAGCTACATCAACTACATTGCATTCTGCACTGAAAGCCTTTCCAACATAGAACATTCTGACAAGCAGATTTTCTCTTCCTATTGTTTGTTAGCTGGGAAAAGTCACTATCACCCACCTTGCTACAACCTCTTTCCAGGTAGTTGTAAGGAATAATAAGGTCTCCTCTCAGCCTCCTTTTCTCTAGGCTAAAGAATCTCAGTACTCTCAGCCCCTCCTTATAAGACTTGTGCTCTAGACCCTTCACCAGCTTCATTGCCCTTCTTTGGTAATGTTTCAACACCTCAATGTTTTTCATTTAGTAAAGGGCCCCAAACTGAACACAGTACTCAAGGTGTGGCCTCACCAGTGCCTACTACAGGGGGATGATCACTTCCCTCATCCTGGTGGCCACACAATTTCTGATACAAGCCAGGATGTTATTGGCCTTCTTGGTCATCTGGGCACACTGCTGACTCATATTCAGCCGGCTGTTCTGCAACACCCACAGGTCCATTTCTGCCAGGCACCTGTTTCCTTCAGGAGAGAGTCTTCTATCACAATGACCTGTCTTTTTTTCTTTATGGAAGCAGGTGTAGGCCGACTTAACCTCGGTGACACCTCCAAGCTAGGTGAACCATCATCCTTATTATTGTTCAGTTCTACTTGAAGACCCTCATATGTATTATGCCAGGACACCCGGGAAGATGCGGTAATCACAGAGGAGATGTACATGCTGCAGCGGGCAGGAACTGGTCACCACTGCTTCCTGTCTCTTAAGTCACCGTGTTCAGGTAGGTGGAGAGAGGATAGGGAATGCTCCTTATCACGTGTCCTGTCTGACTGTTGGGCCTGACCCATGGAAGATAGGGTGTTATTCCAGTAGTTTATCTCTCTTGGACTCCCTGATACCCTCCAGCTTACTCACCTCTTTCCAGAGCTCTGCCAGGGCTGGTACATCTTCAGTGCCCTTCCTGCATGTCCTTCCACGGGAACTGCTGCTGCTAACTGCCACACCATGCCTTTGCTGACACAGGACACTATGTCTGCCCACGCTGTTTGCAGTAATCCTCGTGGCTCATGCTTCCCAGGGGCTTCTTTTATAGCTGTGTAAGGGACTTAGCCACCATTGCTCCTGGTCTTGCCCAGGTGTCACCAGCTACTGTCACCCAAGCAGCAGGCTGCTGGTGGCTCTCTTGGCTCCCCCGAGGTTTTCCTGTTTCAGGAAACACCTCTGTGAAATGTGCTAGAGTGCCCTGCTGTGGATCATGCCAGCGCCAGATCTACTCACCTCAGCAGTCGCCTTATTTTTCTAAATAGAGACAATTTGGCTTCCCATCAACACTGAGGTTTAAAACTAAACTCCAGCAGGACTAAAGAGAAGAAATACTGAATAATATATAAGAATATAGAGTAAACAGTTATAGAATAACCAGATTTAAAACCCCTTTAATTTGCATTATAAACTCAATTGCATTATAAACAATGTTTTGAGTAACAGGAAACATGACTTATGGCAACAAATGACCTCTCAAGTCACTACAGTATATGAAGCAGGTGCAGGTTTTTCACAAAATTCATTAATGACAAATATAAAGTATAATGTATCACCTTTACTGCTTCAAAGTAATTATTTATCTAACCTGAGTTATAAAGAAACAATTAACATGATACATGCTCTTGTCAACTTCCATTTAATCACTCTGTCCAATCAATGTCTCCTATTCTTCAATTGAATTTTAAAACTTCATCTTGCAAGAAACATGATGATAAGGGGTTTCAAAAATCAGTTTGCTTTTACTGACCAAATAGCACACAGCAATGTTTAATTAAAATACATATATTTTATTGTATTGACTTTGTTCTAATGGTTTAAAAATCTCTTCAGAGTGAAGTCCTGTATTTCTTCTTCTGAGTCAGTGATAGCTAGCTTTGTGGTTTTCCAAGTATTTGTTTCTAATAGGATTCTAGCAGAGATCTAGATAGGTACAGTAGACCTGATGTGTTTTGTTCCCAGTTTGCCAACAGATTAAAGGTGACATAGTTGATCTGATACAAGCTAAACTGTTAGGTCCATACTGAATGGTAGGCCCTCATATCTCTTTCATAATGAAGAAATTTATCCCACATTATTTTTGTTCTCATACTACCTGCTCAATAGGTGATGAGTGCTTTAAACTGCATTTTACACTGTTTTGTGACTGTCGTGGTTTTGACCGAATTGACCAACCAGAACAACAGATGGCCCCTCCCTCCCCTGCTAAGGAAAAGAGAGGAGAGGAAGAGGGGAAAAAAAATTATGAGTTTAGAAAAAAACTAAAGTACTTTAATGAAAATATAAATAAATAATGAAATAAGAAGAAGAAGAAGAAAAGAAAAAAAAAGAAATATAAAACAAAAATGTATACAGTATATACAACACCGTATCAAGCTCTCAGGATGACAATCACGTCACCAGCAGGCACAGGGGAAAGACCCAGGCTGGACTCGGTGATGGACAGGAGCCGGATTCTGGATCTGGAGTCAGGAACGCTCGGATCGGGATCAAAGGCAGACGAACAGACAGGGTCCTCGTCGGACGTCGGCCACTGAAGGAAGATAGTTGACCCTTTGATCCATCAGCTTTTATACTGAGCATGATGCGGATGGGATGGAATACCCTGTTGGTCAGTTTTGGGTCACCTGTCCTGTCTGCTCCTCCCTACAGGTGGGACCCCTCTATGCTTTTCCACTTTCGATCCTCCAATGTGCACATCGTGTACACATCAGCTAGAAAGGGTTATAAGCACAACTGGTATACAGTTTGTTCAACCAAGGAAGCCATGAAGTCTGGCAAGAAGGAAGACCATCAGGAAAGAAAACAGGAGATTTGTTTCCAAAACTCATTGTTTTAATGTTTCTCATTCAGAAAATTACAATGTTGGTGGTTGTTTGGGTTTGTTTTTCTCAAAAGTCTTTCTGTTCTACTTTGTGTCATTGCTTTCATTATTAAAGGCTTTGGATATCCAAACCCCTTTCATTTATTTTGGGTTGTTTATTATTTTAAACAATACAGTAAAATCTGACTCAAAGTTCTGTAAGTTGTAAGCATCCTGTGACACATGCCTTCTACTACTGTTCTTTTTTCTTTAGTTATGTCCAAACTACTTGAGTGCCACAAAGACAATAAGTAAAAGGGAAAAAAAAGAATAGTCTTATCTGCAGTCTCTCTGCCTGTCATATCAGTAATTTTCCATATGATCACAAATATTAGAGCCTTACATCAGCAATACACACATCTCAGAGCTTTCTAAGTGATTAGTTTCCAGTCCTATCTATTCTATAAATGTGGAGGCTGAGAAAAGCTGTCACAAATTTCGTAGCTCAACCTGATAGAATAAATTGGACCACTATATCACATTAAAATTTGATTTTTATGTTCCTCATATCAAAGTAATCATCTTTTGCTAAAAAAAATCACATGTAATATGTAAAGGTTATAATTGCTTAGAATTCAAATATGCTTTTAAAGTTAATGGTGCTCCTCTTCTACAAAAAATATTTTAGAGTTCTTACACATAGGATATGTTTATATTTTTGTTTGATAATGTGCTCAAAGAAGTGAAAGCAACATTTATTTTCTACATAAAGTTTGGGTTTTGTTAAATCATACAGTGATTGAACAAAATAGAGAGGAAATAATTTCATTGGAACATGATCAATAAACATAATGCAATTCCTAATATTTGGAATACTCATTAAAGGGTAAAAGAAGGCTGTCATCTTCAGTATTTGAACTTGGTTATTGATTTCATGTGGATTAAATAACATAATTCATAAGTGATGCCATGATCCACCAAATAGACTAGATGTGGAACAATCTGCAACCTACAATTTGAGGAAAGATAATCTATGCATTCAACACCAGTGACCATAACAAGGTAGAATCTGAAAACTCACAGGAAGAAAATACTTAACATCTTCGTTTTCTTCTTATACAAAGAAGATTTAAGTGGCTGATTATATTCTACATAGGAACTACATCATCTTGCTGGAAGCACTCAGGTATTTTTAGGTATGCAAGAATGAAGTTGTGCAAATGATTTCTTTTACCCGAAAATTCATTGTTTGGTGGATACTCTCAGTCATTTCTGCCACCACCAAAGCAGATTGCCCGTCATCTTCAGGGGTATGGAGAAGTTGGAACATTGTTGTATGCAGTGCTTCCACATTGTTCTCACAGGGCAGCACTGGTCACTAGATTTCCATAAAACTTTGGGCAGCTATATCCCCTTTCATGTTAAAAGAGTAGTAATCCACGAGGACCCAAAACCTAGATATTTTCAGAGAACATTTTAATATAGAGTTATTTTTAATTGAAAAGTGTTAGGAGTCTGTTTCCTGTTCTTCCATGTGACTGTTACTATATAGAGATACCAGAAAAGGCTTATCTGTTTTTTTATTCTCATGTATGTCCTTCAGGTATATTAATCAAAAGCTTATCAACATGCAAGGCCATTTTTCAGCAGTTTGTGGAACAGAATACATGAACACTATTAAAGGGAAAACAAACCATCTCAAGGAATATTGCTCTGTTTCAAGGTCTCCTACTCAGCTTTATATAAACCCTTATGTCTCAGTTGAAGTGAACGACATTTTACACTAACCAATAAATCGTGCTTTTATTATATTCTTAACAAAATGAGAACATTTCTCTTTCAAATTGGATTTTGTGACTGCCATGTACATCCTTACTAAACAATGATGGCTTGGAAAACTCCATCCAAGTAAACTACTTTTCCCTATGCATTTCAAGAGCATAGATGTTTTTCAAATGTGCACTTGCTTTCTTTCTTTGGTCCCCTACAATGCTAATGCTAATATACTTATTAAAGTCTTATACATGGAGGGCCTTGCCTAATGAAATTTATATTATGTATGTTGCTAAATGTACACTGCACAAATGGTTAATTTTCTATTTCATGGGTGATTCTAATGTGCGCAGAAAATACTTAGAGCTAACAGAAACATCTCTTTGGTGACCTTCAGGTAACCTAAAGCTTTTCTTTGCTATTTGAGGGATATTATGTCAGAAATGTTTTCTCATTGTTTCCCGGGAGTATAAGGTAGAGTTACAGATTGTATTACAAAAATTGTGCTAACCTGAAAGATCAGTCATACTTCAGGAACACTGGGAACAACGTCACCTCTACAACTTCAGGGAAACTCACAGGATCAAGGGCAAAAAAATATTTAAATAAATAGGGAAATGGATCTATTTTCATTTGACAAAAAGAGGCTGAAATTATTACAGAAATCAAAGTATGCCTAAAAAAATAATGAGAAGTTCAGATATAAAAGATCAATTTGTGAACACCATTATAAGTCTTGTGGTTTAACCTGACTGGCAACTAAGCCCCACATACTGCTCACTCACTCCCTCACAGAGGTATGGGTGGGAGAATCAGATGACCAAAAGTGAGAAACCCCCGTGGGTTTAAAGACCAGCCAGTCCCTGAGGAATGGCAGCCCCCATTAGCCTCCACTCCCCAGCTTTTATTGCTGAACACGATGTTATGCAGTATGACATATCTCTTTGGTCAGGTGGGGTCAGCTGTCCCGGCTGTGTCCCCTCCGAAACTTTTGCCCACCCCCAGCCTACTTGCTAGCAGGACAATGTGAGGAGAGGAAAAGGCCTTGACACAGTGTAGCGCTGCTTAGAAATAACTAAAACATCAGTATCAGTGCTTTATCAACACTGTTTTCAGCACAAATCCAAAACATAGGCCCACACAAGTTACTATGAAGAAATTTAACTCTATCACCACCAGAACCAGTACAATAAGAAATGGAGAAGAAGGTGGCACAAGACATGTGGATCTTTCTTTCTTATTAGATGTCTAAAAGAGCAACATCAGCACAAGTAAATAATGAAGACTACTCAGTAGAGTTTAAAACCAAGTAGAGGGATAGGATCTATTCTTCCACATGTTGCTGGTGATTGGTGAAACAGTTTCTGAAAGAACACACCTGAATGTCTCATACAGTCAGGATGGTCCCAAATAGACTAAAATTAACGGTTCTGGATTCTGTTTCAACCATGGAAAATTGCTTTCTTTGGATATTCGAACACTTTAATATGAGTATATATTTTAATGAAACAATTTATAATAGCATTTCCATAATAAAAAGAACTCTGTCATTAATTTATTCACCATAGAATCTCACACATATTTTTATTGACATAGATACAGCACCAGGTTCTGAAGAACACAGAGACTGATTTTGCCTTCTTTTACAATATGACAACCACATTACTCCTTTTTTACAAATCAGAGGTAGAATTCTCCACATTATTGTGTAAGTACAATTCCTCTGTACCAAAACTCTGCCCTCTGCGGCAGAGGGACTCCAAATGTCTCTCACTTGTAGTAGACCTCTATAGAGATATCTCCTCTTGCTAGTCAGTCACTAAAAGAGTCAGACATTTGTCTCTTCTGATTAACAAACATCTCAGCCAAAATTAGCTATGTGAAAAACAGTTGCCTAGTCCAAGTTAATAACTGTGTTTTCACTATAGTCAACGCAGAGAATTGTACCTCCAAGCTGCAAGCCATTCTCTGTCTTTTAAGGTGGGGTGAATTGCTCTCAGCAAGTGTCTGTCTCTTTCTAATGATATAAAAGCAACCTAACTGCTAGCTCAGATTCTGAGTGTGATTCAGCTAACTAAATATAGATGTCTAATACTATGTCAAAAATCTCCTGAGTAACTTTCCTAGTCTTCAGATGCTGCCCCAGAACAACACAGATGTCTCCTGTGTTCCTGTTTCTTTATATTGTAAACAGCTAGAAAGAAAGATAAATTATTTTTAATATTATACTGGAAATGCTTTGAACTAAAAAAAACTAAATTCTCTAGTATCTAGAGTATCTAGTACCTCTGTATCTAGATAGGAGTATTGACTTCAGCACATCTTGGTACTGGGAAATAAAGCTCTCTGTCTGAACTAACATGTAGAAAGGCAGGCCCTAATCTTTCAGTATCCAGGGCATACTCACGCTGCTCAAGTAATTAATTATGGAATGAAAGTTCAAGTTGTAATAAAATTTGAAGTGGCATGAATTAGTTCAACAAAATTGAAACTGGGGGACCCTGCTGATATTAGTGAAGTGCAGACAGTTGGTTTTAATATTTATGTCATTCAGCAGAGAGATTTTCATTACCTTCAATTCCACAGTATTAATCCACTTGAAAGAAGCAGACTACTGGAAATTCATGGCAGGAATTTCACATAGGATAATTTAAAAAAAGGTGCAACTTCAGTCATGCCAGTCCAGCGTCACTGAACTTAATAATGCTTATTGACTGCAGTGAATGCAAAAACAATTTGTACACAAATGCAAAACGCACAGAAGAAATATAATTACAAACTGTTTTACAAAGTATAATTATCATCTGACTGCTAGAGGTAGCATATGCAGAAGCCTGCAATTCATATACCTGAGACATCTATGAACTAGCTTTATGGAGATAAATTTATCTGACAAGTGCACAAGTCAGGACATCAGGTGAGTCCAGTTCAAAAAGTATCTACTTCCTTTCACTGACTACAAAGCAACAGTACCAAAATAATATGTAAACAACCAGATTAGTCATTTTAAATTAGGGGAGATGAAACCTATCACAACAATTTGATGTCTTATATTTTTTCCTATTATTATATGCATGCATATATTACTATCTCATACAATCATGTAATATATCATCAGTGACATATTACATATTGATAATAATATATGTTATTTAAAATTTCACTGTGTCGGTATGTGTAAAGCATGATATGGTATATTGTAAATAATACTCTTTATAGTGATTACTATTTGGGGAAGTGTTCTTTTGTCAAGATTTTTTTTTTCTATTATTCCTTTTCATATTTTGCACTGGCTTGCAGTTGCTTACATAAGGACATGAGGAAAGGCTTCTACTAAAGAAAACAATAAATTTACATATTTAAAAAGATGAAATTGCTTAAAAGAAATAATATTTGGGAAGTGATTTGAGAACCTAAATATAGATGCTTTGTGCCATATTAGATTCTTTACTCCATCTTACCTGTCCTCCAGTTGCCGTTCTAGAAATGACTGCACCTCCTGTGTGCCTGGTGTCATATTTATCAGCCACAAGGAGATTTTTTGGGTATAAAAGACACTTAACACGACAATGGATATATCTGTTCAGATATTCAATTTTTATGTTGATTTCACATTTCACATTTTCCTACAATTTTCCTATCATACAATACTACAGATGAAAGATTGGTGTCATGTTTATGGAATTTGGATTAAAAATACTTCAGACTAACAAGATGTATTGAGGGAAAATTATGTTTTGTATCTATATGCTTTTGTAAAACATAGATTTGGCTACTCAGCTGCTTCCTAAACTGTGGAGAACTGTCTTTGATCTAATGTGGTTGCCAGAAACTCAGTACATGTATCAGATTTTCATCCAAGTCAAAATTATTGATGAGTTTTTCTAAAGCCCCATGGCTATATTTTCACCAGTGGAAATTAATGGGAGTTTTCTCACAGTGTCGATTACAGTGAAAATCATTGAAGGACATAGTTTTGAGTCAGGTCCAGGGTTAGGAAAGCAGAAATGTATTTTAGAGTCTCATTTTCTCACTGCTTTTCTTAGGAACCAGATATGAGATTATTCAGGGTATGAATTTATTTCAAAATGATTAAACACTAGTGTATATGAAAAAGTTAGTGGTGTTCACGACCTATGGTTGAAGTATTGCTTAAGTGTCCCTCTACTATGTCAGGTCCTTGGTATTATCAAATACTTTAGCTTTGAAGCAGGATTTTAAGCCATTGGACCTAATCTGCTGTGGCAGATAACCGCTTTTTTTAAATTCACTTGCAGATCTGCATTTGAAAAAGAGCTTATACTTTGCTCTCAAAAGTCCTTTCACAAGTCTGCTTCAGAACTTCTTTAATGAGAAGGAACTGTTTGATAATCTTGGGTTATTAGTTTATTTATTTTTTTCACCTCATAATTTATTTCTGTTTGTACCAAAGCTGTCCTTCAGTTCAAACAGTATTTTTATACAGTTATAGACAGTAATCACATTCTGTCTTAACATTTGTTCTTCTGCACTAAACAGGCAAAATTATTCTATTTTCTGTTTGTAATACTCCATTTCATCCTATTAATCTTCCTCTGTACTAGTTAAGCTTGATTTCATCCATCTTGAACCATGGATGTCTAAAGCTGTATACTGTGTTCTACAGAAATGTTCAGTAAGACTTTGAAGAGAGACAACAATACCAGTTCTCTGTTTAAACTACCCTGTTGGATGAAAAACAGATTTCAGATGATTTCCTCGTTCCTGAATTGACCTCTTTGTTACATCGCGATGAAATTACTACAGCTAGACAAGTTTCCATCGCAGTAATTAACTAATAATAAGGTCTCAGTTTGTATGAGACATTTTTGTTAGTAGTCCCTTGGTCAACAATTTTACTACCTTTATTGTTTCATTTAATTCTATTTTTATCACCATGTTTACAAAGTTCGTTATATGTGGTTACTCAATCTTCTATATTGCGAAGTATTGACAATGAGTTTCAAGTCTGTCTCAGAGACAAATTTCGTTAGCACATAGCCAATTTTTATGCCAATGTAATTCAGGGACATACCTGTTCATTTTTACTACTTATTTCACTTCAGACTTATATTTCTCCTTTCAGTATTACCTGTTTCTATCTTCCTGTGAGATAGCCATCAATCGGTCTGCAAGCTGTCCATTAATTCTTATCTTTTTCAATCCCACGTGACACTATAGCAAATATTTCACTATCTTGAAGGAAGAAGCAATCTGCCAAGCTTCTTGCAACTAGAAGTAAGTTTTCTTATCAGTATGATAAGATCAGTCCAGTATGATCTACCTCTGGTAAACTCAATAGAATTTTAGAATTAGAATTTCTTAGACATCTGTCTTAGATTTTATTTTTTCTTAAATCCTAATGCTGAATGTTAGCACTTTACTAAAACTAGCAGAAAATTGTCCTATTTTCAGTTTTTATTGTTTCTGATACTCTTGAATCATGTAGTGCTACTCAGTTTTATAAATGGGTTAAAAATTTGCTTTTTGGACCTGTAAATGATGAAGACATAAGACACAATGAAACCCCTTTATGGTTATACTCTTTTTGGATATGATGTAGCACACATACAACTCCTTTGAGTTTTTGCACTGTGCTTACCTCGCATTTGTTACTGACTTTGTGCAATTAGGCAACTAGTGACTTTGAACCCATTTCACTGATGTGTCCGTAATCTCTGTTAGAGTTCCCTAGACACTGAAATCGCTCAAAATCAAAGGTGGATATACTTACCACTTCTGTTCTCAAAGGGCTCCCTGAAAAATGTCAAAGGCCGTTAAAACAAACAAGCAAACAAAAAGAACCAAAAAAAACCACTCCAACAGCAAAAAAACCCCAAACAACCCCAAAAAAACAACAATCAAAAAACCCAAAGCCCACAACAATACAGGATATCTCAGCACTAAATAAAAGAGGATGAGAGATCAATTTGTAAGTCTAACGCCAAGTAGTTCATGTCAGTACTGCTTAGTACTATTCTTCTCTTCTAGAGAAAACTTATCTTGGAGACACATAAACGTAGTGGTCCAAAACAGCAAGAACTGTACTAAAATTTAAGAAATGGAAAAAGGGGCCTAGCGTTTGAGGTTGCTTCCTGGACCTCTTTTATTTAGCAGTATAATGTGTAATAAATAAAAAAGGGAAAAGAAAGTGGCTTTTATACAAGTGTCTTATTGTTTTGTTTCAGGTAGATCCTTGCTTTGAGGTTTGATTTCAGTCAACTCAGTGACTGGCAACAAATTCTACACAGCCTCCTTTTGTTCACAGGATGTTAATGTAGTCCTTAAGGAGTCCTTAAGGAGTCCACTTCTCCCTTAGAAAAACCACAATCTTTTGAAATTTCCTTCCCTTCCCATACCATCCATACTACTTCCTCTTCCAGAAAAGGTGCAACATTCCCTTTCTCCAGAGAGTATTGACATATTTACAAAGATATCACCTGTCACACAATTATAATTGTAATTTCTTTAGAAAATTATATGACTATTTGAAATTCTTGAATTTTATACTAAAACTTGTCAAATTCAAACCACAATAATACTGGAAGAAATTTCTTGTTTCATTTAATTAAAACATAACAAAACATGGTGGGCTCAAAATGCCTACTGCATGTAAAAATATTTTTCTATATGTTGTAGGAACTCATGCAGATTTAATTGCCAGTTGTCATAGACTTGACAGCTGAGAAACTAATCTTTTACTGCAAAAAGCATGTGAAGGAAATATTACTCTCACTTGAAAAAATATCTTTTTCTGGACTTTCTTCTTTGTAGGTACATGAAAAAACTTGTTGACCTTAAGGGTAATAGGTTTCAGCCTACAATAAACATTTTTACACTTAAACAGTACAATAAATGACCTGTTTTATAAACACAAAGGCTACCTGTTTTAGGTCTTCCCAAAATCTTTCCTGGGAAGTGAGGGTAACTGGAACATAATATTATATCTACATGGCTGACCAAAAAGACTTGTTGGTTAAGATTTTTGAAGTTGAGATTAGACACCTGAGAATGGTGACTGAAGCTGTTTTAATTACAAGAAGGGGATTAGGACAGCTCAGAGGAAGGGATAGGTTTTGGACAAAGCTGTGTTTCAGTTAACAGAATAAAAATTGTTAAGCTTAATGGACCAGAAAATGGAATGCCTCTTTAGCACTCTGCTCCAGAGCCTTGGACTGAAATGAATTTCCTGATTTTTACCATTCACAAGCTAACAAAGATTAATGAAATCACAAAAATTAAAGCAATATGTGCTGATTATGCATTTTAGAAAGATTAATCACGCTTTTAGTTGGTGGTCCATGAAGTAGATGACAATCTACTGCTTCTATGCGTTGCTCTTTTAGTCCATTTAGCAACACAAAGAAATGTTCTAACAATTAGTAAGTACTTATAAAGGAACAATCCTTGACTTTATCTATTAAATATTTTCTAATGAATATTTTCTAATTTTATCACCACCTACTTCCTTGCTTTATGGGAAACTGCCAGAGCTCAACATGGGCTGGTGGGTCCCTGGGCCTGTGTGACTGGGGGTGTCAGGGGCTCCTCGTGGGCATCTCTCAGGGCAGGGCCTGGCAGCCAGAGCCCATCCCATCACCCCAGCCAAGAGCAGAGCAGTCAGGGGACACCAGGGGCAACTCCAGTCCAAGACATCAGGCACCTCCTGGGGATGGGAACAGGCCAAGGATGGACTGGGGGTAGAGCCCATGGCTGGGCATGGCAGGGCTGTGGGGAGCTGGAGACCACCCCTGCTGTGGCATGGCTGGGGCAGGGGCTGGTAGTCCCAGGGGGCTGAAATGGGGTCCTGAGCCATGGGCAGGGTTGGGGCAGTGGCTCCAGGGGGGCTGGGCAGGGACAGCAGGACCCTGACAGAAAGCATGTTTATGTCATCACTGTTAGAATCTGTATGTATCTACATTTATACGCATTTTTGACTATGAATAACCCATTGCCATCCCAATAACTTTGGAATCTATTTGCTGGCATCAGTTCTAGTTGACAAAGAAAGGAGGTTTTATAGGTCACCAGATGTTTTTCATGCCGTAAGAAGTGAAGCAAGCAGGTGCAGGTAACATCCTTCCAATTAATTTAAAGGAGTAAAAGAAACCCTGAGTGTTCAACATTACAGAATACATTTATGAAAGAAATATGACTGTTTTGACCAAGCATCATTTAGGACCACAGTCATCTGAAGAACCCAGAGTTTTGGCTGCCTGTCCATGACAGGATGCATCTGGGCAATTTCCTGTTGAAATAAGAACTGAACTATGAACCTGGTAAGGTTTTTGCCTGGACCATCAAATACATGCATGAGTTTCAGCTATACATGGGAGCTGTACAGCACCAAAGGGAACCACAATGACCAGGAAGGGGAGTGATCATAACTCCTACAGGCTAGAAGGAAGAGATGGGGTTGAGGGGCTGTGCACTTCTAAGTCAACCTATGTAACTGCAAGAACAAACACATTATTAAATCATTTGGGGTTTACAAAAGTGTCATCAGAAAATCTAAGTTGTGTGTTAATATTCTGCAATTATCTAGTACTGTGGTTTATCTGTCCTATTGCTGTTGTTGTTCCTTAATGGATAGTTCCATTATTATGGCTTAATTACATATTATTAAGTCAATAACCCTCTCTGATTCTGACTTGGTTTACATTAAGTGAACTGAAAAGTGCTTCCCTGTGGCTGTTTTTCCTGTTTCCAGTCCTGCTTGCTGCATTTTGCCTTTTCCCATTTCTGCCTTCTTACCTGAGACTTCAGTTTACAATACAGTCTCCCTACATCTTCAGGATGATCTCTGTTTAATGTCTTTTATTGGATCTTACCAACAGTTTTTGATTTTTATTGCTTTTGACTAATGAACTTGAGAAATTTTGAAAGGCTAAATTGTGGTGAAAACATCAATGAACAACATAACACTGTTTTTTTTTCCATTGTTGACTCTAACTCTCAGAATTTACCACAAGCCATATTCAAACTGAACTGTGTGACTGTAAGAAAAGATCAATCAAAATTGTAACAGTTAACAAGTCTATCAAAAGATATAAATACATAGAAAGACAAGCTTCATTTAAGTGAATGAATATATCATAATCATGGAATCACGGAATTGTCAGAGTTGGAAGGGACCTCTAGAGATCATCTAGTCCAACTCCCCTGCCAAAGCAGGAACGCCTAGAGCACATAACTCAGTGCTGCATCCAGGCATGTCTTGAAGACCTCCAGAGAAAGGGAATCCACAACCTCCCTGGGCAGCCTGTTCCAGTGCTCTGTCACCCTCACTGTAAAGAAGTTTTTTCTCATATTTGAATGAAACTTCCTATGTTCCAGCTTGAGCCCGTTGCCCCTCGTCCTATCGCTGGAAACCACTGAAAAGAATCCAGCTCCATCGTCCTTCAACCCAGCCTTTAGATACTTATAAACATAAATAAGGTCTCCCCTCAGCCTTTGCTTGTCCAGGCTAAAGAGCCCCAGCTCTTTGAACCTTACCTCGTAAGGGAGGTGCTCCAATCCCTTAATCATCTTGGTTGCCCTACATTGGACTCTCTCCAGTAGNTCTCTGCCCAGCTCTCCAGCCTGTTCAGGTCACACCAGATGGCAGCACAGCCCTCTGGAGAGTCAGCCAGCCCTCCTAATTTGGTACCATCAGCAAACTTGCTGAGGATACACTCTGTGCCCTCATCCAGGTCATTGATGAATATGTTGCACAGGACTGGGCCGAGTATTGACCCCAGGGGGCACCACTGGTCACAGTCCTCCAACTTGGCCCCACTCCATTAATTAGAACCCTCTGAGTTCTGTCACACAACCAGGACTCAATCCACGTGGATGAAAAAAAACTTTTCCTAGAAGAACCAGAGATCTACTTAAGTTAAAATTAGATTAAAAAAAATAGCTTATAAAGGTAGAAAAAACCTATTATAATTATAAGGTCTCTCCTTCTTCATAAATTGTTCATAGGACTACACCCAATTAATTTCTATTATATGCAGAGTATGTCTTTAGGGAAACATGGTCAGAATTTAAAATTCCCTCTTTGGAAGAATCTAAAATGAGCCTTGCCGGTCTTTTTATTACTGGTAAATTTTCTTTTTACTTAAAATAAAAGTCCTTTGCTACATTTAGAATTGTGCAACTTTATTTCACAGAGAGTTAAAGCAAGGAAAATTTGTAGAAAAGTTAGCTGTATAAATTCATCCTTCAGTCATCAGGTGTTATCATTACTTTGTGAATTATTTGTCTGCTTTATTTTCAAATTTATGTTCCTTGCGAAGGTAATGGGCAGTGGTCAAGTCACTGCCTTAATCATATATTTGGTAATTCAACAGACCTCTTGTAATCTTTTACTGTAAGGTACACATTTCAGTCTTTCAGTGATTGCCACAGTCTTTCCAGTTATTCAGATACCTCCTGAGTTGTGGATATCAGACACATGATCCTAGATATCTCACCAGTTCCTAATATAAATAAATACAATCTCTTCTGCTCTGTTTTCTCATGTTCATACACGTGTGACTCTTTCTGCTCAGTCCGACACGGCATCATACTTCATTAAATTTAAGACCATTTGCCAGGCCCCATGACAACTATCTGCAGGACCCCATGTTTTTCTTAGGGTCACTGTTCCATGGATTACATTCCGTAAGTGTGATTTCACTGAATTTCACTGAATTTTTTAGAGTTGGAAGGGACCATAGAGATCATCTAGTCCAACTCCCCTGCCAAAGCAGGACTACCCAGAGCGTGTCAGACCATGCCACTCAGGACGGCATCCAGGCGGGTCTTGAAAATCTCCAGGGAAGGGGACTCCAAAACCTCCCTGGGCAGCCTGTTCCAGGGCTCTGTCACCCTCACCGTGAAAAAGTTTTTCCTCATATTCGAGTGGAACCTTTTATGTTCCAACTTGTGCCCATTGCCCCTTGTCCTCTCACTGGCAACCACTGAAAAGAGTCTGGCTCCCTCCTCCTTCAACCCACCCTTGAGATACTTATAAGTATTAATAAGGTCTCCCCTCAGCCTTCTCTTCTCCAGACTAAAGAGTCCCAGCTCTCTC
>VXAK01026805.1:202-19748 GCA_013399435.1 Arenaria interpres
CGCGGCGACGCCCGGGGTATCTCGAGAGTTGGGCCGCCACCTCAGCGCGGGCTAATGCCCCCCCCCGCCTTCTTTGCATCGCCTGAGGGAGGTGTCGCTTCCCGCCTTGCCGCGGGGGGGGCTGCCGTTTGCCACCCTCGCCTCGCCTCGCCTCGGGGGGCGAGCAGCGGCCGAAAAAAAAAGGCGGTCGTTTTCACCACCGGCCTGGCGAGGCTCAGCGCCTCCAGCCCTGCCCTGACGCGGAGGGGAAAGCTCCGTCCCGTCCCGCTTGGCAGTCTGGCACGTTACGGCCTGAGGTAACGTGTTGGACTGCGAGGTGGCTCGAACTGACACGCTCGGCTTGGTAGCCAGGCCAAAGTACACTTTTGTTCTGCCCCATCAGCAAACTTGGCTTCCCAGTGCTTGCCCTTACAGGGCAGTGGTCGTCCCCCTGTACGGGGCACTGGTGAGGCCCCACCTCAAGTGCTGTGTCCAGTTTTGGGCCCCTCACTAAAGGAAAGACATTGAGGTGCTGGAGCATGTCCAGAGAAGGGCAATGAAGCTGGTTGAGGGGTCTGGAGAACAAGTCTTACAAGGAGCGGCTGAGGGAGCTGGGGTTATTCAGGCTTGAGCAAAGGATGCTGAGGGGAGATCGTATCGCTCCCTACAACTACCTGAAAGGAGGGTGTAGCCAGGGGGGGGTTGGTCTCATCTCCCAAACAGCAAGCAACAGTACAAGAGGAGATGGCCTCAAGTTGCACCAGGGGAGGTTTCGGATGGATATTAGGAAAAATTTCTTCACAGAAATGGTTATCAAGCATTGGAACAGGCTGCCCAGGGAAGTGGTGGAATCGTCATCCCTGGAGGTATTTAAAAGACGGGTAGACGTGGTGCTGAGGGATGTGGTTTAGTGGTGGCTTTGTCAGTGTTAGGTTTTGATGGTTGGACTCGATGATCTGAAAGGTCCTTTCCAACCTAGACAATTCTGTGATTCTGTATCCTGATAGCAGTTTAGTCTCCTGTCCCCCTGCCAATCTTGCTGTTTATTATTAGTTAGCTAAACCCCAAAGTAGGTGTGGTAATTTGGGGAGAATGAACACCAGTGCAAATCCAGGTGTTTCCCTGCAGCTGGGTGCTTAAATCAATGCTACAGTATTAAGGCCAGGGCTGGCTGCAGGTGCCAGCTTTCAAATGACAGCAATCACAGTTGCAAGCAGCTGTTGAGTCCTACAGCCGTAGATTGTTTATTTTGTGCAGGAGGAGAAGAAGGAGTTAGCTGTCCTGATTTAAATTGCAGTTTTGAATTTTCACATTTGACTAACTAATCCCTCTTGCGGTACCGATTAGAGTTCTTCGTTTCCTGTCCTACAGTTGTTTGTTTTACAGCACTTTGTACTGCATTGGCTCAGCGTCTCTTCTCGTGGGAATCCCCTTGCAAAGTTCCCCTTCTGCCTCTGTCTCAGAGAATTATGCACTTCACCATAAGACCACATAGCTTTCACAAAATCCTTTCTTCTCATGCAAAAAGACTGTTGCAAAGAATTTCGATCCAGTAACAGAGAAGGCAAATCACGGTCAGTTTTCGTACTTCCTCACCGCAAGAAACAAAGTTCTGATAGTAGGGTATCGTGTAGTGTACTTAAATGCTAATGTAACGGTAACAAAACACGTGGGTTTTTTACAGCATGTCAGTTGTGTCTTTTCTGTTACCTGTCGCTTAGAACACAAGGCCGAGCAGAACCACTGCTGAACGTTAGCTAACAGACAGATGCAAATCTTGTGCCTCACCACAGAGGAGACAGTACCATCTGTACGATGGAGTGTTCTGTAATTCTCGGCATTTCACTGACTTTGCTGTGAAATTCAATCAAAACAAAACAACCCTGTAACCCTTATTTATATGCTGGGAGCCAGCCGACAGTGAATAGCATAATGAGTATTTCCCCTGGGACAAGTAACCTAAAGGTGGTTCTGAAGGAAGAACCCTTTTAATATACTGAAGGTATTAATTGCAAACAAAATGTGGCCATTTAAAGGGCACTGTAGCTAATTATTCCATTGCTGGACTTTCAGAAGAAGCATTTTCCAGAGTTCATGCTCTCAGGTAATTTGCCCACAATCCCTTTGTCTTGCAGTGCAGAAACAGTCTTTTTGAACAAAATTCTACAATACAATGAAAACAGAAAAATAAACTAATTTTAGGAAGAATTACTGACTAGTTACTTCATATTTGGTAAAATAGACCCCTCAAAATTCTCCACTTGATTTGGCTCTGCAGCAAAAATTTACCTTTCCATATCCATCTCACTAAATTTATTACAAATGTGTTAAGAAAGCAAAATAGTACAGCTCATCTGCTGCCCCTTCTGTTTCATTGCACTATTATTGAAAATCATGTAATTGGGGCAGTAC
This sequence comes from Arenaria interpres, assembly GCA_013399435.1. Taxonomy (NCBI): domain Eukaryota; kingdom Metazoa; phylum Chordata; class Aves; order Charadriiformes; family Scolopacidae; genus Arenaria; species Arenaria interpres. The sequence goes on from VXAK01026805.1 coordinate 2,594, forward strand.
CTGCAGTGAACCTTGGAGTGATAAGTAGGAGCAAAGCCGATGCTGGGCCCGGGTGGGAGGCGGAGGGGCCGGGGGACCTGCTGGGCGGCCAGCGCTGTCCCCTGGGCCTTCACCGAGGATTACCAAATGGAAATGACATCACCCGCAGCCAATCGGGGGGGCCCCAGGGGTACGGCTGGATGGAAGCCATATTCCACTTAAGTAACAAGACATGACATACCATGTGCTAATGCTAAATAATTTATCCCTCAGGCATATAGTGAATTGCAAAGCCAAGCTGAGGCCTGGTCAACAGTTTGTAGTTTAAATTAAAATTGGCTTTTCCATCGTAAAGGGAGGGAGGGGGTTGTCAACTGTTGTGATCAAAAGTGGAATGTGAAATCTGTGGGGTTTTCCTCTCCTCTCCTCTCCTCCTCCTCTTTCTCTGTTTAATATGCAGGAAAAATCTTCGAGCAAGTTTTAATTCACCGTGAGTAATGATATTCTATGTATCTTTGAAACTTAGGTGTTAGCACCTGTAATATCCTAAACTGAAGCTATTCCAAAATTTGGATATGGAAATCCATAGCAGATATGTAAATATGTCTCATTAGGAATTAGAAAGCATTTGCTTCTGTGTAGGCTAAAGATCTCACTCAGTCAGCCTCTCTTCTGGATGGTTTGAGCTAGCAGGTCACAGAGGCTGGATATGATGTTAACCACAGCATTTCCTAGCCTGCTGTTGGATACTGGAACTCTCAGCGTAGCCTTTCCAACTCAGTGAAGTCAAAGTCAAACCTTTGACATACTTCTATTAAAATACAGTGGTGATTTTACTTAAGACCTGGGTGCCACAGTATGCTAAACACTTCTTCCACTGAAACCATGAGAAGTTGAAAGTAGTCAGCGCCTTCCATAATCTATCCTTACATAGCACTTTAAAGAATATTTTAGCGACCCTTTTTTTAATCTTCCAGTGTACTATTGATCAAGAAATGAACAGTTAAAATATACGCCATGTTAATGAGAAGGAGATAGGAATTGCATTTAAGTTATTTTAGGGTAAGAAATTGAAAGGACCTCTGGCCTATGGAATAATTGAGAATATATTTACCTAGTCGCTACATGTTTGGCTAGTTAAAACCCAGAGAGCATGAAATGGTACAGAGTTAAAAGGAGCATGTGGAAAAAAATACAAAACAAATTGGTAGTGTCTGTGGAAGGTCTTCAGGGAATTCAGCTTTATTGCCACAATAGTACACTTCCCAGTATGCAATTACTTGTTGTCATGGAAAGGGATTTTGAAGATTTCTCTTATTTTGCAGCATCCAAAATTAAGTAAGAGGTTGCATTTGTTTTTTTCCTTTCCATATTTGTTTACTTATCTAGGTTCTTGTATGATTGTCACGCCAGAATCCAAGTTCCCCTTAGATAACAAAAAGAGAAAAAAAAAAGAAGCCACTGAAAATATGCAGCAGCAGCTAAAAAATGAATATGTTATTTATTTTTTAAGTTATGTAAGTTCATAGTGCGCATTCTGTGATAGGGAGAGCTCTTCTATTAATAATTTTCAACCTTGGCAAAAATGCATTTTTGTAATTGATCATTCTTTTTTTACTCAAACATTTGTACAATGAGTAACAAAGCTTTTGCATCTAAATCCAAGTAGGAGCAGAATTTGGCAAATCTAATTCCTTCCTGGATTTTCGCAGCTCTACTTCCTTTAGGAAGTTTTTAGTCAATGGGAAACAAAGGCTTATTGAAAGGATTAAAGTTACAACTATTCTCTTTGTTTTAGAGCTTCAATCACGGTTTTCCTCTAGTAAACAACATTTGCAATTAATAAAACTTCTAAAAAAACAGGAACTTTGGGGAAGTACGTGCTTATGATAAGCAGCAGGATTTCTTTTAACAGAACTCTATACAAAGGTGTAGTCTTTTTAAGTTAAGACAATGATAACAATTGAGTTTCTCAGTGCATTTTAAAAGTGTTCTTTCTGAGAAACACAAGACAACACGCTCTACAGTCAGGGATGGGCGATACATTTAAATAAGATATATCTTGTCAGCAGTTTATTGTGTCCCAAAATGATTTTAAATAGCTGCAAACAACTCACATTTCATATCATGCATAAACCTAGTAATCATGTCTTACACAATGAAATATCTTTGCCTATTGGACATAGACTACTGCATATATTTATGAACTATTACCCATAAATTGTTTATTGTTTCCTTTATATGATGCTTGAAAGGCATTTGGATAGCAGTTATCTGTGCATGAATAAGAACACATGGAATATTTAATCTTTATAATTTATCTTTTACTGGGTTTATGTCATGAAATATCTTATGAATATTTTCATGTTGATGTCAGCTATATTTTTCTTACTCGCTTCATGTATTTGCTCCCAAGGAATTATCTTCTGTCAAGAGGTAAACTGAGGGAAACGTCATAAGGTTGTGGACGGCCCTCCCTGGAGGGCAGTGTGGAGCTGCAGGATGGTTGGGACTGGACATTGCAAGAGACATTTCATGAACAGCTCAACTATTGTTCTCACCCAAGTGTCCAGTTCTTTTTCTGGGGTGGCTTATGTCCAAAGGGTGTTGAAAACAGCAATCTGGAAAATAAAGGATCTGCAGTTCTGACTGGCCCCTTAAGCGCAAGCGCATTGTTGTTTCCTACGTGCCATTTCTCATTTACAAAAAAGCATCTTGAGCCGTTGTCCTTCCGATGGTAATTTTTACACTTTTATCTCACATGTAGGCAGATCTTTTCCTTCAGGTTTTTTCGAGTAAATCTTCCTGTGAACTGAGGGGATCTTTGCTAACCTCTAACCCAGAGTCCACTTCTGATGAAGTTATAAACCTTTAGAAACAGAAGGTTTTAATGGGTATCCTGACTCAGACTTTATTTCAGCGGCAGGAACAGTGCTCTGTTATCAGTAGAATGTGACTCAGGCACCAACAGTAAATCTGATCTTTGAGATCATCCATTAAGAGTAAATATTCTTTGTTGCTGTCTGAAACAAACAAGAAACAGAGACGAGTCATCTAAATGATTAAATGTGACACAGAGGATGTTAAGTACTATTTTTCAGACATTTCTCTACAGCAATCATGAGCTATTTTGCAAATAAAGTGTGGTACTGATTAAGGGTGCTACAGCAGACATTCTGCATGTAGACACTGAATCAGACTGTGAAGATAGTCACATAGAAATTTGTAGGTTAGTGTAAATGGACAGACTGATTCCTAGAGGAAATAAGCGTTAGCATGAGAACAACAGCTGAACTAAAATCCCATAAGCCAGGAAAAACAGCTACACAATTACACTAACAGGTGGTTGGTTTCAAAACAAATTTCAAGGTCTGACAGCTCTGTGCACCTGCTTTGAGCTGATTTCTTTTAAGGACTTGGATTTGGCATGAACCATTGATAAAAACCATAATTCCCTGTGTCTGAGAAAAGTCATCATTACCATATAGTGATGATAAACTACTAAAGCCTGCTAAAAGTAGTACTTAGCCAAAAGGTAATATGGGTCATTCTGCTCACTCTGTCATTAGAGCTAAAGCTTTTCTCCACCGCAGACTTCAAGAAAACACCGTTAGGGTCAAACCTCTCCTTCTGTAAACAGAGATAATTCCATCTCACTGGGGTGGTGCAATTTCAACCTTCACCATCACCATTAAAAGAAAAATCAAATTTTATTTGATAGGGGATTTTGACAAAGATATTCAGCAAATTCTGCTATAAAGGTTGTACTCCTTTAACTGTTAACATTTCATTTGGGGAGGTTTTTTCTTTGCTTAGAATTATTCTCAGTTTATAGGCATTTTTCTTGAGTTTTCGACAAAAGAAGGATGGTCATTTTCATTCTGGGGGGAGAAATCCATGCTTTTATTATTTAAAAGTCTGTACTGCTTGTCCTTTGTGGATGACTCCCACATGTCAGTAAGAAATGTCAGAAAGGGTGGGTGTCAGGAGGATAGGGCCGGTCTTCATTCAGTGGTGCCCAGTGACAGGACAAGAGGTAACGGGCACAAACTTGAACATAGGAAGTTCCATCTAAACGTAAGGAGGAACTTCTCTACTGTAAGGGTGGCAGAGCCCTGGAACAGGCTGCCCAGAGAGGTGGTGGAGTCTCCTTCTCTGGAGACATTCAAAACACGCCTGGACACGTTCCTGTGCAGCCTGCTCTAGGTGGACCTGCTTTGGCAGGGGGGGTTGGACTAGATGATCTCCAGAGGTCCCTTCCAGCCCCATATCATTCTGCGAACAGATTGATAAATGTAGCATTTTGGGTAGAAGTTACTTAGTTTCTACAGAATTGAAATGCAAATTTCAGAACAGTCTAAATACCTAGAAAAATCAAGTCCCTCGGATTTTCAGTTAGTGGGATTACATACAGTGCCCAGTTTATCACATCTTGGTAAGATCTGGGCCTTCATTTTGTACACCTCACTTTGCAAACCTATATGTGATGCAATCCTGAGTTCTAGAAATGTGTTTTATTAATTTGTTCTAGAGGGAGCAGGAAGAATATGATGCCAATTTTCAACTCTGAGCAACTAGTGTGATTAAACGATACGTGTTACCTACAGCCTGGTGCCTTCTGGGAACACCAGTATGACCTGCACACTATGCAAACTGCTTTCCACTCCTGTACTTCCTCTCCTCTTGTCTGTTGTGCAAAATTTGTAGGCATTTATAAACTTTATGGTCTTCAAGATTGGGAGGGGTGCATGCAGAACTGCTAGTTTAGTTCTTTATCTATCCGTGAGGGTTTCCTCTCCACATTTTGCTGCTTTTTATAAAGAACAAAATGGTAAGTGTATGGTTCACAGCCTGTACCAGAGAAAGATAAGCAGGGTGATTAACCTGGCATGTCCCATCTCCTTTTTACAAATGAAAATGCAAATCTGCATCTTAACAGGTTTTTTTTTGTTTTAGCTGTCCTTCGTTCAAAATGACTAAATACATTACCTGACAGGAGGGTTGGGGGTTTTTTTTTGCTGAAGATTCTGTTTCTCAGACCTTGACAGATTACTCCTTTTTTTTGAATCATTGAGATAATTCCTGTTAATTTGGCTTGGCTGCTGCACGATTTAACTATGTGTCTGTCAAGGTCTGGCTGTTAGTTTTTCATATTTTTGTAGTTGCATTCCAGATTCCGTGATCTGTAAACTTGAACCCATCTAATGGAAAATAATATATGAAATACACTAAGTTACACCTTGTGAAACAGACTTAAAATGTACATCTTTCAATTTGCTCTGTCGGTTGTCTAGGTTTGCAGTGGTTTTGCCTTTGTTGTAGTTAGCAAGCTAATAAAGACCGAAGTGACCTTTTTTTTTTTGAGTTGTCAACTTAAGACAGACACTAGGACACAGCCAAAACCTCAGCTGCCTTCCTTGAGGAGGAGGAATTAGCAAAGTTGAGTATTAGGTTCAAGAGCTGAGTGCAAAGTTTTATCACTTGAAGGATCAAGCTACAGAAAAAAAAAAAAAAAAAGATCATGTGGGTGAAGAACCTGAGGATCTGCAAAATTTCCCTAATAACTATCTAACAGAACCAGGACCATAGTCCCTTCTACCAGTGAGCTAGTAGAGACTGGCTGCCCACAGTACTGTCTTAAAGGTTAGCTTCTCTGGTAACCTGCAATTCCACCAAATTAAGTTCAGTGTGAAGCCACACCCTCAGACTGAACTACTCTAAATGCGGCCCTGTCCATTTTGGACAAGGTGATCAAGGTGAGCAAAGCTCTGCCGTTTGTTTAATCCAACCTGGCTGACCGTACTTGAAGCACAACGGGAAACGCTCTCATGAACAGGCAGCATAGATAAGGGTTAGCAATTTCCACTGAAGTGTAGCGTGATGAACAATTGAGAGAGAGCCAGTGGGCAGTAGCTTGTACGGTACAGCTGTTTGCAAAGGCATGTTTCTCTGTAGCATGAATCATTCTGAGAAGATGCGCATCTTTCTGCGTTTAGAGACTACCACTACACTTACTGCACTGCTATGACTAACAGTTTCTTTATGCAGTATGAAGACTGATTAGAGTTGTGTTGTATTCTAATATACGGGTAGATTTCAACCTGCTATGGAGTGATCCTTTGCACTTTCTTAGAGTGTGGCTCTTAAGTTTTTCAGAAGGTCAGGACACCTCAGGGCTGAGCTTTGAATGCGTTTTTCAGAGACCTGAGTGTTGAAGATTTTAAATTGAAAGATTTGACCCACTTTGGAGAGGAGGAAGAACAAATAGAACTGGAAGTGGGAAGGTCACCTTTAATAGCACATGAACTAGTTCTTAACACGCTTTACAATTGCTTTGTTTCTTCCTCTCCTAGTGCCGTAAACATGACTAGCCAAAGGAAGACCTTAGAAAACAACTCAAGGAAGCTACAAAGGCTGTTGAGAAAGCAAAGAAGCCAGCTGGACCGGTTAGTGTTAAACACAACATTTTCTAATAGTTGTAGTGGATTAATTTCTCCACATTTCTCAGTAGCTACACATCACATATTTTGAACTGGTACAGTGAAGCAAGTGAGGGCATTCTCATACAGAAAGCTTACTTTTTAATGCATAATAATAGGCCGGGCTCTATTTGTACTCTTCCTAAATCCCTGATAAATAGACAGCTGCTTAATCCAAGGTTGAACAGAAGAGGAGCATTTTAATATGTCCTTTTTGCACTTAGAGTTTAGCTACTGGGCTTTCTGCTAAAAGAGACCCTCTATTTGTCTTGATTTGGGCACAGTTACTAGAGCAAGCACTTTTTTCAATGAATTGAGAGATACATGGGTTTTTTACGTAATGTCAAAATTCTCAACCTTATGCTTAGGCATCTGTATTGTTTAGAGGGAATGTTGAATTGCTAGTGGTTTGTGATATTTTATATTTGAAGAATCAAGGAGATGGGATAATATTGGCAAGCTGTAAGTTAAATATCTTAGAGAAAATAAGTTTGTAGGTATCAAATCTAACTCTTCTTAGTTTGTGATGTCTAAAAAAGGTGTTGAGGCGAGGAGGTACACTTGATGAATGCAGGTGGTATATCTGTGTCTGTTTTGAAGTAACCATCATGTATTTTCAGAGTACCTATTACCAAGGTCACTGTAAGGTTATGTGGCATCCATGATCTCTGTCCTTCCTTTCCTAGTTGTGCATAAGTAGAAGGATGAGTTGCTCAAACAGCAGGCACTTCCTTTGTTGTCCAGGGTGGTCTGCACGAGCGTTCGCACGATGTGCAGGGCACAGCAGGAGGACTCAGTATTTCCTGGCTCCCCGATCGCTTTCCTTTTCCCTACGTTCCTCCACTGGACACCCTGTGTCGGTCTCCACAGTGTATTAAATCTTGCTTGCAGACAAACATGGTCATTTGGTACCTGTCAAAGAACAGCAGTAGGGGCAGGTGTTCCTTTGTCACTATGTGCTACCTCTTGCCACAGTATTTGTCTCATTCCTTCAGTATTTTGCTGCCTCCTAAGTCTAAGAGGCATCTCTGATGTAAATCTCTGATGTAAATCAAAGGATGTTTTCTTTTCCTGTTATGTCTTCAAGAGCCCAATTCTCCTTGCATACACTAACTCCCATTTGTAAATAGTAACTCTATCTCCATGGTTGGTTAGGTTATTGAACTACATTTCTCATTCTGCACTTCATTTTTATTTTCAGAAAAACAACCTATGGCTCTTTACATTAGGAATCAAGGAAAGGTTTTGCTGGAATATGTTTTGCAAGCTGAAGTGACAGTAAAACAAAATTCTTATCTCTGTTAAGTGCTAGGATATATTTAGAATATAATTTTATCTTTATTCAGAATAATTGGTATTGGAGGGAAATTTGAATTCTGAGGTGACATCAAGTGAAATTTAAGTGATATGTATGCACAGCATGAACAAAAGGAAGTGGGTTTTTATGAGACAGCAAAACTGAGGAGGTAGGAAGAAGAACACAGATTTTGCAAAGGGAATAAAAAATGAAAGCCTTTTGTGTAATCAATGTAGCAAACGAGAATAAGATCAGAGACATAAATGCGGCAATAAGAAAGGATTAAAAAAATTTAGTTATACTCGCTGAGTTGATTGAGCTGGAATTGCCTTTGTATCAATTGCCTTGTACCTTGAAACTGAAGTACATTAAACAACAAAAATGAGAAAAATGTCTGATAAACTAGTTTTGACTTTGAATATTTGAGCTGTGAAATGCCTTTGTTTCATGTATTTATTTATTTGTGATGTTATCTACAAGTGGTGACTGATTTCTTCCTGTACAATATCCATTCACTACAACTGAAGAAGGATGGGACATTCAACCTTTGTCGTTGGAGTGAGAAAATAAGTTGGGCATCCAAAGAGAACAGACTATCTATGTTATTGCTTTGTCTGTCCCCGTGCGTCTATGTGAAGTTCGCAGCCTTTATAAGTTATAAATGTGATGTATTTTTTTCTAGAGTAGGTTGAATAACACTTTAAATTATGGTCTAGTGATAAAGCTGTAAACAGAGGCTGACATAGAATAGCAAAGGAAAATAATCTCATTTTAACTCACTCTGTAGGTTGTATAGTGTTCTACAGAATCACTGAGCCGTTCCTTGATCTCTAATTGTCCTTCATTTTCCTGTGCTGAGAAGCTATTAGTGCAGGATGTAAATTGTGTCTGTGCTATATTTCTGCAGCTGACTGGTAAGGAATCAGATTTTTTAATTGTCTCATGGAGCTCCTCAGACACCTATACAACTTCAGATAATAAAACCTTCTAAAGCTTAAGATTTTTGGAATCACGCACCTCTTCTCAGATACAATGTTGCTATTTTAAAGGCTTTTTGGTTGATTCCAACACCAGGATGTGTTTTCTGTGCAATATGCTGCTTCAAGCTCATGGATTTGTAATTGGTAGGGAAACCAAATTCTTAAGGCTGTTCACCATCGGAAGTTCCACAGTTCAAGCTTAAGAGACTGTTCATTACAGCAATAATGCTTCTTGTCTTCACTGCAATTACAAAAAGTTATTTTTACATGTTCTTATTTGATTCAAGTGAAGCCGTGGTCCCATCATGAAGCCTGTAGCTTCCTTCTGTTCTGCTTTCTTTGTCACCAGCCATTTTCTGCTTAGGTGTTTAATTGTAGGTTTGCTTTGGAAGAGTGTTGGTTCTGGCTTATTGTCTCAAAAGCAGTGGCCTTAGACTGAACAGGATATAACCGGGAATAATTTGAAATCCTATTGCTTCCAGTAACCTGGAGGAGGCTTATAAAGATATGACATGAGCGCTGAAGAGAGAGATGGAGAGATCTGATTACGAACAGGAAGAAAAACTTTCTCTCCAGAGCAAGCAATTCAGCTTCATGTCTCCATTTCCAAAACCATCTCCAAACAAGATCAAAATGATCCCTAGGATTTGCTTTAGTTATTACAATCAGTGTTTTAGTTTGCTGTAATTTTCCACTGAATAGCAAAAAAAAATGTATATGATAGATTTATAAAATTATTCTTCTTTTTTCTTTTATTGTGATCTTTTCCTAGTCTCAGTTGGGTTTGTCCACCTCTCTTTTCTCCTGTGTCTCTTTCTAGAAGTTCCTCTCCTGATTTTATGAGTTTGTTTCTCAGGAATTCTCTCAGGCAAAAGTACGAAGTGAAATAGATTATCTTTTAAAAAAATACGGTTTTTAGTATTTCTTCCTCCCTTCATAGTCTTTATATGTTTTAGCCAGCTCGGAGAGGTATTGCATTTAAATATATGCATCATTAGCGAAGATCTGTGTGTGTACGACTGAGAGCAGAATTGGCTTAAAGTCTGCTTCAAAAGGAAATGAAGTAGGATCCTGCAATCCCGACCTGTTTCCCTTTCCAACAGCAATGAGCTGAATCAGAAGGGAACTAATGAATTCTGGTCGATTTCCTTCAGCGCACCAAAGCTCTTTAAACATATACTGAAGAAGGGAAATGAAGTAGGATTAGTCCATTTCCCTTTGAAGCCAGCTGTGTGTTCACAGTGCAAGTACTGGAACATTATTTATTTCACTTGCCACTTTCTGGCTGTGGGCCAAAGTGTAGTATCATCTTGAACTGACGCAGGATCTGAAAATACGTAGGGAAACACATAGACTGCCTCTGGACAGTGAATAAGAAATTGGCATCCGTAAGGCAAATTGGCTTGTGGTGTTATTCTTCAGTTCTTTACCTGTTTGGCAAGGGATCACCTACCTTTTTTTTTTCATTAGCCTTGCCATGGCCATAAGCACTTCGGTTGCCTTATTTTTCCTTTTAGATTGACTTCAAATGGGACTGTGATTTTTTAATGTGAAGTTCAGGCATTTTGTTGTTTCTTTAGTGCTGTTGTCATTTTGAGGGAGAAAAGTTCCACATCTTTTAATCTTGTACAGAGTGTGTTTGGGGAGGAAGGATGTTTGAGGAGTCATATAATACTGAAAGTTGTGTACGTGTGACTCACGCAAGTACTGACTATTGTTCTGACTGTATATAGCACCTTTCTTTCCAGAAGGTCTCAAAACATTTTGTAAATAATGTGATTGCCTAGCACGTGAAATTCTCAGGGGCTGAAATATCCTCTTGCTCCCAAAGGGATGAGACTTTGACACTCTGTTTGTATTTAGCGTTGCAGAACTCTGGCTACTGCACAGTTGAATAGTTCTGATCCTTTGTGTAGGAGATAAGCAAAAGATATGGAAAAGACAGGCAGAATCTCATCCACAGCATAAGTACATAAAGTAGACTGGAATGAAAAGTGGCTGCAATCTCGTAAGTACTGTGCCATTGGGAAGAACTGGAACATTTGGACCGTTACAGGGCATCTGCGATTGCCGTGTTTTTCCATCCCACTGTGGTTCTTGCCTGTTTAATTCCAGCACATTTCTGAAGGCACAAACTGAGGTGACAAATGGGGTGCCCTGATGGCATAAACGAGGCTGAACCAGGCATTTACCAGTATGGCAGTGTCAGTTGGAGGTTACAAGTTTTTCACAGTTTGTGTTGACGTAGCTACACTGCCAGAAATTCATAGTATGGTGCTGACTCTGGGGATCAGTGGATGAAGATTCTTGACTGCCCTTAAAGTAGAAGCTCGCCCACCAAATTAGGGATTTGTAGATTAGGACTGGGACTTCAGACTTGGTCCAGAAGCAAGAGGAGGATCGGTGGAATACCCAGAGCAGCAGAGCAATATTAGACTGTCAGGCTGAATACAGTGCAGCTTCTCTCTGAGGTTCGTGTTTGCTTGCAGGTTGAGTGAGCTGCTGAGTTGGTACCAGAACTGACAAAAGGCAACTAACATAAGCAACCTTCATGTTAAAAAACATGCTAACAATAGATTTAAGAAAGCTAGCAATAAATACAAGGAAACTTGCTTCTTATTCTGACTGGTTTTTTTACCTAATAATACTGTCTGTAAAAGACAGTGAACGGTTGTGATTGCAGAGCTAAGTTCAAACCACAAAATCTGAATCTGTATGGGCCTGCCTTTTGAGAAGATTAGGCAGTCCAAAACTAAATCCATGGATAAAGCAGTGATCTTTCTTCAGGCTGTGGAAAAACCAAAGGAATTTCTTAGTTTGCTGTTCTTTGTTCTCAGGAAAGCACAGTGAAAGGAGGGAAAACAAGGCAGGCTATGCTTGCATTCCTAAAGAGGCCTTTAAAAAAAAAAAATAAAACCCACCCAGGCAATGAAGAGTCAGGTAGGAAAAGATGAATAGCCTTGGGAATTTACATGTGAAACTGCCCTTATGGGAGAGCTGCAGGAAAGCTTAAGAGATCTCCACAAGTACTATTAACTCAGCCAAAAGCTAAGAGAAAATTGTCAGTATTCTGCAAAGCCCAGCGACCAGTCCCAAACGCAGGCACGCAGATTAGACATGCATGACTTCTGGGGGCCCCGAGATGGAAGGGGATGCACCCGGTGGGGAGAGCAGGGGGAAAAAACACAAACAACAAAACAACAACAGCAACAAAAAGCGCAGAGAATTCGGTACTCCCTAACCCTCTACTCTGGAGATGTTCCCTTTTGTATCTAACACAAGAGAGGTAGAAATTAGGCCACAGCATCGCTGGAGCAGACGGGCAGGCTCTGTCTGTGCAGCAGCAGCATGTGCTTCTTTTCAGGGAGTTGCCCGGCAACGGAATGCTGTCCGCCTGAGTAACTGCAGGAGCCCATTGAAACCCACCGGCGGGCAGAGGGAGGGAGAGAAAGGAAGAAAGAAAGAAAGAAAGAAAGGAGGAGGGGGAGGAGAGTGAGCTCACCAGTTTAGAAATTTCTGGCAGCAAAGCGAGGACGCTGAGAATGAAAGAGGGAAAACAAACTAGGGACGGGGAGGAAAAACTCTTGCTATTCAATAGTAAATCTCCCCAGAGATGTCTAACTTTATTTCATACATGCTAGAGAGGGATCTGGTATCACTGATTTTATAGAGCATGTGAAGGTGCTCACACCCAAAGAATGTATTACATATAATATGAGGAAAATGTATGCTTCTGAAAAACAAAAAGTGCTTGTGGAGAGCTGAATGCCCCCACACAACCTTACTGTAGGTGACGAGAGACATCCTCCAACGCAACTACTTCCCTTGTATCACGCTCCAGGTGACTGGGCTTTCAGCTGCTCTTAGCCCAGCGGGACAAGACACGTGAGCTCCTATAATGACGTCCTTAAATGCTGTGCTGGGGACTGAATTTATTCTAGTGACCAACAATTAAATTGCATCATTGTGCCAAATGACGAATTTCTATTAGTGTGGGAATTAGTTAAATATCACTTCATCTGGGGTTTTAAAGAACCTAAGGGAGTCAAGTGTTTAACTCTCACTGAATTTCAATTGCATATCTCCCAGGGAAAATTAATGAGCTGAGTCCTGAGAAGCCTTGCTGTTTCCAAAGGAGCTTAAATTTATTGTTTGTTGTCCAAGTCTCATTTTTACCCCTCATTTATAGATATGGAGTATTCATTTTTACATTCAGAAATATTTATTAGAAATTTCAGTTAGTAAGGGTTTGGAAATTTGGAGTCCTTTCTCTTATGGGACAAGCTTTCAAATGATTCCAACTAAATTCTATTGTCAGAGTTGTGAAGTAAATAGTTGTGAAGACACGCATGTTGACCACTTTAAGGGTTAGCAGCTCACTGAACTAAACGGTTAATTCTCTCAGAAGTCAAGATCAGATTCAGGAAATGAGCACTGAAACAGCCTTTACTAGAGGTTGTTGCAGCATGCTTTCTTAGTGAAAACTCAAGCCCTGAAGAAAATACTGGAATTAGTTAAATATCCAAACAGGAAATGCTGTATTAAATCAGACCAATATTCCATCTGATATGAAGCCAATTTTTGACAGTTACCAGAAGCACAGGAAAGTATATTATGAGTAAATTTGAAAAGGACAATTTGTAAAGGGACAATTCCCTTTACAGGGAATCTCTTTCAAACAGTAATCTATTGATGCTAGGATTATTTTATTAAACGTAAGGGATAAAGAAAATATATGTCAATATGATTGGTCATTGTAGAAGAGCTGTAAGTCCCTACAGAAAAATGAGTCTATTGTGAATTTGAATTATTTTTCTGTGGTGAACAATTTCTATGGTATGTGCTGCCAGGAGCTCTGCTTACATCAAGCTGTTCAGTCTTCTTTGGTTTCCCTCTAGGTATGTATAGGAATCCAGATAGTAGTATGAATACACTTAATATATTCAAATTAATTGGATGGTCATTATTGTACAGGAGACTGACGAGATGATAGGGATTGAATATATGCTCCAAGAATATGGATATGCTGTCATACTACCCTGGTGTGTGAAAGCCACTGTTCTGCAGCAGCCAGCCACTTCTGAATTTCAGGAATGATACTAACAGATTCAGGTGGAAGCAGCACGGGACTTTTCTCAGTTACGGAATTGGTTGATGTTTTATGGAGAGAGCAGAGGAAACATTCTTTGCAAAAAATATCCAAAGAACTGGGAATATTATTTCCATTATATCTAAAAAATTCTGTCCTATGAAGTAGCAAACCCAGACAATTATACTTTTTTTTTGCATCATGAGGCATGAAAAGAAGCTATAATAAAATAAAATACAGATAAAGGAAATAATTTTGTTTCCTTTGGAAACCAGAATGTAAACTGGGTTTTTTTGTTGTCTTTTAATAACTGTCGTGATCTTTTTAGAAACAATTTTGAATGTCTGAGGAGAATTAACTATCCAGGTAATGGGTGGTTTTTACAGTTACAGCTGTAGCTATCAGGCACTGAAAGAATCAAATCTTTCGGGATTAAACATCCTATGTACTGTCTCTATGACATTCATACTTTAATTTGAAAGTGCAGTCTTCTGGGGTATTTTTTAGATTCTATGTTGCTCTGTCATCAAGCATGTCATTCCTATTATTCTCAGTTCACTGGCTTGTGCAAGAAACAGTTTTTCTCCCAAAGTCCAGGAAATGGGCCATGTTGATTGTTCATCAGAGAATACAACTGAAGTTTAGCTTTGTGTTTGACTGCAAGAAAATTTTCTGTAATCAAAAACTGTGTATCCATTCTATGTCTGAAACTAGGGTCAGAAATTCCCAGGTTTTTCAGGATATGTAATTATTTCAGCCATTCTGATACAATAAGACTGGGCTCAGTCTTTGCTTTTCTCTTATCAGATTTGCCACACTCTACAATACAATAAACGCCCACACAAAAAACAATGTTAAAATAAGGTTAAGGTGAGGACATATACTCACAAAGGAAGGAAGTTCTGAAATACTGTTTTCATTAAAATCTTCACTCAACAAGCAGAACGTTATCAAAAGATGAAGGGTCTGTGGCTGAGGAGTGAAAGTATCCTAAAATTTTTACTACTGTGGTGTGATCTTTATTATAAAAAATGGTTCTTCAGTGATCTGCTCCATCTTGATAATCCCATCTACTATCAAAAAGAATGAAAAGTTACTGCAGTAGATTAGTTACAATACTTCCTGCTGTATATTTTTATGCATCAGTAGTTTTTTTCTTTGATGTCTAGAGACAGCATTTAAAGCTGAGAGCCTATGTTCAAATCTGAAATTCTCCACCTTTTACAAAACTCCTCTGATCATCCTGTCAGGTATTTTAAGTTCCAAAATGCCACCTTGAGTGCTTGATTTGAAGGCTGCCCTGTCAATTGTTAGTCTAACTTTTACAGACCCACATTGAGTGATTTAGTTTTGTAAAGACATAGATTTCCAAGCCCATTAACTCAATTTCACTGGGACATCACAAAAAATGCCTTTGATGCAAATCTAGTTCACTTTCATGAAGTTTCCATAAATTCCGCAAATATGATTTGATGTCTAGATTTTTTTCTTTATTGACTCCCTCTTATACTTGCCTTCATGTTGGCATGATATCATTCCCACATATAATTTAAAAATCACCAAATTAATTTGAGGAATGCCATGCTATTTTGTCTGAGATTACTTTATTGGAAATCCACAGAGTATTTGCAGTAGTATACTATATTCTGGTGGCAAAATATTATCAGAAATGGAAATCATCATTTTAAATATTTTTTTCCTATGGTATTTGCTATCAAGAGACAGAATTTTTCAATTAATTTAATATAATTGGCCAGTAAGTATGTGGTGGTGATAAAATAGAGTCAACTGGTAATGAATATAGGTCAATCAAAGGCTACAGTTCGATAATTCCAATAATGAGGTTGTATGGAAGTGCCAGGAGGAAACTATAATGACAAGCATCAAAAAGTCACACCTTTTGCAAATGTTCTGTGCCTTCAAATGAACAATGAACAAAAATATGTGGTGTTCATTGAGCTTTCTGAACAGTATAGGAGGAATTGTGATCTTTTTTTCGGAAGGTTCATACACAGAGAAGGCAAACTATTAACTGTATTAAAACATTTTCCATAGATTTTCTTGCTACTCTCACTCTTGAATGGTTTTATTTTGGAATAAGAGTGTCCATATGTAGAGGGTTTGGATTTGGGGATTTTTAAAGTAATTTTTCTACTTCAAACAAATACACAAATATATCTTATTTGTATAAGCAATTTTAGGCAAGGCCTTACCTTTTATCAAGATGCCATTTCAGTAAGTTGCTATGGAAAGCTATAGTATAAGGTAGAATACATTCAGTTTAAGAATTCTGTAGAAAAGTCTGAGGTTGCATGTAGGTTTGTAATCCTATATTCAAGATACTGCTGCTGTGAGGAGCTCTGTATTTTTTCTTATTTTACTGTTGATCTTTTTTTCTGTTTGTTTCTGTTTCTTTCTCTTTCCCCCTCTATTTTTAATTTTTCCTCCTGTTAAACAATAAAATCAGCAAGTGTCCTGGTGTGAGGTAAAACAGAACCAATTTTCTTTTCAGTCAGTAGTATGACGAGCCCAATCCAAACCATGACAATAAGTTAACACAAAAACATATAATGTAAAAGATTACAAGATTTTCAGTCATAGTAAGCATTTTAGTTATCTTGAATTGGGATATGTTTCTTTAAATGAACATAATTAAATGTCAAAATATGATGACTATCACATGAAGAACAAATCTGATTTCCTTTATTCCATATCCTTTGTTGTCTAAGTTACCATAGCTGATGACTTGTTGAACTGGGATATATTACTCCAGCTGGGGAGTGGCCAGTGTAAGAATATCGATGGATCAATCGTTCAGTTTTTCTTTAATTTTGTATTTCTTTTCCCCTAGATTTTCCTTGATTTTCCTCTCCTGTGTTTTCCTCTGTCTTTTTCTCATCTGCGAGGTTATTTAGAGAACAATCATAGTGTTTATAGGGTTGTTTAATATAATAAGTGTTTTCACATTTAATTTGGTATAAAATTTACATATGTTTGGCAGTGCTGTGTCAAATGGGAGTAAATCCTAAGGAGGTGCCCCTTACTTAACCCAGTGTCTTGTGTTATCCAAAGAATAACTTCAAAGCTGATTATTTTACCAAGAGGCACCACACAGGGCAACCCTTTGATTTTCTTTTTTACTGCTCACAAGCTCTGATAAAACAAATTAAAATAAAATTTCTCAAAGACTTCTTCTTTATATTTTTAGTTGCCCCAATAAAAGAGATCACCTCCACATTTTTGGGTGTGCTGTAAAGTGCTTTTCTGTTGAGCTAGTGTGATTACCGTTTGCGCATTCCTTAGTTTAAAGGAAAAAAGAAAGCTTTATAGC
>VXAK01026806.1:0-10458 GCA_013399435.1 Arenaria interpres
CGCTTTTTCAAAGCAAAAAGAAAAAGCCCTAAGACTCAAGATGAAAATATGAACGATTTTACTGTGGGGCTTAAGAGCGGTGGCATCTGCACGGGGCAGGGCGATGAGCAGCGGGAGGGGGGGGTGGAAAATCTCGGGTTATNTTTTGTCTTTTTTCAGAAGTACAAACAAAGAAAGTTCGAAAAGTTCCTCCAGGTTTGCCATCTTCAGTAAGTACCACTCGTCTGCTCCTTGCTTGCGATCGCGGCGGCTTTGTTCGGTTGCAGGGAGATAGAGAGGAGCCCGCTCCCGGGCTCCCTGGGGGCTGGGGACAAGGTAAGGAGAGTTAAAAAAAAACCCCCTCATCGCTCGTCCCGACTTTACGTGATTAATTACCCGGAGGGGACGAGCGTGTGTTGCTCATGTGGCTTTTGGGTGGCGGGTGCCAAAGAGCGGGCGGCGTGTACCTGCGCGGGGCCGGCATCCCTTCCACGTGCCGCTCTCCCGCCTCGGGCTGACGGTGATTTATGGATTCGCGTGTGTTCGGAGAGGATTTCTGAGGAGTTTCCCCCGGTCCCGGCCCGGGATAGGGGGCAAACATCTTCATTTTGCCGGGAGGTCCCCCTCTGCTCCGGTACCTCCGGGTTGACTCCAGGTGTCAACCGCTGGGAGCCAGCTGCTGCCAGGGCACCGGGGCCGGGCATCGCCCAGCGCTTCCCCGAGGCTTTAAAAATACCCCTGATGTTTTAAAGTAAATATGAAATAATCCGTAAGCCTTTGTAAGGAGGGTTACAGATGCCACCCGGCACATTTTTCAGTGTTTATCGTCAAACCTTGGCATCCTGGAGTCAGAAGTTGGTGTTTCTCTTTGGTTCGGCGAAGTTCTTTGTTTCGGCATCCAAATAATTATTGTCTTAGTTTGCATTCTCTCATCATTTTACAAAATCTTGGTGATTTTTTTCCCTGAAAAAGCCGTACCGAGGTGCATTGCGTCTTTTGAGCATTACCTTTTAAATCTGTTAAAATACATAGAAAATAGCAGTCTTGAAAGAAATTGTACGACACTTCAGTAAATGCGGCACAAAGAGTAGGATGGCTAAAGAGTGCATTTTATTCTAGGATTTTTATTCTAATTTTATCTCTGCCATGACTTCAGAAATACATATTTTCGGGTCAATATCTGCAACCACTCAAGAGGGGAGAGCTTCCCTTTCGTGCCCGATCCCTGGATCTGCTTTATCTCGAAATGTGGTTATTAGGAGGAGCCGAGTGGCCATCAGTCTTGCCTAATATATAACAAATTGGCATCTTAATCTCCCCTGGGTTTTAGGTTTTTACCATAAATCCACGTAAAATTGCAGTTTGCAAACTAACATACTTTAAAAGCTTCAGTTATTATAGGGACTGCGATTAACAGGAGTTTCATTACCGGTCACTTTATAAATAATACGAGAAAAACACATACGAACACCCTAATTTAATCGCAGGGATTATTGTAATCTTTATAACGTTAAACAAATACAAACATCAATCTTTTTTGGTAAGTTGTTGAAAAATGGCAATTCTCAAAAGCGAGTTTCCAGTGAAGTAATAATACTATTTTTTTTTAATTAAAAGTAAGTTCCCACAGGTGCATTTTAAATTTATTTCACTATGTGTTTTTTGGTTTGGGTTTTTATTGGACTCCTTTACAGCAATAGCTAATATCCTCCCCAAAGGCTTTTATGAGGACTGTTACGCTTGAAGTTTGAGGTGGATTTAATTTCGATGAAACTTTAGCTTTTAATAGTTTTTCTCCCTGATGTCTCCCTCCCAGCTCCGTCCAGCCGGAGGCGCGGGATGCTCCTTGCACCAGCCGGGAACCAGTTCAACCCCAGGGATTATACTGGGAATTTCTTTAGTCATTTCTAAGGGGGGGAAAAAAACCCCAAACCACCCCAAACCCGCGTTTTTTGATGATGTACGATATTCCTCTGCAGGCGGGTGATCATCAGGCATTCACAGGGATATTTTTGCGCCGGTGTTAGGAAAGATGCTTGGGTGGGATGGTACCTGCTGCCTCCCATCGCGGCGGGGGCCGCGGGGCCGTTGGAAACGGCGACGGGCGGGGATTTAGAACCGCCGCACAAAGTTTTTTTTATGGATTGCGTCTCGCCCCGAAAGAATGAAAGGCAATTTGTGTTTGTCGCAGATTAGTCTCAAATGTGTGCCTCCTTTAATTTTTTTCTGAATACAGTTTGTTGTACAGAATGGAAAGACTTCTACAGCTCAATACTCTCAACTATTTGAACGGTATTTTTATTTTGAAGGCGAATTATCTCAAAAGTAGAATATGCACTTTAAATGCTTCAAATTATTTTAATGAGCTGTCCAATTTATTAGAAAATAAACTATAAAAAGGTATTCCCGAATATTTTAATCACCCGTAGCTCTTTCTTCCAAGAATAAGTAAATTAAAAATGCAAGTCCAGTAATGTGAGTACAAGAATAGTGCCGTTCTGAAGGAAGTACAGCCTTTTTAAAGTGAATATATAGATGGGTCTTTGGGTCTCGTTGTCTTCCTGTATCACGAATCATACGTTTCATTTGAGATGCTGCTGCTTTGGAAAAGGCACCTGCGTGTCTCAAACAGAAGGAATCTCCTCTAAAAGGTCAGGTGAGATGCAGGTTGTGTCGCACTGAGCTGCCGGGATTTATGACGCCGAATGAAGTCTCCGCATTTATAAATTGACTAACTAGATTATAAATACTTAGTTGATAGGGTGGAAATATTGCTGTATTTCTCTTAAAATATGTATATTAACCTGTTCTCAGTGTGATTTATGCGGTGGATATGGAGATTAATGCAGCAGGGTTTGTGAAAGCCGTTATTGTTGATTAATTCATAAGTAGCCTTATAAAAATTTCAATGATAAATGGTAATAAATATATTGTATCAGCTCCCCTTTATTATAAGAAATGGCTACGAGTTTGGAAAACAAAGTGAATTAAACTATGGGAATAATCAGAGTCCCCCCTGACTGTACCTGCTCCTTGGGCACACGTGGCCTCACCGTCTCCTGGGCTCCTGTCCGTGATACAACGCAACCTCCGGTACCGCCTTGGACTTACAGGCTCTATATGTGGTCTCTTTACTGGGACCATTTCATACTGGAGTTTTCTGCCTTCAGCTGAGAGAGCTCCGTGACGCCAGTGAGGGTCAGGGTATTTTGGATTGGGCCAACTGGGCATGACTATATTGGGGAAAAATGAGATTTTTCTGTTAAAACTTGTTTTCCATGTTGAGTGCCAACTTGCCGTTACCGAGCTATGACATAATGTTTTGTCCCCAGGCTGGTGCAATCCAGGTGGCCTCTCTGTGCCATCACCTCCTCACCCTTAACTTCATCCTAAGGCTTTGCTCTTCTTGCAGTCTTTTACCTGAAGCCTTCACCCCTTTTGGCTGCTGATGGTTTAATCACATCTGGCCTTTTACGTTGTTTGCCAAGTGATGTGACATCTTCTGCCTGTCTCGTCTTGACCAGTAAGAGTCAGGAATGAGCAAGCTGTGCTGGTACGTGTGGTTGGAAGCCTCCGTGAAGGAATGGGGTATGGAATGGGAAGCCTTCGGGGGGAAAAAGGGAGCAAAGAGAGTAGGGCTGAGGTTGTAGAGGTCATTGTTTGAGTGGTATTTTGCTGGAAATTTGTGTCATGCTGACTTTGGGAAGTCCAGCACAGTGGCACTGTGGCGGGGAAGTGGTGTCTGTCCAGGTGTCGGTGTCCAACACGTAGCTCCTGATGCAAAGCAATACACTGAGGACAAAAAGAAAGCTCAGAAGTGAAGCCTTCATGGAGAGCTTAGGATGCCGGTCATCCAGGGGTAGGGTGCGAGTGTTCCTTTGGCTCTCGCAGAGCAGGATTGCTGCTCTGAGGATGCTGATGGGTGCGTGAGCCCAGCCAGGGCCGTCGGCGGGCTTTCTGCTGCTCAAGTTGCTTCTCCTCATGGCCCAGCTTTCCAGGAGCGTGCCTGGATCTCATAAATCGCTCAACTCATGCATTTCCTCCATCGTCAGTGCTTTTTTGTCTCAGTACAACTGCCATCTAGTAAAGGTGCTAGCAAGTAGAGCCGTTATGGCACAGTATATTCCATTTTCCTTCCCCATGGACACTCCTTCCTTCCTGACTGCACCAAGGCCTCCTGCTCCCTCACTCCACGGGAAGAGCAGATGGTTGCAGTTATCTGATCCCCGTTTATGGCAGACCCAGGAGCTGTGACCCAAACCCCACGGCCTGGAGA
This sequence comes from Arenaria interpres, assembly GCA_013399435.1. Classification (NCBI taxonomy): domain Eukaryota; kingdom Metazoa; phylum Chordata; class Aves; order Charadriiformes; family Scolopacidae; genus Arenaria; species Arenaria interpres. Next base: position 4,256 of record VXAK01026806.1, read on the forward strand.
GGCTGAGCTGCTGGATTGTCCCCTCATCCTGGTGCTGGAGGGTGTCAGCAGCACCCACAGCTCAGCCACCACGTGGGAACAGCCCCTCCAGCTCTCCCTCATCTGCTGCTGGAGCGTCTAAAGGAGCTCAGTGATGGAACCTCATGGTTGGGAGTGGAGTTATGGCCATAAACACCAGGTTTTGCTAACACGAGGCTGGCTTTGGGGTGCTTTAAGGTGTGGGGGTTCATGTTATAGTAAGAGATCCAGTCGCTATTCCACTGCTGGGACCTCATGGAGGTGTTTCACCCCATCCTTGTTTCCTCATGTCTCCTTGCGGGGCCGGCTGCGACGAAATGGAGAAAGCGCCAAAGCCATCACTGTAAAAGCAGTGGTGGCCCAGCCCTGGTGTGACAGAGACCATGGCTTCAGCCAGCGATCGCGGTCACCTCTTTCTGGTGTCCAAGGTTAATTTACTCTTAATAGAACCAAGGGCTTTAAAATAAAAAAAAAAAGGCTTACTAGCAGAAGAAAGAGGAGGAGGTGATGGCTCCTCATGTTGAACCATCTCCTTAGAAGCTGCATCTGTAGGAGCCCATGGGGAAGACGGGTGAACCTCCTGCTTGGGAAAGAAGTTCTTGGGGCTCAGCTCCTTCTTCTGCCGGGGCTTCACCTCTGCCCGTGGCACGCACTTCTCTCTTCCTTCATCAAACAGATGCGAGTGGTCTCGGGGTGAAGGAACCGGCTCTGGCCCAAGGAGTGGGCTTGCAACCACGGCCTGGACGGTTGTCACACATCATCGTGAGTGGAGATAACGAGACAGTTCTTGTGGGAAAGATTCTGCAGCCCAAATAAAGAGGGGAAGAAGTCAGATGTCATCTCAGTTGTGTTAAAGAGAAGAGAGGAACTGAAAAATTAATCGATACTGTTGATGAATCAGCAGGTCAAACCTCCTGAGCCTCAGTTTCAATGGCAAGAGCCTTTCTTTCATCTTATTTTAAGGTGTCCTCTCTTAAGCTGGAGCCATCTATCTGCAGTGGCTGCTGTGCATACGTACAGGCGCACCAGCCCTGACCTTGCAAGCCAGACAGATAAGGAAGTTGTGTAACTGGGTTGTACATGCTAAGGAAACACCTGCTGGGTTCCAAAAAATCAAGAAAAGAGAAATACTACTGGGATGCCACCTGGAGCCTTTCCACAGCTTTATTCTGATTGCCACGGGAGAAGCCTTGGTAGTTTTGCTGGGAGGTGAGGAAGCACGTTGTGCTTTTTGTGCAGGCTTTGCAGACTTCCTACCTCGAGTGAAAAAAAACACAACCCTTTGAATTTCCCTTAAAACATTCAACTTAAATGGGACTTTCCCAAAACAAATACAACATCCTCGTGTTTCCCTGTGCCACTCGCCGTGTCAGAACATTGGCTGCCCTCGGATGCCGATGTTGTCGCTGCTGCCAGCATCTTCAGGGTCATTTCTCCACACCGGAAAAGAGGTTGTTGGGTGCTTTGGAGCTTCAGCGGTGGGTTGTCCTCCACTGGAGATACGCCGGAGCACTCCAGCTGCCAAATTGGGGCAGCAGTGCGGTGCGTGCTTGGGGATGGATCCCGGTCTGGGCGTCTTTGAGGACCACTGCTGTGGGTTGGAGCCTCCTTGGGACCTTCCCGGAGAGAAGCAGCCAAGGCCAGCGGAGTAGGATGGAGGTGAAAGTTTGGAGGCACCTCATTGTGTGGAGAGAGGGAGGCAGGTAGGAGCTGGATTAAGGAGGGGATAACAGGAGCTAGTATCATTTTATTATATTTTCATCGAATTCATTGACTTTTGGGGTCTGAGAGCCCAGGGAGGTGAGGCCAGACCTGCGTGAGGCACCACAGCACGCTTGCCGGAGGCCACTTGGCTTTCACCTGCCTATGGTCTCCCTGGTCCAACTCGGGTCCCCGCCGGCGACCGGGCGCTCGGCTCCCCTCCTTATCGGCCTGACAAGGTCCTCTTCATCCGGTGGCCCCGGGGGAAGCAGTCCCTGGCCAGCGTCCCTCCTCGCCCTGCTGGCCAGCCCTCTCTCTGCTGCCGCATTCTCATTTGGGGTTTTTCCATAATAAAATTAGACCCTCGTTAAAACTCCACACGGCTTTTTTTTTATTATTATTTTTTTAAATTTTTTTTGCCGTTACAACAAAGGTCTGCTTTTTTGCTTTAAAGTAAATAAATAAATCTGGCAAATTAAGATGGAAATTTGTTATAAATTTAGCACGTGGAGCCGAGGCAAGGAAATGATAAAATCTGCTGTGCGCGGGTGAGGTGAGGGGTTAAAAGGCTCTTTTGTTGCAAACAGCACCCGAAATCTCTCACCGAGTCTGAAGGACTAAGAAGTCGGTTTTTGCAGACAAAATGCTGGGTCGTTGTTGTTGTTTTAAAATAGATTAAAAGGTAGAGATTAAAATGGCGAATTTCACAGAATATTTTCATCGTGAAAAAGCGGTTGGAAAGGGATGCTCCGAGAGGTGTATTTTTCTTACGTTGTATTTAAAGGTGAAAGCTTTACTGCCAAAATTCGCAGACTTCCCGATGTTTAACTATTTTGGACTTAAAAAAAAAAAAAGGAAAATAATGTAATCCAGCAGTGAATAGTTGTGGCCCATCCTCAGCAGCTGGGAAGAGCGGTGTGGGACCGGTGGGGTTTTTTTGTTTAGCTTGAGCAGAGACTCCCTCTTCAGAGCACTGCAGGTAGTGCAGAACGCCCGGAGCTTTGGGCCAACAAATCCGGGTGATTTCTAAGCCCCTGCAAAAAAAAAAAACATAAATGGCAAAATGAGATGCTGTAGATACTCGGCGGTATTTTTATAATTTATTCCTCCGCCGCAGCTGGGACGATGCTGGTGCCACCGGGGAGCAGACCCTGCTCCCGGGGAGTTTGGTTTGGTTTTTGGGGATGAAACCTGCCCTGCGTGCCTAAGCCCGATGAGGTTTTTTTTTTCCCCCTCTAAATTTGATACGCCTTTTTGATTGAAACTTGCCATCAGGCTGTATATTTACCCATAGCGAGCGTCAGCGTCGGAAGGTTCCCGGTAGAACAATAGAGAACGCAGTGCTGGGCGACCCCGCAGCTGGAGGAGCCGGGGGAGCTGCCCCTCTATCCCTCCTACGAGGATCCGGCAGAAAATAGGGTTTATTCAGTAAAAAAATGTAAAAATACACGGCGATTTCACGTCCAGCCTCCAATCATTTCCAATCCTTTTTTTTTTAATTAGGGAATTAAGCTGAGTTTCACAAGTGGAAAACTCAGCACTTAATTTTTCTCTTCTGAACTTGAGGATAATTGTTTGGAAAAGGCATTTGAAGATTAAAAAAAGATAAATAATAATTCTCTGTGCAGTAACTCGATTTTGTAGCTTTTCTTTAAATATTGTCTGCAGGTTGTATGCGTTACGAGCAGTGCAGCGCCCGCGGATCTCCCATTAGCACAGCTCAAGACACAAGAATTTCAATCCTATCTCGTATCAGGCCTTTCTGACGGGCTTTGGGGAGAGGCCGGCTTCTGGGGCTGGGGATTTATTGATGGCATCTCCTGGGCTTGGAAGATGTTAAGTTTTTCTTGGGTTTCAGGAGGGACGGGGTGTGCGGAGGGGAGCGCGGGGGCCTTAATGGAGGAGTTAAAGATGCTCGGGCGAGATGGATGCGCTCGCGCTCTGGCTGGAGCACATTCGTTAGATCAAAGGAACGTTAATTTTTTGGCTCTGAAGTTGTGGGGTGGTTTTTCGCCTTTACGCCGAAGCGGTAAATGAGCAAAAAAAATGAAAAAATAAAAACAAAAAACCCAGCGTAGTGAAAATACAGCAAAAAAAAAAATTGCATCAAGAGCTCCAATAACTATTAACGTTGTTAAATGCATAGCAAAGCTCCCCTGACAGTTTCTTGGCACAAAACCTGGGCGGCCTACAATGGCTGGTTGTTTTTTTATTGTTATTTTATTTTCAATGGCATGGAGCGCCTTTCGACAGGCCAAACGAGCGGTTCCAGCCAGCGCCGGGGCGCGGGGGACACCGCAGCCGCCCTCTGGCACCCAGAAACCTGTCCCCACCTTCCGCTTCCCAAACCTTCGGGCCCCTCCGGGTGAAGGGGACGGGTTGTCCTGTCCCCAGAGCTTCTGGGGGGCTGTGGTCACCCGCTCTCCTGCCGGACATCCCGAGAAATTCTTCGGGAATGCCCTTTCCTCGGCTCCCGGGAGAGCTCCTTCCAGCCCTGCCGGCGCTCCGAGGTGTTCCGTGCTCGCGTTGGTGAACGCTGGGGATGTAAGGTGTATGGGTTTAACCTCTGGCTCGGCGGTGGCCACGGTGGCTCCCGGGGGTCCCCAGCTGGCCACGGGTCCCTCCGCACCCACAGCCCAGCAGGGCCAGGATGGCTCGGCCACGGGTGTTTTTCCGACGCCGTGAAGAAGAAAAGGCTGAAAGGGCTCCCTTATGTGCTGCTGTTCTAGGAATGACTAAAGAGGGGAATATTTGCGGTGCCGGCGGGAGCATCTGGAGCCAGACCCTCAAGCGCCCTCCGGAGCGCGAGGGGCTTGGGTAAAACCCGGGGATTTTAATCTAGGTTTGCACCTTAGGGCCCATCTGCCTGCCTTTCCAGATGAGGACATCCTTTCCCTGCCAAAGGCCGGCCACCGAGCGAGGAGGCGAGGTTAAACGCCTTGGTCCCGGTCCAGTTTGGCGGAGCCACCCTTCCCGGCGCGGCGGGCGCTGGGATGGGACCCGGACCGGGACCGGGCAGGACCACAGCCCTCCCTTCTTGTCGTTGCCACCTGGTGGAGCACAAAGGCTATTGGTTTTTTTCAGCAAACTCGGCCTTTTAATTTTGGCTCTTTTATTGCGAGCACACTTTGGCAGTGGTGCGCGAGAGCCCTTCACCAAAAAGATCCTCTCGTTTGCTCTGCAACACCTCATTTCTCCGCTCACAGTTCATTTATGATTCTGATGAGAGTGTTTTTTCAGGAAACACACATTTCACTTTTTGACCTAGGAGCATCTGTTAGAATTTTTTTTGAATACTACTTTGGCATTCTGGAAGTGTTAATGTCTTTCATATCTGTTTAATGCTATTTAGGGATATTTATGATCACCTCTTGGTTACTTGGGGTAAAGTGTGTTGCGATTTTTTTCAAACAGACAGGAAAGCATTCATATGAGGAAACAGATTGCTTTAAACATGTGCTTCCTGTGACAGTAAAAAGAACAAATTAGATTTAACACTGTGTAATGAATGCATAAATGTGTACGTTTATGCTTTTAAAAGCCTTACATTTGGTTCTGGCCTAAACAAAAATGGAGAAGCACCTATCGAGGAGCAACAAAGTAGATTTCGATGTGTTCAGCCCTGCCTGGTTGTATTCCCAAAGCCGTTTTGCTGCAGTTCTCCCTCCCAGCCTAGACTTTTCCCCCTTCGACTGGGTAAATCCGATCTCCGGATGATGCTCTTTCCCGACCCCGAAAGGGCTCTGCGGCAGCGAACCACAAACGAAGGAAGCGCTGATACAGCCGGATTGATCAAAATGGAAGGAGAGTTTGGCGTGTGTGTAAGGAGGGATGTCGCNTTCTCCGGGGGTTGGGGACCGCGCTGGCCTGGCACCGGCGGCCAAACCCAGCCGATGCCAACCTCCTCCTCTGCCACGGCCTGCCGCGGGGCTGATCATTTTATTATTTTAAGGGGGGGGGGGCGGAATAAAGGAAATAGTGAGGTCTCACCAGCCCAGGAAACAGCCTGGAGGTACTTACGATGCTTTCCTTCCCGCTCCCCCCGCCCCTGGTTTTTTTGGCGATGCCGGCGTGGTCTCGGCGCCACGTACGCAGCTCGGGATAGCGCGGGATTCTCCCAGGAAATAGCAAAAAATCTGGCACGTCAAACCCGTGCCTGCCCGCATCTCTGCAAAATGCAAAGAGTGGTATAATATAGGCTTAATTCTTGTTCTTGACTTACCTACTAAGGGGTTAGAAACTACTCTGAATCCTAGCGGCAGCCATTCGCCGGGAAATATTCTAAATGTCTGCTTCTTGTTTGCATCCTCCTTATTTCTTTGAAGATGCATCTGGAAAAGAATTAAAGGCAGTTTCCGTCCGCCTTCACCCAATTAGTTCCCTCGCACCTCTTATTTTCCGTCTTTCCAGAAGATTTCTTAAACATAAAACCTACTCAGGTGAAAACAGAGCGAGGGGAGGGGGGCGTTGTGTCACTGACCGGC
>VXAK01026810.1:0-48427 GCA_013399435.1 Arenaria interpres
AAGTGATCTTCCTAAATTCTGAAAGGCATGACTATTTTAAACAGTTCAGACAGCGACTCCTTTTCTATAAGCCTTCATTCATTTGCATAGATTGCATACTTATAATTCTTTAAAGACACCTATAGACCTTCACAAGTTTGTGTATAGCATCCACAAAATCCTAATAGTCAGCCTTAATAATTGCAAAGATTTGAAAGCAATGTGCTGCTGTTTTAGCAATATTATTTAAGTAGCATGACACTGTTGGGGTTGCAAAGAACTCACATAAAAATCTAATAAGAACTCAAATAAAAATCTAATATAAAGAGCTGTTAAAGAAATCAGAGCCTAAGCCTATTTCAGGACTTGCCTTGTGGGATTGACTAGATACAAATGGCAGTGAGGGTTTCGAATTTTGAGAGAGCTTGAAATTTATGTGATGTAGAGATGTGATATCCCTGTGTTACAAATAGTATGTTACATTTCATGAAGGTACATACAGCTCGTGAGAATTGTAGTCAGTAATACTGGGTCTGCTCAATTGCATATAGGTATGAGGAAGACAACGATTTTCCCATGATATTCCAAACATACTGTTAAGTGTGAGTCCTAATAGTTTAAAATCAATACACTGCATGGAGAAACAGGAAAAAATGGCCGCTGTTTATGGAAGCGACTACATTTTAAACCATTTCCTTAGACTTTATAAGAAGGTGTAGTACGACTGAGTTGTAAACCAGTAAAATTAACATCTATTTTTATTATTGCTATTACATGGTTTCTGTTTACATTTGGTTATTGTGTTCCCCCCTATATTTGCCTCATCCTGCCATTCAAACTAGATAATTCTTTGCTCATGTAAAATTACTGCTTAAGGAAACTCCTGTTAGGCTCCAAAAGGAGGTGTGCTGGAGTGAGGGATGCAGCACTTGACTCAGGGTGCGCATGAGTATCTTTTTTTATTACTCTGGTCTGCTTTATTCTTTGCACAGCAAATAAGTAGGATTAAGGGAGCATATCTTGAATGATTGATGATAATTCTGAGCACTGCAACTAAATCTTTTGACTGCCTGGCTTAGAAGTACTTATTAGCCCCATCGGCTTCCCTCATATCAATACTCCCACGCTGTTATTCTTTCTAACACATTGAGATAGTCCCGAATAGTCAAAGGCCAGCTTAAAGGGAAAAAAAAAAAAAAGGAAAAAAAGGAAGGAATAATTATCTCAAAGTTAATTCTGGGACTAGTTCTGGAAATTATTACTAGCAAACATGTAGGAAAGACACCCCACCTCTCCACCCCCCTCCCACTACTCATCTTGTCGGTATTAGGGATCATTTATCCGTTCTCTGCTCTGCTATAACAGCTTCTTTGTGTTTTACACATAGTGGCATTATCCTATCTATTATTATTCAATTACAATCCATTCCTCCATAGTATGCTCACATTAGGAACTAGAATATATGATCACACTATCTTATTTATCTTTATCGTGGGACAGTTACATCACAGATACAAACACAGAAAAATCACAGTCTTGTTTACGTAACATGAGACATTTGCAAAACAACCCCTGAGCTCAGTGCGTAAAATTGCAAAAGATAATTAAAACGTTTGCAATTTTACCCACACAGGCATAATGTAATTATTCTCCATGTCTATTTGGAAAATTTGTTTTTTTCTCTGACTATGGGGAGAAAGTGGTCAATTGGATACATCTATGATTTTGGATGCATTATAGGAATGCTCCTCTGCTAGAAAAAAACAATGGACATCAGAATTCTTTTGCCACAGGCCAATCTGGTCATGATGGAATTGCAACATTCAAATCTCTGACCAAAGATTTAGTTGTTGTTTTTATGGGTTTTTTTGTTTTTTTTTAGAGTGAAAGGGGATCTCCTTTTCCAGTCATTTCTGTATTTTTAGAGGTTTTGTGAAGAATGAAAAGATGTTGTTTTGAAAAATTCAGAAAGAAAAAAAAAAAAAGATCTCATTTCTATTTTTTTCCATGGGTGTTGATAAGACTGTGAAATTTCAGAACACTGCTTTAAAGTTTAATATGTGTGTTACTATAGATACTAACCTTCTTATGCTTCCAAACATCTGTGCGTGACCTAAAAATCTTCCAAAATCTATGTGGAACATGTGTCCGGCACTTGTCAGCATGATGTTGTCACTGTGTCGATCACAGACTCCCAGAATGAAGGTAACAACACACCAGCCAGCGCAGGAATAAAAGAAATTCCTTATTGCCTAGTTAGTAAAACAATAGCACTTACTGGAAATATACAGAGATGTATTTGTGATGCTAACAAGAAAACCAAAAATGGTAGTTGTATAAATGTTGCTAGAATTTTAACAGACAGGTGTTTGTAGCAGTGGTACTCAAATAAGTAATACTTATGCTCTAACATGCTCTAGGCAATCTGGCTTCAGCAGGGGAGTTGGACTAGATGACCTCTATGGTCCCTTCCAGCTCTAAAAATTCAGTGAAATTCAGTGAAAAATACACAAATTTCAAAGTTACAATGCAAGAACAATTTGATGCATGAGGTTTTCACCTTGTGTTTTATGGATATGTGGAACTCTATGGAAAATTTCTAAGGTGAAATGTACCTAAGAAAAAACCAAGCCTCTTGGCAGGAAGCTGACATTTTCTGTTCAGTAGCCTGCACGTATATTGTAAAAACAATCATTTGGAAATCAGCTGGAAATCCACAAATTTAACCATGTGCTTTATAAAGGTATTTTAGACTCATTGTACTGTTCTGTACCTACACAGATCTTTTTTTTTTCTCCAGAACTCCATTGTCTATCTCAAATCCTAATTAATCAAGTCTCATAATATTCCAGCCCAAAGAATTAAACCCCATTTTACAGAAATGAACTGAAACAAAGGCAGGCTCGTAGCATCTGTGAATCTGAATAGACTGTGGGATCAAACCGAGTGTCATGCAGCGAGACCCAAGAGAGTGATTAAACCAAAAAGCAGAGTAGCAGTTGTGCTTAATATCACCTACTCCTCTGATGCTCTTTTACTTTCACAGTTGGTCTGCTTCATGTAAGTAGACTGGCTCATTCAGATCTCTCTCATGAATCTCTTCACAATATTACATTGTGGCACTGCTGTTTGACAAAAATGTGCCCGTGGCAGAAGTAGGAAAATGTACAAGCTCACCAGACACTCATAGGTGGATTCCAAGTTTTCTGCTAACTTCAGTGTAGTATTTAATAATTGCGACTTCTTCTAGTAGGAGAATCTACCCAATCTCTTTCACAACACACATATTCAGTGTCCTCTCTCAGGGGAGAGTTATTCCTGATTCCAATGATGAGCAGTCTTCTACCCCAAAGCATAAGGATTAGCTTTCATCTCTTTTTTTTAATCTTACCTACTACAGTTTAAGAACTGAAAAACTGAAAATGCAGCTCTTATTCAGAAGTCTTAATCTCCCACGAATCTAAATCACAATGTAACTCATTTATATAGAAGCCCAAACAATCCTAAGTTGTGATTGTTATGCTTTTGGACAAAACCTACATTAGTCAAAGTAAACCACTATTTAGGCATTCAGGATTTCCCTGTAGATGCAGGGTGTCACCTGCAATGGCTGATACGGATGACAGCACCGTGGAAGACTTAGGCCACAGCACAAGAGTTGGTTGGATTTTACGTGTTACTGTACTACTGACTCACTGTGATGACCTTGGATAAAACACCTAAGCTTTCTGTGATTTTGTTCACCCAACTGTAAAATGAGGATATTAAAGCCTATTCTGCATTAGTTTCTTTAGCACCTTAGACACAGTGTTGTGTGAATAAAAAAATCATTAAGGAGTAACAGAGAAAGGTTCACTCACCAGCAAACCCAAGGTGAATGCACAGTAGAGGTTTTATGCATGCTCTATGCAATCAGCTCTGACTGCATTTTATATGTTCAAAAAATTGAAAGAAAATGGGTAGAAATTGGTTTTAGAATATTCCACATTAATAGTAGTTTTTACAAACTGCAGCTGCAGTAAGAAATCAGGTTCTCATCAATAACTAATAGCCTCTTACTTCTCAACTGAAATGTTGGCTGCACTTCTACCATAACACTATAAACATATAAACTTGTAAAAAAATAATCTGTAAAGATTGTTCCTTTTTAATTGAATCAAGATGATATATTAGGAATTCAAGTACTCTACTGAAAATGTGGATAAACAAATGCCTATGGAATAATTACAAAATTACTAAAGTTTATGAAATATATTTATGCTATGTATCTACTAATAAACTTCTATAAAAGCACTTCATTTTCAGAGTGGTAAATACTCAAGCCTCCCCTTTAAATTTAAAATTTTGGCTAGTAATCTACTGTGGGCACAGAATAGGGTTTTTAAAATTGTTGCAGCAACATAAACATTACAAGATTTTTCATAAGCCTTAGAACATGCTCAGCCAACAAAAAATGAATAGAAAGAGTTCCTTTCAAAGGGAAATCTCTGCTTCTATAAATAAAATTTCCAATTTTTTGGCTCATGCATAATGCCTAGTTTCATAAAATCAGATGCGCTACATGGGATCCCATAACGTGATATGAAAAGCATGATCTTTTTTATCATATGACTAGATAGTTTTGATAAAACAGCTTTCTAAAACTATTAGTATTGACACGGTCATTTCCAAATACAGGAAATCCACAAGATTTTTCATAGTTTATATAAAGTAAAGTATTCAGAGAGTTGACCTAAAAAATAAATGCTTTGGAAGTCTCTACTTAATTTCTACTTCAGCTCTTCATTTTACTGCTATATTTCAAAACATCCCTATGACATGCTTTCATAGAAAATGTATTACAGTGCACCTGATCCAAGCAATATCTGCTTAGAAAGAGAGTGGCATTTAAGTCAATTCCCTGGCTTCTATGCATGTGAGTTGTTTGTCTTGAGTCTGAGTCATTTGTTTTTGCTGCTTACTGCCATTTGGTTTCTTTTTTCCCATGGTAAAACACAAAACGTCTAATAAGCTTCTTTATGAAGTTACCTCTTGGTAACTTGATTCCAGAGGATGGTGATGACGGAACCATTTTTTAATTGTGTTTTCTTTCAATGGTCCTATCAGACCAGACTCCCTGTGGATCTTCGCTAGTGTGGTAGCATCTGGCACCATCTGTACCAATCCTAATCAGACAGAAAAGAGTTCACATGAAAAACCTTCAACTTTAAAAAGATACAAAGACCATCAATGCATATTGCATGTTATTGGATCATTCCATGCAGAAAAAACATAGATGCTTAGAAGTTTATAAAATAATTAATGCAATAGAACATACAGATCAGGATTTTTTTTCTCTTTCTCCATGGAAACAAAAACCAAAGGACACTTAGTAAAAACTTGCAGTTCTGCGAAAGAGAAATAAAACCACCAAAACCAATATTGTGGACATAACTACCTCAAGGTACCAACAAGGCCATCAACTTAACAAGATTCAAAGTGGGTAGAATACCATAAAATCATAGAATGGTTAGAGTTGGAAGGGACCTTAAAGATCACCCAGTTCCAACCCCCCTGCCCTGGGCAGGGACACCTCCCACCAGACCAGGTTGCTCAAAGCCCCATCCAGCCCAGCCTTGAACCCCTCCAGGGATGGGGCATCCACAACCTCCCTGGGCAACCTGTTCCAGTGCCTCACCACCCTCATAGTAAAAAATTTCTTCCTGATATCTAATCTAAATCTCTTCTCTTCCAATTTAAAACCGTTGCCCCTTGTCCTGTCACTACACTTCCTGACAAAGAGTCCCTCTCCAGCTCTTCTGTAGGCTCCCTTCAGGTATTGATAGGCTGTTATAAGGTCTCCCCAGAGCCTTCTCTTCTCCAGGCTGAACAACCCCAGCTGTCTCAGCCTGTCTTCATAGGAGAGGTGCTCCATCCCTCCGATCATCCTCGTGGCCCCCCGCTGGACCCGTTAGCACTGGATATTTGCTATGAAATAAAAAGTTATTTCATGTGCTTTTAATGCCAAGAATGATACACAAATTTTTCTGCAGCGTGTGATGCTGATCACAGCTGGGAGAAAGGATACTAGATAGTGCAGAAATTAGTCTGATCCAAGATGACATAAACTGGGATTTGAATTGCAGTGAAAAGCCAAGCATTTTGCAATGCTTCACTTCAATCTTCTGTCTCTACTGCATGCACTTAATTCCTTTTTTGGAACCGGGACCTGCCTTGCCAGCCTTCTGTCCCTCTGTGCGGTCCCCTGGCACATCATCCCGCAACTCTGCATTACAGGAAGGACTTTCTCTAACAATTTCAGTTGGTAACAGGCTCCTCTACAACATCATGCCTGAAAAGTGGCATCCTAACAGTGCTTTATCTGCTTTTCACATCTAGGTGAAAAGTGATTTCCACATTCCCACGACTATGAAATTACCTTCTCCTATCTCCCCTGTGTGGAAAAGGTGGACCATGGAGCAAGTAGTTTGACTAGGATTTGGAAGACTTGGGTACACAAGCCTACTTAAGCACATGTCCCATATGACCACAAGCATATCGCTTGATGACCTATCCTTAATTATCCTTAATCATTAACTGTAAACTAATCATATTAACACTTCTGCTATTCATATGGAAAGACCGTGTGTGGGAAATCTGTCGCACACAGAGGTTTTCTGCTACGGTGGTGCTGAAAGGAAGAGACTGTCAGGCAGAGAATGTTATTTGCAGATGATCCCTGTATCTTTCTTGGCAAAAATCAAATTAAGTGTTAGTATATAAGAGACACTATAATATTATGTTCAGAAATAGTATGCTTGCCTTTGAAGCAGAAGCTTTAAGCTTTGACTCCCATGTCTACAAAGAAGGGGGGAGGCTTTTTCAGGTCACCTTAACCACCCTCCATGTGTGTGAATTCATCTATACATTCTCCTAGCCCCTTCATATCATTCATCCTCTGCCATTTTCTCTTTGTGATTCAGAAAGAAATGAATTTTGGGGTTGGGTTGGGGTTTTTTGATAGTTTTTGTATAGCAGGTAATCTGGATACATCAGTCTTCTATTTGTGCAAGGATTATTTTCAGTAAAAGATTTGGAGAGTCAGTAAAAATAGAAAGCTTATTGCTGTCAGTAAATTTCTTTAGCAAGCAATTGGTATCCCTGCTACAGCTCTAACAACCATAAAAGAGAGAATAAAGCTTTCAGATGAGTCAGGCCTGCCCTAAGCAGCATAAATTGCGAGAGTAATATTTCAAAATCAACACTGCAAAGCTGTCATCACTCATCTACAGGTACTTTTGTAGTCACGTGCATCTAAGTTCATTTAAGCATCTATGTGGGATCACACTGGATTAAAACCTTAGTGGCTACGGCCAATCTTCTCCAAAGCTCTCTTTTTGATGTGTGAAGTTATTTTTAAGAATCTCATGTTAGCTGATGATGTTGAGGCTTTTGGAAAATTCTAGTCTAAGTTGCTACAAAATTCACTGAGTTTGGTTGTCCTTTTCCTGGAGAGGCAGAATGAATAAATAAAAGGAACATTCAGGAGTAGGAAAGTGTACAATTTAGGGCCTGAGTAACAGAAAATCTGAGCACTTTTTTTTTTCTTTAAGTGGGAAGATAAATAAGACACCCATGAAAATAAAAGTTAAAGGGACTATTATTTTATACCCTTATTTACATGAGATATGGATAATGTAAATTCAGCTAAAATTGAGAGTGTAAAACTGACCTTGGCCTTTTCCTGTCGATAAACACCTATAAATGATCATTTGCATATCCAGTCCCTCTTGGAGCCAAATGTTGTCCATCACTCGAATAATTTGCAGAACCAGCATATCTTGACGCAGATCATCGCCTATCTGAAAATTGTACAAGAAATCCAGGTTTCTCCTTCAATATCAGATACAAATGACTTCCTATTTCATTTGGGTTTTTTCCCCTCACTGAAACAGCTACGTTCACTTTACAGTAAATCCCTCTTGTTTTTCTTTAAAGTTTCTACTTATCTTTCTGTGTCAGAAGAGGACAGAGTAAATGGTACACATAGGCAGAAACGGTTTTGGCAGCCACAGAGATGGTAACAAAAGCTCCCCGATTAACTGCAGTCTTTCTGCTTATTATTCCTATGTAATTATTAGAGTTTGAAAATTTAATCCGGAGGTAGGATCCTAATTTAGTTACATTTTAAAGTCTACCTAATGCTAGATCCCTTTCCACAAATGACAGCATTTTTCTAATGTTAAGCTTCACAACTTGGTATTTACAGCAGGCTGAAAGGGAATTTTATCACGAATTTATATTTCATCCACGACATGATTCATTTTCAGTTTCAAACAGTGATGCAGTGTTGACTCTCTCCCCATGGAGTTAGTCAAACAACAATCTTAGTGAAATGGGGCTTTAATTGTAGCCACAAGAGATAATGAAGAGATTATCTCCAACCATGGCTGAGTAAATGGCCTGTGAAAACAAAAGTCCAGCTTTTTTTGTTGCCCCTTGCCCACCCTATCTAAAATACATGTGACTTTTACTGGTATTCTTAAGTGTTTTATTCTTTTTACATAAGCATTGCAATCTACAGACTTTTACCGCCCTGAAATAAGTACTTGAGGAAACATAAATTATTGTTTAAAAAAAAAGAATCAAAACCTATTTTTCTTTCATTTAAAGGTAATCTTAACTCCAATTAATCCTTCTCAGTACCTAAACCTGAGAAAACTCTTATTCTTGCCACTTAACGTTCCTTCCTTCCCTCACATATATGGTCAGTAGACAATTTAGTAGGATATCAGTGTTTATCATTCTATGTATGCATTGCCCATGACGAATAAACAACGGCACTATAATACAAGTAAAAGATGCTATAACACAATGGTCTGCTGACAGGAGAAGGTGATGTCAGCTATAAAACCTCTACAGCAACTGGACAGTTAGTTGTTTGTCAACTGCCCCGTTACTGGGCAGGGAAAATACGGTATAGGTAGAACCAGCACAAGTGTATAAATGCTCAATGAACAGGCATTTGCTCAAGTTGCTCAAGTGAGGTTCAGATTGGACATTAGGAAAAATTTTTACGCTGCAAGGGTTATTAAGCATTGGAATGCTTAAAGGGAAGCGGGTGAGGCACCATTCCTGGAGGTATTTAAAAGATGTGCAGACTTAGAGATATGGTTTAGTGATGGTTTTTGTCAGTGTCAGGCTGACGGTTGGACTAGATGATCTCAAAGGTCCCTTCCAACCTAGACAATTCTACGATTCTATGATTTTGTGTCCATCAGCCATTTTATGAACTTCAGTGCTCTTCTCTAAAAACAGTACTCACTGTTAGGGAAGACTTTTGAGCTTTTGAAAGAGAAGTAACTTTAGATTGCATGCATTGTCTTTTGTGGATGGACGCAGCACTGTCCTGAACTCTGAAGCTTTGAAGGTGACAACCGGAAAATACACCGGAGTTCATTTTCAGAGTCAGTTCTTCCAAGCAACTCCAATGAGACCCAGCTCCTCTGCTGTTCCCTCCACCTCCCTTTTCCAACACTGGCTGAAATAGTTCTGTGTAGCAAATGCAGTCTCTAACACTCCAGTATTTTGATTTGTTAGAGACATATGAACATGGCTACTCGATTCAGTCATTCTGAACTATCTCTTCTCCGAGACGTGCCCTCTGGCTTCAGTGTGGTAAATAAATTAGGTGTAAAATATAAACTTCATATTTTAGCCTGCTTGTCTCCACAAAGGAAAAAAAAAATTGAAAGAGGTCATCAGATTCTCTACCGATCACAAAGTTGATGCCTCAGTGCACTGCCTCAGCATATTCCATTAAAAGTTCTAGTATCAAAAATAATTGGGAAAAATGAACAGCAGAGCCAAATCAAACATTCTCAGACTCAAGGTTTAAAATACAAATTAGCTGAATTTCAAATCAACATTTTTCATACAAAAGGAACTAAGGATTAGAGGAAGAACATACCTTAAAAATTACATTGATGTTTCCACTTGGAGCATTTGCATTGATGAAGGAGATTTTTAATGGAAAAGCATTGGATGTAAAATACGAACACGACTTCAGGGAAAAAAAGATGAGAGAGATGAACAACAGTGTCACATATACAAAATATCAGGCTAATACAATACTTGCGGAAAAGGTACCATCTTTAAATACTGCGCAGTAGCACTGATAACAAAAATAGACAATTGTTGATATTACCGGCTGTTTAATTGCGTGAGGAAAATGAGAACTTATTTTTCCCAGACAATTTGCTTCACTCAATAATCAGATTATATGAATGAATACTATTTTCCGTACTAACTGTTTTTTGTTTTCACCCAGGTCTATTAACGATCAACTTTGTCTGGAACTGAGTGGACAAAGTACATAAGACTGATGTAATGAGTAATCTGTAAAGCATTGAAAAGCCTTTAGTCCTATTATTTTCTGAAAAAAATGCCCAATAATACAAACTTAATGGAAGGAAAAAGCCTGCTAATTTCTTTGGTGACCTCATCTTGGCTGAGAATACAGGAAATTCTGAAAATCACAATCTATTTTATGCGGAACTTATCTTAATTAAACATAAACTCTGACTTCTCATGCCCTACAGCTCTTTCCACCTGAAGACCTTAAAGGGCTTCAAAAAGCATTAATGAGCCAAGCACTGCAAATCCTGTGTGAGTTAGAGTGGTATTATCGTCATCATTAAAAAAAAAGGGGGGTTGGAGGGGAACCCACTATAAAAACAACCAAAGACAATGGTAAATTAATGGTCTGGTTTCTAGAAATAATGAGCACCCCACAGGAGCTACCACTGTCCTTACTGGCTGGAGTGCAATGGAGGCTAATTTGAACAAAAAAGCTACCAGACACAGCTGCCACTTGCTTTTCATCTAAACATCTCAAAGCACGGTACAAGCTCGCAAATATTGTCTTGGCCACATCATACCTCTGCAATGTGCACCAGCTATTATTGATGATGAAATCCTGACCCTCTGTGGAATTTTGCCAATTGAAATGTCTCAATAAATGCTTGAAAGGTTACTGTGGGATAACGCATTACTGAGGGAGCTGGGAGCTTACTTGCTATGAGTAAAATCAATAGATGATACCAAAGTGAATTAAATTTAGGTAATTATAAGCACTTAAAAATGCTAATTTGCATGATTATACTGACATACACTTCAATCAAGAAGCTGCATATATTTATAGCAAGATAATGGCCTTTAATGGTGTAGGAAAAATGAAGAAGAAAAAAAAAAATCTCTCTTCAGATTTAAACATTTTGTATCCGTCCAGCCAAGCTGGTGCAGTATAAATAACATGACTGTATGGTGAGATACCTTCCCATTAGTTGTTATTTCCAAAAAGCCTGAAAGCAGCGAGAAGCAGCAGGCTTCAAATTCTTCTGACTTATACCATACACAATTGGCCCAAACCTGCAGGGTGCTGGAAGACCTCTGTTCTCAGCGAGATCAAGGCTGAATAGCAATTACTTGGAGAATCACAGGTCAAAGGCAATTGAAGGGATCAGCACCTCTTAGAATCAGGTCCACTGTGGATAATGAGCCAGAGCACAAAAATAGAGCACAAATTGCTGTAATTAGGCAGCTATAACTGGTAATACATATGGCTCTTCAGGTTTGTTTTCTCTTGCTGCTGGGTACTTTTCTCCAGAGCTGGAATGGCTTATTCCTGGCATAATATTGTTTATGAAAACATTTCTAATCAATGAATAACTGAATCTTAGGACTGTGGTCAAAGTAAAGTCCAAGAACGCTGAAGAGAATTGCTGTTTCCTTACTTTTAAGTCATTTTTAATAGGGGTCATTGACACAGGTAAGTTACTGTGAATATTTAATATTTTAGCAGTTCTCAGCCATGTACCTCGTCTCACCTCAGCGAAAAGAGAGCTAGCTTGAGACCTTTAGCTGCTCCCAGCTGATGACAGGGGAGAGCCCTGGATGAGAAAAACAACCTGCCACCAAGAGCTAACCGGGCAGGATGGTAACCAGGTCTCAGCTTCAGGGGACCCAGGTGCTCTTGCCCATCCCAACGCCCCAGCAGGGCAGCTGAGCTGGGAGCAGGCTGCTCAGTTTGAAATCTCTGCTGCCGCCGCTGCGCAAGGGGAGACACGCGGGCAGCACCCACCCCACCAGAGCCCTTCACCTCTGCCTCCAACCAAGGGCCCCCAGTTTGAAGGGGATCGGGCTGGATGTCGGTTTACCAGATGGCTCATGCTTAACACCAGTAAGATTATTTCCCAGCCAATGCAGCTGTTGACTCCCTCTTCCCCTCTATACTAAAAAAAAATAAAAATAATAATTTCAAACGTAATCTGTTGCATGAGCTATACTTACATCTGCCTCTACGCCTTGGACAACAAGTGCAGGATTCAGGGGAAGCCGACAAACCTTCACCTCCTGGAAGAACTGCTCGAGTCTGATGAGTTCCACCTTTAACACCTCCTGCAACATGTGAATCATTATGGTAACATGAAAGAACATAACAGCAGCTTTTTAGCCGTTTACCGTCTTCCTATATTTTAAACAAGCAGTACAATTTCTGTAGCTAGTAGCATCCACGTAACCTTATAACAGCTAATGAGGTGACACTGAGGGGCAGTTATTAAAAATAAGAACTGTTATTTTACTCCAGGTTCATGCTTTTACTGTCTAGGTGCACCAGCAGTTCACGCTGTCGTGTAGGTTCAGATTCAATACCCTTCATTAGGGGCTGATTAGCCTTGCACCTGCTCTGCTGCATCTCATATCTTTTTTTGCCTTGCTAGACAACTTCACAATTTGTTGCTTGTTGCCTCAACACTGTGATCTCCCTCATCTGACTGTAGGTGTGTTAACGGCAAGGTTTGGGAGTTACTCAGTATCACAGTAACTACAGCCTTGAGATTCATCTCTAAAATCTGAATTATGCATGCAGTACTGCATAATGTATCACTACTATTTCTTTCTCTTTACATGGATTTTTGTCTTTGCAAATATTTTTTGTCTTTTCACTTCCATGTTTGCTTTGCTGCTCTCGGTGGCAACACAGAGTTTTCTGAAAAATCCTTTGAAAATCTTTGAATCCTTAACAAGGCAAAAAAGAGTTCATGATAACTTTCACGGTAACCAGCAGCGGCAGGTAGATTTTTATTTGGCTTTCTGGTCTGTCTTGCTGAGATCTCAGCAAGCAACAGTTTTACACATCAAGTAAGTAACAACAGCTGTCTTGGAAAATTAACAGTTTTGGATTGGGTATATACCTACACGATATAAAAGCTGCACCTGCTGGAGAAGAAGACTGCAAGCCTTCTACTGCAAGCAATGCATCTCTGCAGATATCCTTGCAGTATTAATTGCTGAATGCTGTATTTGAGCTATTAATTGTAGTCCCCTCTGGTTGGCTTTGCTGAGAAATGAGGATGTTCAGCCTGTCAAGGACAAATCTTAGCTAAGTTTTCAAGAAACACTGCAGCTCTACAGGAGACAAATATATTGGGATGAGGTGCCGAATGTGAGTGTTCCTTTCAGTCAAATGTTAACCACTTTTGTTGCCACTGTTTCTGACCACCTCCAAGCCTGGTTGAGAAACCATTGAGGAAGGAATTTAAATGGCTTAAAAGATCTGCTGACCTTGAGGGTAATAGTGACAAGAGTTGGCCCATTAACTACATGTGTTTTACTTTTTGTCAGAGCAGCACAAAGTTTTACAAATTTTAGTCAAATCTTGGGTTTATTTATGTAAAGGGCATTATAGGAAAGACCTGTCACCTCAGAAAAAATAAAATAACATGAAGGAACTTAGATGAAAGCCCGGGGGAGGGGGGAGCGTATTTTTTAACAAACCTTTCTTTTTGGGTCACTGGCAGCTTTTACTTTTTTGGCAATGTCTTCCAGAATTCTGAGAAGTTTCCCCTCCTTAGAAAACTCATTGTTCAGGGTTTTTCCAGCACAGAATTGGAGAGCAGCCAGTAGTTTCTGATACCAGTTTTTGAAATGAACTTCATTCTGTGCGTTCTTCAACAGCCTGGAGGAAGGAGGGGAAAAAAACATCTGGGTATCTAAAACTGATTTTTATTTTATATCACCTCTAGCAGGAACAATAAATGCACTCCAGACTAATCTGTATTTGGTGACTTTGGGCAGCAGAGAATGAAAAAACATGTTGTTTATTTGTTGGCAGCACTCAAGTCCCATTTGATAACTAATGAGATTCCGAGTGTGTTGAATCAATAGGAACCTGCCATTTCTTATTGTCACAAATAGTGCAGTGCCTGTATTGCTTCTTATTTCTGCAAGAAAAGTTTAAAAAGTGAAAATAAGTTGTATTTTTTGAAGTCCAGTCTCAAATAGACATCTCTGAATTTGTTCTTTTTTTTTTTCTCCTGCCAGTACACTCACACAATCAAGCACATCTTTCAGCGAGGAGGTGCATTTAAAGACCATTTTAGTAACAGACGTATCGTCAGTTCTAGAAAATGTCACTGTTTTAAGGCAAGGAGACATTTCTGAAATTGGCTATACTGTTAAAAAGAGTGAAATGAGCCCACTTTATTCCTTTCTTTACTGCTAAGTGTTGGTCTAGAGTAAAAACTCAACTTTTAGTTTAACTGAAGTTTGTAAAAGCTTTGGAACTAGAGTTATTACCAACATAAACGTCAGAAACAAAACCAAAAACATTTTTATTTTTTTTCATGTTTACCATGCAGTCTTCTCTAATTACTTATTTGCTTGAGCCAGGAAAGCTGTGGGGTTTAGAGGGTTTTTAATTAATTGAATTGATCACTGGGAAACTTTTCCCTTATGTGGGCCAGAGGTTTTGTACGCATTCGGTTTATTTTTATAAGCGTAGATGGAAAAAACAGCTTTATATTGCTACTAACATCCTGCCCACAGCCTGGGATTTCCCTTTGCTTGAGGGACCGATGAACTGCTCTTTGCTTTTGTCTGAACTTTCCTTCCCACAACCTCATCCTTAAGAACATCTCAAACCTTAAATTCCTTATAAATGTCTGAATCTTAATGCAGTTTCCCTTACCTGATGAGGTTACTGAAATCTAACAAATAATGTTACTTTTCACAGAACAGAAATCAGAGCAGCTGTTGATTTTCAAGGCACATCATGTATGAATATGTCACGTAACAAAAAGCAAGAACAATACATATAGCAAGCACTGATATTTAAAGGTAAAAAATCGTAATTGCTAAAGATGCTTCAGCTCCTTCAAATCATGTATAAGGCATCACAATATTGCTATTGCATCTTTTCTTGATGAGGGATTCTTTTGCAAGGCAATGATCCTTCTAGGTCTTCTTTTCCTATATAATCCAATGTAGAATAATATCACTTACTGTTTTCTGAAAAGTCTTTCCAGTTACACAAAACCTTTGAACATCTACGGGTTTATAAATACTGAAAAGTCTTAAAAGAATGTGTGGTGTTTCTATCAGAAATGCCTAGACATGAAAGGGAAGAGATATGAGAATTTTATCATCAGTACTCTCCGGAGGAGATTGAAATGACATTTCCTCCTGTAGACTAGTAAAAACAAATAATTACTTTTTGTATTGGAAAGAAATACAAATTGTCATTGAAGTGCCTGGTGGAAGGCAAACCCCAGCACACAGAGGCAGCCGTATTCTTATTCTGAACCCTCCACAAACTGAAGAAGGCTGAGAACACGTGCATATATGGCAGTGGATAAACTACATCTTCCAGGTTTCAAGCAGAGTAAGTCCAAGATTCCACAGGATGGGATTCATTTGCTTAAATGTAGATACCGCGTGCCATTTTAGATATCCTAGAAAATCCTATTTGGCCTCCAGCTGCTGCCTTGGAAGTGCATGGGTCTACTAGAGGCAATATCTCATGTTTTCCACTCCCATGCAGATGTCTCATACACCCTGTGCTGTGTAAAATAGCCAATGTTTAGGGTACTGAATCACACTCTGCAGTGGCTTTTTAGCTGGGTTATAGGCAAACATGGTGATTTAAAACAAAAACATATTCTGTCCATTTCAAGAGCAAGTCAGGAACAGGTTTGGTGATTATTTTTAAAACAAAAGCATTACTGGCACAGGCCAAACTGCCACATGAGCAAGAATTTTAGCCTACCGAAGCTCAGTCTAAGTCCAGCTAAATAGCTTGCGTTTCTCTTAGAGCACAGGCAGAATGAACTTGTTCACTTCTGCCCTGCAAAGACAAGTGCAAGTGGATGTAAGAAAAGACAACATCACTGTGACATCTATTTCGAACTGGCCAGGTTATGTCAGTGCAGAATCTTCTGGCTGCACTTAGCCGTGCATTGGAATCAGCTCCCGAGTATCTAAATCACATTCATTCACCTACTCCATTTTTAATGGTACATATTTAGGGAATCCAGAAAGGCTACCTTTTTGGGATGTCTCTTTAATCCTCTCAGATATACAGAATATTACAAACAACTTTTATTTCTCTAAAATGAAAGGCTTAGGATTTCACACACAGGAAGCAAAGTAGCAAAACCAAAATGTTTTCCTAGTTTAAACAGAGCGACTCCCTGCATAAGGCAGATCAACTTAGAAGATCCATTTTTTGATTATTCTTATGGCTGAGCGTTCACAGAAAATAAGCTTATATACACATATAATATAAAGATTTCTTTTTGACCTAAGAAAGGATTATGGGCCAGATTCAGATGCCTTATGCGTAAGGTGTGCATGAGGACCAAGGGTGTGCAGAGTCTGAATGTGCTTGAGCCCAGTCCATGGGGAAAGCAGGGCCAGTCATCACGAGCTCACCAGTAAAATCCATTTCCATGGCAGCTGGAAGCCCAGCACACACTCCTCAGTCTGAACACATGGCAGCTTTTGACAGTGCATGTGCTTCCTCAGCAGCCCTATGAGGGACTTGGGGCTCTGCACTCAAAATGTGTCTGGTGACTGCAATGCAGGCTCCTTCTGCCTGCCCACTGGGGTAACTGTGCTTTTAAAAGCCTGTAGACCTTAATTTGCAAAATGATTTGGATTAACCGGGTCTGACTTTTATATTTGTTTTATAAAAGCAGTCCCAAGGAGGATACAAAGGACAGCTTTTAATGTGATGACTCATTGTAGGCTTTGCTGAAATGTTTGTTCAACAACCGAACAAATATGCGGTTGTAATTCTGTCTTCCCAGTTTCCTGGCCCACACCTCTTCACCCTGCCATTGCCAGAACTCAGCAGAGATAGGGAAGGCTGCAACCTCTGAGGTTGCAGGATGGAGAAACGCTCAAGATACTAATGAAATTTTCAAGTTAGGACAGGAGAAGACAAAGTTAGTGACAGAAGAAGACATAGCTGCAGTGATTTAAAACTCAAGGCTGCCAGTAAGGAAACGTGAAATTTTGGCGGTTTTTTTTTTCTTCACAATTTTCACAATTTTCTGCAAGACAGAACTCAATGTAAAAGCTTGACTTTATGCCAGGTCTATACAGAGCATCTCACGCCTCACGACAAGGAGATGTTCCTCACTCTTCAGGGTTCTCTGATTCGAGACTGTCGTTCTCAGCAAGGC
This sequence comes from Arenaria interpres, assembly GCA_013399435.1. Classification (NCBI taxonomy): domain Eukaryota; kingdom Metazoa; phylum Chordata; class Aves; order Charadriiformes; family Scolopacidae; genus Arenaria; species Arenaria interpres. The sequence continues at coordinate 17,487 of VXAK01026810.1, forward strand.
CAGGGCAATTCAGATACACTGTCCCAAGGTCACTTTCTGGGAAACAGCACAATGGTGCTGCAAACAGAAGGATGCTGACCTGAAATTTAGTAAAGAAACAAACTAGACTGCCCTTGCCTAGCAGCAGTCAGAGGGCCCCAGTCAGACACCGGGGTGCCCCAAAAGATGTTCCCAACTTCTTTCTTATCATGGTTTGGGCCAGCCTGGCCACAGAAGAGTGATCTCAAACCAGGACATGTCTGCAAGCAGGTCCTTTCTGCATGCATTGGCTCCATACCTGCAAGCTGGCTCCAACCCCATTTTCTGGCACTCACAGCTGCAGAAACATGTGTCTACCAGGTACAGACACACGTGTGTGCTGGAGAGATTTTTGCCACAGGGCAGAAGTGAAGATGGGGTTGAATCAGGCTGAGTTGGCTGCTGTGTCAGAGAAGGAGAAACAGGCCTAAAACCAGCAGCTAGGGAGAAAAGGGAAATTAGGAAAAAAAAAAAAAAAAAGAGAGGAAAAACAAAAGAAGGAAAGGAATGATATTGGGTGGATCTTGGTACCAAAACAAGTGAGACACAGTCTGGTCTCTGAGGTGGATTTGGCAGACAAGTGAAAGAGTGAGGCTGCTCAGACAGCTCTGCTGCTTGAACACCTGCTCCTTGTCTCCTTCAGAAAGAGGAGCAGGGTGAACCAGAGATTAATGCCTGACAGGGCAGATCAGCTTGCAGGTAACCTGTTAAACCACACTGTGGCAAAAGAAACACAAGAAAAGGCCAGAATCTCCAGTATCTTATTGCAGGCTTAGCCCCTACCTCCTATGAAAGAGTGAAGTACAGTCTGAGTGGGTTATTTACACGTGGCATCAAAGTCAGAGCAGCGACCCTAGTTAATTCGTTTCCAAGTGATGTCTGGTATTTATTACGCAAAAGCTGTGCCCCATACACTCTTTGCTTAAGGTGTTTCTAATTCAGAGACACACCATGAAAATGAGGTGCCTTAGGGTTTTAAGGTGAGTGCTAAGGTACTTACTGTCTTTGCTCAACCTTTGGTAAACCTGACCAAGGAAGTCAATATGTTTTGTTGTAAAGGTATATTTTATGCAAGGTTTCAGTTTCACTAAGCAGAACGCGTCACAAAAGAAGAGAACATTAGTACAAGACTGCTGCTCATTATAAGAATAATTTTTTTTAAATGATTCTCCACAGCCCTTTGTATCAAAGGTTAGCACACAAACACACTTCTCCACCACTGCACAGCTTCCGTGTCTGAGGTTGCCACCCGTCTGGATTTTCACTAGCCATTCTGCAACACTCCTAAGAGGTTTGTTGTGCCATGGAGCTATGGCACACACCGGGAGCATACAGCTGATTTCATTTTCAACTCCTCGAAAACATTTTACTGCTTGCATTCTTAAACAGGAGAATAAGTAACAGGGGTTACATGCGGTGGGGCTGCATTTGGATTTTGCAGCTTCTTAACTCCCATTGCAAGTTACCTGCAGACACCAGGATGAGAGAGAGGACAAAAATGTGCAGCTGAAGATTTATACCTCCATCTAGCCTGTGATGGGCCACGAGGACGAGTGGGCAACTGTTGCTATTAACTACTCAGTTGCAAGTAAAACCTTTCGTAGTTTTTTCTTTTATCTCCCCAAGATTACATTGGACAAGGTTTTTACTTCCCTGCCAGTAATAAAGGGAATAATGCCTTTGACAGAGATATCGACATAGCAAGAACTGCACAAACACTGTGAACTCCAACGTATTCCAGATTCTAACAAGTGCCAGTCGTCCTCCATCCCCTACGCGCGCAACTCCCCTTGCTCCTCTGCAGAGTACAGCCAAGTCTGCAGATCTCATCTTTTTTTTCACTTGCAAGCTGGTCCGCTCAGGCACAGCCTCTTTAGATGCAGCCAAACTCTAAGGCAGCAGAGTGCCAAGTTGGCAAATACGACTATGCCTTTTCTGATCTCTTTGCCAGTGCCTAGGATGGATGACTGAGCTTGCTGAAGCTCCCAGGAACATGTCTGCAAGATGGCAGCTATTGCTTCAGAGAACAAAAAGGAACACTTGCACTTGTTGCAATGTAATCTCTGTTCCCAGCCTCCTTCACAGCCTTGGTGAGATAAGCCTTCAATGGACAGCAAAATTTTATGTCAATAACCTTGCTGGAAAGCCTTGAAGTGGCTCTGTTCTTCATGGTCCTTTGTTATTCAAGAGAAACATACAGGCTATCTCTGTCAACTTCCTTTAAAAACAGATACAGGATAATGCCTCCCTTTTGAAACTAACTGCAAATTCTGGAAAAGTGTGATTTATGTACTACAAGTCAGAAGGGAAAACAGGGGAAAAAAACCCAGCACCATTCTGTGTAGACTTATTGGGGCATGGCAATCAGCAAAGCCACAGACGTAAAAACTAACAACTGAGAAGCACAAAATGCCTAACATGTTGAGAACACCACAATCTCTGCAGGGGAGAATGGGGAGCAGAGTCAATTAGGCAGAAGAGCTAATGTACAACAAAGATGGGAGGGACACAGCAGTTCTCCCAAGTGACTGTAGGACTGAGCACTTTCCATAGCTTTACAGAAACACGGTGTGAGACCGCCCACTTGACTGGAAGGACCAGGACTGAACTCCCTTTCACTTGCCCTTGCTTTGACCAAGTACAAAGGCAGGAGAAGGAGAGGCACAAGAGGGCTGGCAGAACTCTGCCTCATCTGCTGAGCTTTCTTCTCTCTTTCTATTCTAGAACAAGAAGAGAATGAATGCTTACATGTCTTGAGTATTTTCTCTGAATCTTTCTACCCAAGTAAGTCTCCGGGTCGGAAGAGCAGCAGATGTTCAGTAGCTTGCAGCACCTGCCCACTTTTGGCTCTTCACATCCCTCCTGTAAGACACCTGCAGTCAGCTTCACCTGCTGCTTCTCATCTAACAGACCTGCTTTTATAGACTCATTTTTCAAAGCATTGCCCTTGAAAGGAAAACACCTCTCTTTAAAGTGAAATTTTGTTTTAAAAGGCCATGTGATAAATTTGCTTTTGTTTTTCTGATTCTTTTTTATAGCATAACTTAGAACAGATGTCTCACGTGTTGATCTCCCTTAGACAAAAAAAAATTGTTGCAGACTTATTATAAAGTATGCTGGTTAGGCTTGAGAAATGCATTTCTATGGGAGCCAAGGGACTAGTTGCCATTACGTGCTAATCTTCTCCCAAGGCAAAAACAATTTGCATCCAGACAAATCACTTGATCCAGTGGATTCCATCAACCCAGTTCCCCCCACTCTCACTGAATGCCGTAACTGTGGAACGCATGTCCTGCTGACTCACAAAAATTTAGCAGATCAGTGAAAACAAAAGCTATGCTATGCTATGCAAGTAAGTTACCAAACCCTGCTAAGGCTGCCTAGCAGAAAAATGTTTCATTTGATACATAGTATAGTTAGTTGCACACAATTCTGTATTAAGAAAATAAATCGAGCCGCTTTTGTCTGGAGGAGGAGGAGGATTGACCTTGACCAAGAACTGAATCAAGGATTAATAGGAGAGTATGATCATTCACCAGTACCACTATCACTGCCAGATAGTAGATGCTACCAGGTCTAAGCAAGAAATGATCACCCTCAGAACATGTCTTCTCCAGCTTCTTGAATGGATGTGTTATCGTCTGCATAAACACACCAAGAATCACATCGTAAAAAGAAGCATCTGTCTCTTTCTGTTCCAGTTTAAAAGACAAAACAAAACCAACACCGAAATTCCCCAGAATTGTTAGCAAAGTTTGTCTCTTTCTAGTCAGCTCCTCTTCGTTGGGTGGGGTTTGCAAGCAGCAGAGGACCAAATTTATTAATACATTATCATGAGCACAAAAAATACCTGCAGCAGAACACCAACATAACAGAACTAATGCTTGTTTCCAACATCATCTGTATACAACAGTGCTGACACTGGATAACTTCAGAGTCCGTGAGCGAGGATTCACAGCCCATCAAAGATCCCACCCTAATAAAGTGTCAACACAAAGCTACAGAAATGAAATGCCTTCACCTTAAGGCGTCATTAATGCTAAGAGTGGCTTAAACTCAGGATTCCAACTACAGGTCTATCTGCACTCTGTTAATAGAAAAAATACCACTATCTTAGTAAAGAGAATGACTAACCCTCCCCTTCCAAAAACTGTATTCAGAATTAAACAAACAAACAAAAAAACCAACCAACCAAACAAAAAAAAAAATCCAACTAACAAATGTATTGCATTTAATCGCTGCATTAAGGTTATCAATGGGGCCATATTATTTTGCATTCAATGAGAAGCACGGATTTAAGTCTGGCATTTATTTTGAAAAGTCTGGTTCCATCTTTGCCTGTGCTTTCTTCACGTGAGTAGATATGTCCCTGGCCGTGCTTGTTTCAAAATTGTGGATTTTCTCTGCAGAACAAATGCCATGCTTTTGTCAGTATGTCATCTTACTTACACCAGAATCAGCAAGGCTGGAAGCTACAAATCATTTATCTTTATAATAGCTTAGAGTCCATTTGTGGCACAGAAACTGAATCACACCATTCATTCCAGGCATAACAGAAATCGTTGTATTCTTCCCAGTGGGTGACTGCATTGGAAGCTTGCAATGAATGGGATTAGATGGGATAATCACCACTAAAATAAGCAGACCCAATGGCTTTAATGGGATGATGTCCAAATATGCCAGCAATTAATTGGATACCGGAGGTGACTAAGCTACTCTTCGTTCAAACCATATAAATAAACCCCAAAATTAATCCAGGTTCAAGCAGTCCACTGGAGCCGGTGGAATTGCTTTGTACTGTGTCTCAATTTAGGCCACAGTTATCACACCAATGCACTGAGGAGAATGTGAAGATGTTTTTTGTCATCTGCCTATTGTTTGGGTAGTTCATGTCTACCGAAATGGCTTTGAATAGCTTCTGTATCTTCCCATTTGCTTCGCCGCTGTAAGGAAAAATCCCTCATGACACTTTAAAACAAAATGTATGACACAGAACTAATTCTGTATCATTCTGCACGCACTGGGCAACCCAGATTTACGTGAAACTGCAGAATTAAACCAGAGTTACACTGCAACTCTTTGGTTAACTTCACTTTTGAAAGCTATATACACTTTTTTCTTTTTTTCTTTTTTTTTTTTTTTACTTTGTTTACATACTAATATAGAAGTAGCTTCAGGGATAAAACTAAATTTGTCTTTCTACAAGGTCATTATGGCCTTTGGCTGCTCTTATTAGGAGCAGTTCCAGATTCTATTCATGCATTCTGAGCCAGATCTGTACTTTACAATCCTAGAGTTTTCAGATTACCATTGTTATGACTCACCCTGGTCATAGGGAGGGAGGGGTTTGGGTTTTGAGGTGGGGGGAACTGGAACACAGCATGACATTGTTTTGCAAGAATTATGTCATTCAAAAGAACTTCTACTCCATCTTGATACGGGCTGTTAGTTTTTCTATTTGCTCTGCACTCAGTTACAAGAATTTGCTTTGCTTAACACTGTCTACAGTCAAAGCTGTTATCTTTCAAGTAGACTCTTGGATTTTTACAGACAAGGTGCTCAGATGCCAACAGGAGAGGAAGGATAGATGAGATTCGATACACTCCAAATACATGTGGAGATAACGTTTTCTTTTAAGACAGTCCCACCTCTACCTCTCTGGAAGAACCTGTCTGTAGATCCATTGTGTTTTAAGCATGGGTAATACAGGTGCAAGAAGAATCAGGATCCTTATTCCCACATTACTTCCTGACATGTCTGTCTCTTCTGGATCTTTACTTTCACCGGGACATCTCTGCTCTAGCTACTGGCCCTGCTTATCTTCTTTTCCCAATATCTAACCAAGGGAACTTTTTTTCAGATCACTGCCTACGCAGGAATAGGGAGGTATAATGAGCCTTCATCAGGTACTGCTTTAGGCGTTTCAGCAATGACAGCACCTCAGTCTAATTACAAGATTGCAAAACTTTCTGTTTTAAGTATTCCTCTCATATCCGACATCGTATGTTTTCTGTAAGATGTCGAGTCTTCTTTTTCCGGCAATTTGCCATGTGGCATCTCATTAGAGAAGCCTACTGAAGAGTACAGCTTCAGTAGTAGGACCAATGCCACACAACAACAAAGGATGCATGGATCAGACCGTCAGATCACAGCAACTTGTTACCTCTGTGCATGTGTGGTGTGACTTTGTCAAAGGAATAACTTTGATAGAACCTCCATAGCTCAAATAAAGTGGCATCATGAAGACATATGGTCCTTTACACTTCAAAAATAACTAGCAAAATTCATGTGTTTTCAGGGAACAGAAGACAGAGAACCAGACTTTTCAGTCGTGGAGTCTCTCCCAATAATGCCTTTTCATCTTTTCATGATTCTGAGTCTTCCAAGGAGGAAATCTCTTGACTCCTTACGCACAAGGCTGTTCTGCAGTCTTCCTCAAACAAGATGATACCTACCATGTTTTCATTTAATTAAAGCAGAGGAGATCATGAGAGATGGCTCTTGTCAGCTCACTCCTGTCAGTGGCAGGACAGAAGAACAGGCATTTACATTGTAAAGAAGAGCGCTTCTATGATCTTCATAGCCCATCTTTCTAGGCCTATTTTCTGTATTCCTCTCTGGTTTTATTTTTATTTCTCTTTTTTTGGTCTCTGTTCATTCTTCTCTCCCCCCTTATACATAGCGATAGCAACCTTTTGCAAGGGTAGGAGAGGAAAGCAGAGCAGGGAAGGAAATATCTTCAGATTCCTCTTTTTTAAATACTGGTCTTTTTCTGATCTTCCTTCTGTTTTACCACTTTATTGCCACCAAATATTGGCTTTGTAAAAAGAGAAGTGGGAATCTGAAGTTAAGCCCATGTACCAGGGAAAGCTTGCTCTAAGATATTAGTAAGAGAAAACTTTTCTTTTTTAGTTGGCCCAAGGGTATCTTCCCAGTCGACAGCTGGCCTAGTTACCATGGAAAACAGAAGAGCTGGAGGGCAGGCACAGTAGGAAAGTGAGGCATAGACCTACATGAAATTAGGTTGGCTTAGTTTGCAGAGCCTCGCTGAAATTAATCTCTCATTTCAGACAGCTTGTTGCACTTTCACTGCTGGTTAGTAGACAATAAGTTTCATCTAGCTTTACAAGTCCATCTTAGCTCTGCTGAGACACGTTCAACCCTGGGACCAGATCTGAATAAACTTTGGAATAAGCTAAATTCCCTTTTAATGAACCCCTAACAAGAAGGCATTACTTCTTAAGCTTTATCAAGAAAATCTTACATGACTCTCTTCAGATCAAACCGTATAGTCTTGGGGTTAAAATTCATAGATTTAAATGTCAGAAGAATTTAAAGGCAGACATAGGAATGACAATCCATCTTGAATTCCTGATTTTACTTGCTGGGTGACCTTGGCAAAATTCTTAAATTTTTCTGTGCTTTTGTTTTCCTTTTCGAAAGAGGAAAGGATTATTTACCTTCTCACAGGATGCTGTGTTTGTTTGTAAGCTGCTTTTATGCCACAGAGGTAAATGTCATGGCAAATAGGTCTGTTTAATAACATTGCCACCTCCTTCCCAAGTGGTTCTCATATAGCCAGCATTTTTCAATCATATGGGAGAAAATAGCGGCCCCAGGCATTTTTTTTTTTAATCATGAGAAAAGCAGAAATAAGATTTAGTTGTTGTGATGAAAAGTTCAGCTCTAGTTCCAAGATTCCCAATCACATTTGTGGAAGTATTATTGTAGTAAGCAGATGTCATATTTCCATATGTCCTGAGTCAGGTAAAGAGTGGAGTGTGCTCTCCAGGGGCAGTTACTGCATTAGCAGAATAAATATAGATCAGCCATCTGACACAAAATGCTGCTGGGACTTTGAAACTCACTGGCTCTGCTATAGGTATCTTTCTTGTACTCAAAGTGCCGTTCTCATGCTCAGTCCATGTGAGGGTGCAGCTCGGTAGCAAACCGAGAGGCAAAAATCATAACTTTCCTTCCTTCTCCCACCATACACATGCCCGCCCACCTTTTATTTCGTGAATATCCCTGAATCAAACACATTTCTCCTTAGATGTGTGCTCTGTTGAGTGAGCAAAAATCTGTGTGTGACAAAAATTAATACGGGTAAGTGCCATATTATTTCTACCAGCAAAGTGGTGGCAGTACTCACAAGGGTGGCAGCCATGGGTGAGCCTTCCAGAGCCAGGCAAATTACTGTTTAAACCTCCTTTACAATGCTGTTTAAAAAACTCCTGATGATAAAACAGGGCAACAGCTGAAGACTGCATGTGTCAGCTTTAAACTGATCCAAAAAATGATATTAAAATGGACTGTTATTTAAGCGACTTTTCATTTTCATACCATGACCAAGCAATGTACTTCTGAGTGACACACAGCACAAAGCACTGGCAATTGCAAGAAAATTTGCCATGATGGCTGCTTAAATTCACTTCAACCAACTGCCCTATCAACAAAAACACATACAGGAGATCTGTGGGTTACACAAGTCACTCAGAAGCTGGCTAAGAGTGCCTGTTAGAAAAGATTAATTAACAAAAATGCTTCTCCTGATAGAAATCATCACACACAATGGAATGACATTATGAAGAAGGTTAAGTAGAAGAATAAATACTGATTTCTAATACCAGACTCAACAAAGGAAATGATACAGGTCAAAGTAGAAATTAGCTGAGCTATGTAAGCAGAGTTTTATCAGCTGTTCTTATGCCAAGCCCTAAGAAGCGTTGAAGTCTTGCTTACTGTCCGACTTCCTCTGTGCCCAGTGCTCACACAATAATTATTACAGAGAGCAATGTCTTATTTCCCGGACAGAACCCCACTTTCCTTGCTGAAGTACAAAACGAGGTCTTCCCCCAGCTAAAAATGTACAATGTGTTACAACACTCATGATGAGACAATGTTCTTTAAGTTAATCCCTGCCCATGGATTTGGCTCTGGAAATCCCTGTTCAATCCCTTCTGCATTAGCCAAGATGGCAGCTGCCATACTAAAGCTAATGAGCCTGATTAATATCAATTCAGTAAATTAAATTTTTTCCAGACATCAGATAATTTTTTACTAATCCAGACATTTATACCCATTTAATATCAGCTAACGTAATATAATTTCTCATTTAACACTAATTGAAAACTACAGGTTTCTTATTCCAAAGAGCATTTTTTGTCACTTATAAATTGCGGTTTTTTTATACAGCTATTTTTCAAATAATATCATCATCAAATTTTATGTTTTCTGCCTAGCTGCAGAACTTTTATACCTAAGAATGTGACTAGTGATGTGGCCAGAATGGAACAATCAGCTTATCTCTCTTAAAGGCTTTCACTGAAACAAACAAATACAAGAGTATAAGAAACAACTCTTCATACAAGTAGTGTTTAATTTAGTCCCTCTAAGCTTTGATGTGCTTTTCCTAAACAATTTCGGGTTTGTTCAACTTGCCTTCAGGCTTGGTTTCTTCAAATGCTGTGGAAGAAAGTGCACATCCCTACCGCTACGCCATGTGCTCTTATTCTAATGTAAAAGATAAAATCCCTCACTAGCTACAACCAAATGTCAATATTTATATATCAAAGAACTGACAAGAGGTAGGAGGAAGCACACTTCATTACGCTTCTGGGTGAAAGGTAACATCACATTTGTGCAATGGAGTGTTTGCGGTGGCCCAACGCTATCATCACTGATAGCAAGTGGAATTCCTTGGGGCTGAACATATCGTCTGACCATTTTTGTCTGTCCGGGATCCTGTCCTGTGGTTTTCACCGTGATACTGTCTTTCAGCTGTATCATGACCTGTGTGGAACACTACAGAAAGTTACTGATGAAAGTCTCCATCCAGCAGTTGATACCTATTACCAAGTTGCTTATTTAGGAGACACTCGTACCATTCTCAATGCTTCCTGAGATGAGATGCTACATAAGGGTCACCCTGATGGCTCAAGGATTGAAGGACTGTGGAAACTGAATCAGTAAACAAGCCAAGACAGTTACAGAATTCATTGGTAACTCACAGAAGCATGTAATAGCCAACATGAGGAGGGACCTCAGCAGGTCCTGTGGTCTGTTCCAATCAGGTCTGATATTGGATCAGGTTGTTTCAAAGGGCTTGGCCGTGGCCTCAGCAACAGGTTGGAAGAGTTCCAGAGTCAGGGTGCAATTGGGCCATATGATGATGAAGCTCCAGAACATGAAGCAGTTTCAAAAGATATGATATAATGACAGGCAGGCCTTCAAGGATATGGTGATTCACCTTAGGAAGACTTAAAATTCTGTTGACCATCATAACTTTTTGGAAATACCAGCCTGAGTAAGTAGGCAAAACACTGCATTTCTGAGTTGTGAATGCCACTCTAGTCTGCCTTCAGTCCCATCTTGCAATTTCTGGCAAGCACTTCTTGCTGGGGCCCAACTGTCACAGGAACAGCAAATACTTTGAGATTTCTGTGATATAGATTAATTTTAGGGTATGAACAAAGTCTCCCTATTATTCTTTACAGTCTAAATCACATCAGCCAAAATGACTGCTGGATACAGAATAGCAGAGACTGGGCTTTTGCCTGTGCCACTGCCTGGACAACATTCTCTTGCGTGTTTGCAATGCAAAAAATGTAAGACCTTCATTCTCTTAACGAACAGCTGACTATTTAGTTACCACTATTTGGCCTACAGTCTTCCAGGTTCTTAGGAAAGCTGAGGCAAAGGAGGATAGTTCAGTCAGTCAGGATTTGTGTGAAATGATCAAGTATGAGTCTCCAGTGGCTCCTCTGAAAGGGGAGTTAATGACTGTTTGTTTTCTAGAATCAATAACTTAGACTGAGATAGAAGCACAGAGTGGTTACATGTCTAGGCACAAGGGTCTCCAGAGGAACATGTAGCAATATAGGCAATCAAATCAAAATTACACTATACAGAAAGGGGAGAGTAACAGCACAGGTTATACTGGGGAGTAATGCTTTCTTGTGGAAGCAGTTCTAGATCTCCAAGTTCTCTCAGGAGGTCTTCACCTGAATCTAAACTTCACAGCTGGGAAAAATTAACAGCAGAACTATATTACAGTACTAGTTATCTCTGCTCTCCTCGCTGCTTTGCACATTACACCCTCTACCCATTTCCAAGTAAACCTTGAAGAAGGCTACAGTTTCCATACGTGTAACACCATAGATTAGATTATAAGGACTGCATGCAGGAAAGCATGTGCCCCAGCGTGTGTATATCTGTAAATATAAGAACACCACCTCATACATGTGAGAAAGGGCTGGTCTGGGAAGGGAGTTTAAGGAGGGCTTGAGGGAACAGTTATTTTAATTTCACTGGATGACAGACCGTGAACAATTGCTGGGGGAAGCTGAACAAGAAAACCGAGCACTTATGTAAGAGAAAAAAAAAAAAGATTTCTTTTTTTTTTTAAAATCTACTTGGATATAAGCCCTGCTACACAAGCTAGAAAAATGAAGAGTAAGAAGCATAAAACAGGATTTTATTGAGAGAGATGTTGAGGGCTGCTTTGTTGTTTACACTGAAATACTGACTGAAAAGTCACCTTTTATATCTAAGGATTTGGCCATTTATTAGATGAGATGAGAAAGAAAATCTCGGTTTTTGAGAGAGGGATGGTGCCGATTTGAAAAGATCATCCACATGTGTATGTGCCATTGCTTCTTTATTCAAGTGACTATTAAAATTTTGTTATTATGTTATATTAGTATAATACCCATCTCAGCACTCTCTCTTCTTTTAATGACAAGGACTTTACTATTCTTAGTTTTACTAACAAGACGGTTCATTTACTTGCTCATTTGCTATGGTTTATCTAGATCCTTATGAGGGAAGCAAGAACAGTCAGCAGTAGAGAGCAGTCTAGTTTGGCCCAGGCAACCTCTAAAAGCCATCTCCCAAAACATCACAAAAGTGATCACTTCTGCCGTTCTTTTCATCATTAATAATGTTAATAATATTAACAAAAAGTGTTGGTGTTTCTTCCATGTCTATTTACCCTCACAACAGAAACTGCACCACTCTAGAGCTGTAAAAGCTGCATTGCACTCCGCTCACGTGGCTCAACCACACCTCGGAAATTTGAAAATCTAATTTGAAAATTTGAAATCTAATTTTTTTTTTTTCCTGATGAGACCAACAGCCAGCATTTTATTTTGCTTCTCTCTGCTAAAATTCTGAACTCAGTGGAAACAAAGTATTTATAGAAACAAATGTGTATTCACCTTTCAAAATTTTCAGTGGAGGTAATTTGTATTAGCTCTTTGAAAGAAAGATAGACAAATGAAAAACAATAGCCACTCCAGCACTGAAGCTTTGATCAAATTTACAATTTACAACCAAATAATTTCCCATATATTTATCCTGTCTTAAACCCCACCTTCCGCTTAATAACACCATTTTTAAATTATTATTATTTTTAACATAAGCAAATGAGTTTTCCCTCAAGTAAGAGCCATCAATGAACAGCAGCCAGGTGACATATGGCGCAGGTGAGACACCAATGGTATTTCATAAATCATTATGTTTAAAAGACAGTGTGTTTTCAAGCTAAGAAGTAAGACAATCTGTTAATGGTTTAGGATTGAGGAATCCAGATGAACACCAAGGGGAGATGTACCTCATTTAAGAAGTTTTGTATTAGGGATTGTCTTAAAATATTTGTTGCGTCTCCTCTAGGTTGAATTAAAAAAATGCTGGTAACTTGTTTGAATGGGGTACTTCTCAACAATAGGGTGGGGGGAGGAGATAAATAATTCAAAATAGCTCAATGTGGCACTCATTGGGTTACCTCAGACACAAGTCTTTACTTTCACATCTCCAGTGACTAGTATAAGTACTAAGACTTTTTTTTTTCAACTTCATCTGGCACTTTGGATACCATCTGAATGTTTGCATCTAAGCTCAATGATTCTGTGAAAAGCTTTGATTTTTATGAACATTTTTGAAAATATTCAGTGTATTTAATTTACAACTTTACAGTAATCCTTCAACCACAGAATTATTTCGGTAAAACTACCACTATTGATATAATATTGTGGTAACATATCTCTGAATATCTTTATATAGGAATGATGGCCTTTCAGAGACAAAAGTCAATTCTTGGAGTCTGATTTTCTTTCTGAAACAATAAAATAATGTCATGAACTTTACCAAGCAGTATTCTGTGTATTTGATAGACATCACAGTGGAAGCCAAAGAACAATCCAGCTGTCCATCTTTTGACTGAGATGTCTACTGGTTGTACAAACTATTGGATAGAGTTTTACAGGCTTTAGATTTGGAAGGAATCTTCATTCCTTTCGACTCACTGCTCACTTTCTGTTATTTAATTCAAAGGACCAACATACGTGAGTTTTAACCAAGTGGGTTCTTTGCCAAGAAAACACTGAATGAGACGATGTGAGACATGGTCTGTTGCGTAATTCTCTTGCTTAAAAGGAGGTTATTACAACACGTTAGCAGCGTTGTTCAAGCAAAAAAGCCAAGCAAAGACAACCCATCTGACAGTTCTGTCTTTCCTCTCTCAGCTTATTTTTAATTTGGTCCCCGTCCAAATGACAACATTATGATCACAGAGTAATATACCATTTAGTATGGATGAGTATTCAGAAAGCAATTAATGCTTAAGGAAATATTTTTAAACAGCAAGGGTTTTATGAATTTAATCCTGCAATACTCATCATCTGCAAATACCTAAAAATACTGACTTATAATAACTCTGCACTGTTGACCCCAGAAGACCTTTTATCAATCCTTCCTTCTCTCCTCCCTATAAATATTGCCTTTTCTTGTAGTTTTTGATGCAATCTTGTTTTTTTTTTAATTTTAAAACCTGTTAATAATTATATTTGTCTATAGATTAGGGATTTGTTTTCTCAGAAAAATTCCCATTAGTCACAAAGTAATTTTCTGTTAAATCATGTCCTGATGGAACATATTCAACAAAGTATAATTCATGAGTCTCCTTTTTCTAATGTTACAGTCATTTAGACAAAGTTCCAAGGCCCAGCTTTCATTCTGGTGGAAAATGACGATTAAGCCTAGAAATATTAACCACAGAAACACACAACCAATAGAAATGTTATCACGAGCAATAATTCATTACACTGAATGTCCTGTATCCACTTGAAGCCTCTCTCTGTTTATCCATTCTTTTCCCTGAAGACGTCACTGAAAGCGTTCAGAAATAGGAATGACTTACTAAATGACACCTGTCACACAAGGCTGTGATCAACCGCATGGTAACTATAAATGAGGACTCCCAACATATCAGTCCAAGAAACTCAGAGCCTGCACTGCATTTATTCAAATCATGCAGTAAGAACTTTGCGACACACATTCAGAGAAAACTGGATTGAAAGCAACTCTCTAGGGCAACTCAAGACAAATTTTGCCAAAAACTGGTTCAAACAGCTATAGTTAAAACACAAAAGCTTGCTAAACTGGAAAGAGAAAGAGACCCATAACAAAGCAAGATTTATAAAATGTTTTACGTAATCTGATGCAATTTTTGAAACATCTGCAGATTCATTTTGCATACAATAATTGCCATTTCTAGAAAACAAAGCTTTATACAAAGGGGATCATAATGAAACAGCTTCCACACATTCATAAAAGGCAAAAAGTGAAAGTGCAAGCATGAAATGTGAAGAAAATAAACTTTTTAGATATTATACCTGACAAATTTAAAGTGAGGCGTCCTCTCCTAACATTTCACCTCAACAAGCAGGATCAGGTAGTGCCATGATCCGGTGGCAGAACAGTAGCCTGCTGGAGGATCCCTCTCACCGGCAGGATAGCTCTTGGCTGCAGAAGGCAATATTTCACCAGTGAAACAAACCACCAACTGCTCAGCTGAGAATCACAGGAGATTCTCCGTGCTGTTCACTTTCTGGCTGAGGATTTCAATCTCCAAAATCATTACAGCCTGATTTGGGAAATTTGCATCATCTTTAAATTGCAGCTACTGTTATTATTATTATCATTTGGACATTTCAGATTATTAAAGTTGGTCACTCGTCATATACTGGCCTGGCTCTGAGTACCTAAGGCAAATTTCAGTGCAAAGATATAGCTTCATGGATTACTTTCAGTCATCTTTCTCCAGCAGTCTTTCACAGTATAAAAACCAAAACAACTCCTCCACATCCATCAAATTCATGACTGAAAATTATCTATTTGAAGTGACAGAACTAGATGAATGTTTTGTCAAAAGCTTTCCTGATTTATTACTACTCTGGTTTACATCCCCAAATGTTTCTCTGGGACAAACAAAGATTATGCGAGGTATCCGTCAGGAAAGATTTTGGCTCTCTTGTTTTGTTTTTGAAGGAAGCAACAATAAAACATTTTTAATGGAAAAGAAGATGAAAGGCGCAGGTGAAAGGCTCTGTGACATCCGCACAGAGCCCTGCTCCCAATCCCTTCCTCAGCAACAACCGCTCCGCTTCCTCACTCCCGTTCAACTCCGCAATCGGGTCATTACAGTCTATCGCATCCCAGCATCGGAGGCATAGGAACAGACCCCCAAAATGCCACATTCAATCCTTTTCACAGAGGACACCCAAAAGACCACAACCATCTTTGATATCCAGTTAGGTTATTGGAGGGGTTATGGTAGGTATGACCTGAAGCGAGTAGGGAGTTTTCCAGCATAAGCGAAAAACTAGAGTTGTCAACTTCAATGGCTTTAAACGTGAAAGGAGTCAAACCAGAAGTAAATCAGACAATCGGTGTTTTGAAAAACAGCGTACTGAAGAACATTTTCCTAATGCTGCCTTATAAATCCTGAAGCAGCTAAAAGAATTAAGTCCAGTTGCTCTTTTTCTTTTTTACATTTTAAACTTAAACTTTTGAAGTGTAAAACTTTGCAACTCTCAGTAGGTTCACTTGTACACACACATAGTGTCGTATTTTTTCATTACAGTAACACGCACCAATAACTTTGGCATTTGCAGACTTTTTGATGTTGCACTTGTCAATGTTAATCCTCCTGAAATATGATTTCTGTCATGGAATTTCCCCTGTTCCAAAGAGGGGACACACACACAGAATTACTTCTATGTTCTGTAACTTATTTAGCTGCAGCTGAATACTTGTCTGTGCAAATGCAATTAATGGCGTGCACTCCATTTTCACCTTGATATATGATCACAAGGATGCCTTAGCTCTTCCTTTTCATGCTTGCACCCAATCCGGAAAAACACATAGAGTTCCTAGATTTCTAATCATTCAAGAACACATTCATTCTACTAAGAATCATTAAAAGAATTAAAAACAGATACGTGGACAACCATATTATTTTTTGTCCTATATCAAGGATTCACCAGTTTATATCATATTCACTGAATTACAAACCCACTCAAATTTGCTTTATTTTTACTTAATTTCTTTCTTTCTGTAAAGTGGCAATTTTTAACAAAGTGGAAAAACTAACTCCCCTCTTTATAGTTAAAATGTTAAAATGCTGTGTTTAGGCTCTTTGTTAACCTTTTCCAGTTGCATTTGCAATCTGGTTTTTAATTCTTTGGAACTTTTTTCCTTTTAGTTGGAAATTCAGAAGTTAAAATATTATTACTTTAGTCAGAATATTTCAATTTATAAACAGAAATCATAGCACCTACAACACCTTTGGCAAATAAATGTTATGTGCAGAACCCTTTAAATAAATAAACTTAGTTTTAGCAAAACATGTCACGCTATTAGTCTCAGAGAATAACTGCCTGATTAAAAAGCCACTAAGAATAATGGGAAGGGTCTCATAAACTGCAAAGAAGTATGGATTCAGACTTCTATCCTTTGTATGTGAAACCTTATAGACAGCAACTTTATAAATATTTCTATTGAATGGTAGAACACCCACCAATCTGCCAGTAGATTTGACTGAAACAATCATTTCTAGCATGCAAGCCAGGCCATCCAGCCTTTGGATTATCTCAGTTAGTGTTGTAGGGTATATTTATGAGACTAAGAGAGACACCTGGAACAGTGTTATCTGGCAGTGTTATCTGCCTCACATGGTCCACACGAGCATGGAAGTATGGGTAGAGCAGTGTTGTAGGACAGAGTGTGTCAAAGCTGGCTCACTTTTCCCCATCCTGTCTTTAAGGGGTCATTCCTGGAATGAATTGTTCCCAAACTGTGCTCCAGGGCTTCTTTTGAGAAAGCAGTCCAAAAGAGGGCCAGAGACAAAGGCAGCAGTTATAAAGTACAGCAGACCAGAGGTCTAGCACTTGGTCTTGCTCCCCGGTCCTCTTTTACTGAGCAGTATTGGCAGATCAAGGGTAGCTAGACATTGATAGCAGCTGGCATTGACAACCCAGAGTTGCAATATACTACCTCCTTTTATCAATTCCAGCTGTGGTCACAGCTAGCTCACTCATCTCTTTCTTTAGAGCCAGAAAAAAGTCAGTCTAAAATAGTATTTTTTTCTTAAAAACTAAAATGTGTTGATTTAAATGGACCGTTTGTCCACTCAGTCTGTAAATACTGAAGGTCAAAACCAACAAAGACTTATGTAACTACTTTGTGCTCCTTCACAACAAAAATCTCTTTGTTTCATTTGACATCATCTTTTTCTAAAACCGGAGTCTGAGAAAATTGAAAGTCTGTAAATTAGGAAACAAAATAATTATCTGAATGTTTTCCAAGGCAATAATCCAAGTCCCACATGGCTAATAATGAAATACTTAGCACAGTAGACAGTTGAATCATTATCTCACAAAAATAATGGTCTAATGGTGTTATTTACTATACACATAAGTAATTAGAAAGAAAAAGCTCACCAAATCATTGCTGTTTCATAACTATGAATTATGAGTTCAGAACTAAAATCCCTAGATGTGAATCCATTCTATGGTTGAGGTTCTCTGCTGTCCAAAAACCAATGATGATCATCATCAAGTACTCCAAATTCAGATGAAATTTACAATTATCGCTTGGTTCAATGACACATTACCTCAGAGGGTAGCAAGATTGAGCAGCTCCAGACTTGAACTCAAATCCTAATGCAGAGTAGCAAAACATCTGATCAGACACACACCGAGACTGGTTATTCACAGGGTTAAAGCTACATACACGATTAAGTGATCTTCTGATTCTAATCAGTAAGAAGGACAAAAGACAAAACAAAAAAACTCGTCTTTTGTATTTACATTAATGTCATTTTAATGGGTTGGGCTTTTCAGCCTGCTCTACACAGCTATTTAGGAAGTTCATTAATAATTAGCACACTTGACAACTTCTGACTGTGGGAGAAAGACACCATAATGTGGGAAGAGAAAGAGCTGGAGGATGGCCGCCTGTTTAATGTTCAGATAATAAAGAGTGTTAGACAGATGAGTATCTGCTTGATTTATTCCTTCTTTTGAAGTCTTCAAGTAAGTTATGGCTAATGTAAACCAGTTTTGACAGCAAAAAATATATTTCCTTTTGGAAAACATGAAGCAATAATTTATTGTTCCCGTGCCGGAGTGCTGAATGAAACTAAGCGCTAATGACTTCGGAAAACACAGTATTGAGGGACAAACCTCCTAAGAGTAGAGAATTTAACTGTGGTCTTTTTAAACTTTTATATATTGGTTATGCTCTTTTGGATTCCTAAAGTTCTTTTTATATAGAAAAATAAATAAAAATTGAATATTATTTTCTGCCTTTGAAATCAATGGTCTAATTCACATTGTTTTCAGTGCGCTGGATTCAACCAAGGTTTCCTTTTTAATCTCACATTCTTACTTGTCTACAAGATGTGGACTGAAAAAGAAGAGTACTCCTTTTCCTCTTGGTTGTCAGTCAAAATGTAGAAAAATGTTATAAACTAGAAAAGTTCTGTAAAGTTTTAGTGACTTAAAAACTCTAAGAAAACTTAGAAGACAAGCTACAAAAGGACATTTTGCCTTCAGCAAGGTTTTCACTCAACTTTTTCTTTTCTTGAGCTAAGCATACCAGAGTCTCATGCTCTGCCAAAATTCACAGACACTTGTACTCTTCCATGACAATGAAACCTGTTCCTTCGCGCCACCTTCAAGCAGCTGCCACAGCTCTTAGAGGACACTACGCTTCTCCTCGTTATTTAATCCTCCTGTGGAAGGCAACCATCTGTGAGACATACTCCTGGCCACCTGCTGCCCCAGCCAGCTGTTTCCATTGCACGCTGCGACTGCCACCTATGAAAGTAGCTAAAAGCCAAAAAAGCACTCAAGCAAGTGGGAAACCGAATGGCAGGTTGCCGGAGTCAGAGGGGTGGATTAAAACTCCAGCACAAAAGTTGACAAAAAAACCCCAACCCTGTGCGTGAAACACAGTGGGAAGGAGATAAGCAGAGACTTTCAGCATGCAGAAGGGCCCAAAGGGGCTCAAAGCAGGTTTTCCTTCCCCTCAAGCAACTTTTCTGCTTTGCTAGAACCTGTTTAATAACTTCTCCGCACAGCTCCAGGGAATGGGAAAACTTGATCCAGCCTTCTCCCCTCCCAGGATCTCTGGTGGGGAAAGACTAGAATCAGAGTGAACAGAAGACAGTGGGGCAGGATAAATGTTCTCTGTGTTTCCTGGAGGTTAGGAACTGTTGAAATAAGACTCAAATGGGATCTAAGTGGTACATGGGTCCTGTGCTGGTACTGTATACAGGGGCAATTTTTAGTCTCCTTGGGAAGCGGAGTGCATTCAACAGTACCAATGAGGAGTTGAAATACTGATGGATGCAAGTGGCCTAAACTCCTCAAGAACATAGAGAGGGGCAAAGTCACACATGAGAAGAAAAAACCTAGCAAACACAGGGTGTAAGATCAATTACCTTTTCACCCTAATTAGCAGAATTAACGGGACAAATCTTCAGCACATAAGAACAGACTAAAGCTATCCTGATTTACAACAGCTAAAGATGTGTCCCAAGAACAGTCTGTTCTGCCTACCCTTGCCAATTACTGTCCCATAATTTTTAAATAAAGTCTTCAGACAAACTTATCACTGCCTGACGGAAAGGAGTTAACAATTTACTATCCAACATTAATATTAAAAAGGTGATGAGCTGGTACATCATTGTTGGGTAACTGCTTATCTTTGGTGTGCAGGGAAATTGAGTCAATTTAAAATAATTATGATATTACTATTATAAATTATATTTTCATTAAAATAACTTAGTGTTGACAGTAAACCAGTTCGGGTAACTAGCTTCTGGATTTCAAATAGTGACATAAAACAAGGAAGTTAAAATCAGCTGACTTTTCCCCTGTGGTTCTGCAATCACATCAGTAGTTTTTTGAATTACATTAGAGTCTTCATTTCCGAGTTTTATTTTGGGCAGCTACACTGTGCACAATGTTGTATTATTTAATACTGGAATGGTAATTTCATTCATTACAATTAAAAATGAATATAAACTTGTTATTAAAGTTTGTTTTTACCAGTCCTTGCATCTTGATTGCTAATTTTATAATGAAACAGAGTACAACACTTGAGAATAAAATGTTACCTAATCACATTTCTTAAAGGAAGTTATGTGAGAGAACACGCACACATGGGTTCCCCACATTATTAAATGATCGAGATTCTTTATAAAATCTCTTCAGAAATAAGTGGAAGAAAACCTCCATTTTCCATTACTTTTAAAAAGACTGAAATTCAATTTGTAACATAAAGGGAAGCTTTTATTCATTAATTAAGGCTTTATTAATATAAACTATGAAATTACTGTTAAATTTTGTAAGTAGCATTTATGACTTGGGAAACTGCCTTTTAAAATACCAGAACAGGAATATGAATAATTACATAAATCGAAATGTTGGGCAGAAAACATTTTACAACTGAAGAACACGAGGGAGCAAAGTAATCAAAGGGAAAAAAGTGTACAGTGTGATGAATACAAGAAGAAAATTTTAGGGAGATGTGTGCCATACCTCTCAGGTTAGATTGAAACACTTGGGAAAAAAAAGCCTAAATGAAAGAGGTACACCAGCTCCTTCCACTAAATTGAATGGGACCAGTAGATGCTTGCGCAATTACTTTGTGCAGCTAAATATATATTATACACAGAAGTTTAGTCAAACTGTTTAAAACTTACCAATTTTTGAAACGGAGAGCAGCCAGCCAGCAAGTGAAACAACCTCCCAACCTAAAACTATTGACCGCTCAAGTTTACATTAGGTGTAAATAGTTCTGCCACTATATTTCTAAAGATGACTGCCGCAGAGGCGGCTGTAATTTCTGCCTCCCGTCATGTTATTTCTGTCACGTTTCCCCACTCTCACAGGTTTTGCCATATGGTAAGGCATTGCCATTAGATGAATTTGTTCTCAGAGAAAAGTCATCCGGTGCAGTTTATTGACAGGTTCTTCCACAAAAAACAACTCAAATATACACACCTGATCCACTAGCACAGTGTTTCCCTCTCCTGATATTTGGTTTTTTTGGCTGAGGAGGCCCTGGCAGCAAACTCTTAAGGCTGCCAAGTTTACATGGAAAGTTAGTGGATGCTGAGTGCTAGCGGGCAATGTACTCTCTCAATTATGGTACCAAGATCCCAGTGCTGACAATACCACATCTACTTCTGTCTTGTAAGACAACACCAAAATAAAATAATGAAGAATAATGACTAGAGAAAATAAATTTTTGTACTACAAATAAGAAAAAAACAAAGGTAAATGTCTTCGAATACTTCTAGAAATGTCTATGTGTGTATGTATGCTTTATATACATACACATATTTACACATAAATACATATTTATGTGTAAATGTTCGTTTTATGCATGTTCATTTTAAGATCTAATCAAAAGCTGTCCTTCTAGGAAACTAAAGTTCACATTTCACGTAGAAGATACTGTTTATGTAGGGACAAATAACACATCACTATTTATAAAATTAGAAATATTATTTGTAGGAAGTGGCTACAATCACGTGCAGCTTCGGGATACGCGTAATTGGAAACAAATCTAGAAAACTAGCAAACTAGTAAACTGTTCCATCTGCAACCAAAGCAGAAGATGATAATCAAAATATTTAGCAAACACTCAGTAGCTGATGAGATCTCCAATTGCTAATACACACAGGGACAAAAATGTGCTTGAAAAACAATCCATAGTTGGATGACACGAATAGAGCTACTACCAGCTGAAAGGCAGAGAATAAGGTGAACACTGAGAAAGATTCTATTTGATGTAGGTATGTATAGTGATGTTATATATTAAGCTATATACAAAATAAATGCATTTTGCCATATAAAATCATACTGTGCCAGATAAGGATATCTATTATTCAGGAAGGAATATCTGCTATATATGAGCCAAGATTATAATATTAGATAGCTTGAGCAAAATTTGGGGAAAAAATGGGGATCTACACAGGTCTACACTGCAAAGTAAAGATGAAGAAGACCACATACAGTTAGTGATTTTTCTTCTCAGAAGAAGAGATGAGTTAAAGAAAATACAGGTAAACTGATGGTGTTCCCTCTGTCCATTGAATTCTACAACTCATTTCTAATTGCATAGGAAAACTACAGACTCTCTCTTTAGGCCCATTTAAGAACTCTGGACTGGACATTTTTACCCAGTATGACTAAGATTAATACAAGATAGCAGCAATCGTCTCAGGCGTATTTCAGGCACTGTCAGAAAAATGGCTTGCTAAATGTAGTTCCTCTTTATTTGACAGATACGCTCATTAGGCATGTTATTGTTATCCTACTCATTTCAGGGAAACAAACACATTCATAATCCTGTTATATCTGCAGTAACAGTTCCGGAGATCAGGCAGGTATGAAAGTATTATCTATGCTCTATCCAACCTCACACTTCATCAACTAAATGATTACATTTCAAGTTGTTGTCTTTCCTTTGCAGGGAGGAAAGCGTTTGCTTTAAGGAGTTTGAACCAGTTGAACTGTAAATGAAAGCTCAGTTCATCTATCGTGACTAAACATGAAAAAAAACCAACCCACAAACAAAAAACAACCCCACAACAGTCTGAAAAAGAAAGCCTTGAAGTAACAGCATAGCGAACAGAATAACTACCACATGCAACAATACAATCGCAGGGGTGTATATTGTAGAGGTGGATGGTGAATGGCAGTTGCTGTCAGGACCGGTACTTCTCCATCATCGCAAAAAGGAACTACTGGAAACTCTACCATCACAAATCAGACTGATAGGCAAAGGGGTAAGAGATAGACTTCCTGTGTGTGTCAAAGTGTAACAACTTCAGGAGAGATGAGGGAAATCACAAAATACTTTATAAGTAAGCCAATGCTGCTTGGAGCTTGCAAATTTTGAGGAAGACTATTTTTCGCTCAAACCAGAAAATGCAGAAAAACACAAATGGTATCTTACTTAAGTTAATAGAACTTCCCCCCTACCTCCTGCCAGGGGCAGCATGAAGGCAGAGGTAAGTAGGTCTCTTGTGTACAATTTACCCATACCCAGTACTGAAAGGAGAATAAAGAGTGAGCAAAAAACTAGGTTTTCTGTTGATTTTAAACAAAAAGAGAGTTTGTCACTAATAGGACCACGGATAAGTTCACTATAACAGAGAACAACTATGGTAGAAATGGCAAAAGGTCTTACCAGTAAAGCTGATGGGCTACTTGGATGCTCTGAAGAGAACGGTTCAGCAGGAGTTTCACTAGAGGGCTTTCAAGACTCCACTCAAACTTGAGTACCTTAACAGGCA
Source organism: Arenaria interpres (assembly GCA_013399435.1). Classification (NCBI taxonomy): domain Eukaryota; kingdom Metazoa; phylum Chordata; class Aves; order Charadriiformes; family Scolopacidae; genus Arenaria; species Arenaria interpres. Next base: position 41,161 of record VXAK01026810.1, read on the forward strand.
AATTAATAATAAGAATCACTTGCATGCTCGCTTTACGGTCTTTCATTTATAAGAAAATTAATCAGACAGAACCCAGTGCTTAGTTTGAACAAAGCAATCCAACATATGGAGAACGCCCTAGCAATGCAATGAGCAAAGAAACTTCAGGACACAAGCGTCTGCCACCATCTGTAAGACAGGCGGATATCATCCTGATTCTGGCTGTATTAACATATATGTAAATACACAGCTTTTCTTCCCCCTCTTAAAACTATCAATGCTGTATTTAAACTTTTATCTGATTACCTGGATTGGAAAACAAACTTATTTGTGAAACAGAAAGTGCAAGAGGTGAAAGATCCCTTAAGTGTCCTACTCCGTGAATGCTGTGAAGCTGTGCAGGTTCCCTGGCTTCACAGCAGCAGATTATGTAAATATATTCATACATGTGCACATAGTTGTAGTATCTATCAAGATATGAATATATACGTGCATGCGTTATATAAATATATATTTAAAAATACACAAACCCCCCAAGAAACTCTGAAATGTGGAACTGTAAGCAATCCATGTACATAGTGTTACAAAGTAAGGGGATAAAACTTTCAAAGTAGCTGGCTCCTTCTGAACTGTAACAAAGGACCTACTCAACCACAAAGTAATTGCTTTGGAAGCAGCGGGGCCATAACTTGTACAACATTAATTTCCAATGAAATGCAATGCACATCTATAAAGAGAGAATTCTACACCCAAATTGCCCTGTTACTCTCTGCTGACAATGGTTTTCCCCAAATATGTGGTATTAAGAAAACTATTATAATGCAACACCGTTTGCTTCCTTGAATGCAACGAAGCCCTGCCACCACCAGCCCCTGGTTTGGTGGTCACGGCAAAATTTCTCTTGTTCAGGTGCATTTTTTATTTTTGTTTTTTACTTGAAAATACCTTCTTGTAGTACACAGGAAAGTTCAACCAGCACGCCAAACAACTACATTCTCCTGAGTGGAAAACCGTCTATATCTCAGTCCTGTTGTTAATTCAATCACTGCAGCAGCTGACCAGCCTTTCTTATTTATTCCTTCTACCATGTATCAATCAAACGGAAAGAATCAAAAGTATTTAATGAAGTTATTGATTTGGACAGCAGGCTTCCTTGGCTATCAATTTCTTCCTTACCTGAACCAGCTGTGGGAGGTATTCTAACAATTCATCATTTGACAGATTTTCTATTTGTTGGACTGCCGTTCTGCGAATATCTTGATCTGGAAAACTAGAGCAAAACAAATAGATATCATTAAGAGCTACTGAACCACTACAACTCTCCTGAACTCTCACTGACATGAAACGCTAGAAAAAAATGTTAGAAATGTTGAGGCTTTCTCTCAAAATGGAATAGGAAAAAAATAAATTCATTTGCTTTACTGTAACAAGAATCAAGAAACACACAGCAGATAGCTTAATTGGATTGACTGTTACAGTGTCCTACAGGGGAAAAAAACCCACAAAATAAACACAAAAATACTTCTTTTCATTTGAGTGATCATATGCTGTAATTTCCTTTATATGTACTGAAATATGAAGCAAGCTATGAATGTTCGCTTGCTGCTCCTACTTGCCTGAAATAGGAAAATTCTGTGCCATGGGAACATTTAACAGTCACTTGAAGACTTCTTTTGTTCTGAGCAACAACAAAAAAGCTTGAAATTTCCCACACAAAAAGGTTTCATTTCAGACAATTTATTCCAATGTCAGCTCTTCAGGCTCATATCACAACACAATAAAAATATTTTTTAAACGGAAGTAATTTTGAAATTGAAAGCATGTTTTCTTTCAGTTTTTCTAAAGGAAAATGCAGTAAAAAATTCAACCTCTTCCCCCAGAAAGGCTCCAAGTCAGTCAAACAGTCATTTCTGATGAGAACGTGTTTGAGTATTCAGCTTAACCAGTATTCTCAAAAATTCTGGTTGAAACCAGAATGGCTGTAGCCTAATACAGTTTTTGTCATGGAGCTCCAACCGTAAAAATGATAAAAGAGGAAAACATGGTGTATCAGCAATGACGAAACAGGAAAAGAAAGCTGGATAGTTATAGCTGGTCAAAACATTTTTCTTTAAAAAAGAAAAAGAATGAAACTTTGGTGTAACCTGACTGATCAAAACTGCCTCATAACAGAACATTTTCTCTCTTTTCAGAGAACATGAGAAAAAGTATACAGTGTTTCTTTTAATATTTGAAACATGATACATCAGATTTTGGGACCTCTTTTGAAAAAAATAAAATACAAAAATAATTTCCACCTTTTCGTGTGTTGCATTTGTGACATTAATTGTGATAGACAAAGAATTTCATGTACGCAGTAGTTGCCTAGATTGGTTCACAGTGAGGTGTTCTGCTACTGCCCCGCTTCCACAAGGAAAGGAGCGTGCTCTTCCGTGTACGTCTCCTGTGTGGTGTCACCCTTAGCCATCTGTCAGTACTTGAAGCTTGTCCGTTGCCATCCCAAGAGTCTTTTCTATCTTCTGAAGCAAGCTGGAAACGTTCATACAGACCTTTCTGTCGCCAGAGATGCAAGGGTGGTCACCTCTGCCAAAGGGGCAAAAATGTCTTCAAACAGCACCTACGTCCATTAGATATTGTTCAAAAGAGCTGCTGGGCTTTGATCCAGTTCTCTGAGGGCAAGTGCTTGCCCCACTGAAAGTGGCAGATCCCTCCCCTCTGAACTGATCCGGCTATTAAGCTCTTTTGAAAATTTCTGATGAGGCAGTCCAGGCGTACATAAAAATGATGAGTAAAGGACACAGATTATCCTGTCAATTCGCCCTGGAGAAAGCCCTTTGAAATCGGAACCGCGGCGTATGGCAGAAGGTGTCACAAGGCCACCAGTATTACTGCTTTATGAGCTCAACACAAAAAAGAACTGTTCTCTTCCCAGCTTCCCATTCAGCACCTTTTATCAGCAATATACCCACTAGAAATATAAATCAGAAGTGAAAGATGGGAGACAGTACTGCATTTGTGGCAATGGCCGCTCATCGCTATCAAGAGAGAAAGAGAAGAAATTGTAAGGGTAAGATCTCAGAAGTATAATGGCACCTGCAGCTCTAAACTTCACCTTTTAAGTTCAATAAAACTGAAGCAAACCAATATGTAACGCTTTGATCACTGAATTAGCTACAGGTCATCAAGTAAAAACGTGGACATTCTGACAAAAAATGGCTAAAAGCGGGACCGACTTGAAAGGCCTCAGTCTGTGCCGCAAACAGTTGCCACCTGTAGGGCTTTCAAACCCCCTTTTAACAATGCGGCTCAGGTCTGGTTTTATTACTTTGTTTGTCTGTTATGGTACATATTTGATGATGTTTTTAATACAGTTTATATTTGTTTGTATAATGGCCTTGATGGGGAGAGAGGGAATACGTTATAAATAAATTATCATGATAGCCCTGAATTAGCCTATTTTGCAAGGAGAATTTATTTATTTATTTATCCTAGGCAACCTATTAGGAATATGAAGTTGTTACTTTAATATTCGCACGGCTATTTAGAACAAAGCATATTTGAAGGAGGACTGCATATTAAAAAAATTAATCCCTTTCATATCATCCTATCTTCTAATTACGCAATTGCTCCAAAGGCCTGCGTGCCAAGCATGTGCAGATAATACGGAAATTAGTCTTTCCCTTTCCCTTCTCGCCTAGTTCAACAGGTTACTGAACAGTGAAATATGCTCTATACTGGCACCAGTCAAGCAGAAAAATGTTATTATTTTGTTACTGCTTGTCCTGACTAGCAGCCAACATCTGAATATATGCAATGCTATGATGAAAGAAACTCTTATATTTTCCAGATAAACAAAAAATGATAAAATTCTTTTAATCCCAACCTTTCCAGAAAATTCAACAGCTAACATTTGATTTGTTTAGAATTCATTTGCTGTAAGTCATAACTGGGCCTATGTCTAAGTTGGCAAAAGTATCTATAAGATATGATTAGAATAATGATGAGCTGAAGGGCATGGGCACTGTGGTGAAAAATCTATGGGTTAGATTGTTTCAGGAAACATGGCTCTTGTCACTCTTCTTGAATGAGATTGTGGTAATCTGTTGGTCCTGGTTACTATGTGGTTTCCTTCAATTTGTAAATCTTGAGGTCAGCTTGAGGCTGAGTTGGATCTTTTTGAAAGAATGGGCAGTTAACCACATTCTTTTAACTACCTGACAATTTGTTAAGCCCCAGATGCAATATCCATCACTCTCCTGGAATTTCAATGCTGTTCAGGCCACATGAACAATAGAAAAATATGGTTTACGCCTTACATTTGTATTTAAGCAAACATCTAACGTCCTCAGAAACACTAGAGCTACACCAAATACTTACGAACTCAAATAGTACTACATGGTGCTTATGCTATTCACTCTCACATACATCAGCAAAACGCCAATAACGGGTAAGGTCTAGAAGCAGATCTGAGTAAAAAATCCTATCCTTCACATGCCTGAAACTGTGCCATCTTGTAGTCTGGTAATTAATTAGAGCTAGAGGGGTTTTTCCAGTGAATAATCTTCCAAACTTTCGAGTGTTGCATCAAATCTGATTTCACTAATCCATAAATTAGTCTTGATTAGAGGCCACAATTAATTGATTTTTTTGGCTCTGTGGCTCAATGCAAGAGAAAGCACTTTAGGCCTAAGAAAAATGGCGGCTTCATCGTTTGGATATTACAGAATAGCTGATTTCCAGGGCTTGCTATAATGAATATTTCCCCTTCACAGCTCATCACACAACCTTAAGTTATAGAACTGATTACCTTAGTTATTTAACCTCAAAATCCCTTTTGCTTTTTTATTCTTCCCTCCCTCCATGATGCCAATGATTGACAGCCACCCATTTTACAACTTCTGTCTAAGGAACTGTAAGATTGTTAGGTCTCTCTTGAGACTTTAAGATGGTTTTTGTAAAAATTGGATTTTGAGCTGGATGAGCATAGATTACAATTTGCTTTAGAAGTAATAACAACTTACAGTCTTTGATTCTTTTCATATAGATAGCCAGTAGGGAGCTATTTGTCTATCTGTACCTTTCAGCTAAATCAGATTCAAACAGAAAACTAAGCGCTGCTGAGGCATCCTGTGGATTTGTGAAATTCTCTGGGGGTTTTAGCATCTGCCAGTGGTGACTTGATTGTAAATGAGAAATAGATGTGCATTTCATTTTCAAAAGTTTTATTATCCTAATTTTATTGCACTGTCTCAAATAACCCTATGCTGGAAGATATTTTTCAGGTAAATGGAACTGTACAGTTCACTACATTTTCTAGGATGTGAGGATCTCTGTAGAGAACAGAACAGCCTTTCAAGAACCGTCATTTAAGTTAGAGCCTTATGACACGCCACATACTTCTGCAATTCCCTTCACATTTTAAGTTCTGTTGCATTTTCAAAAAAGAAAGACTTTGCTATCATAAAATGCATGTTATTAAGTCTCGAATAAACAAGAAAGGCTGAGCTAGCAAACCCACTGGAGTGAAAGTACCAATTGAAAACAAAAAAAACCCGCTAGGCAGTAAAAGGTATCACGTCACAGACGAGTGCAACGGGGCCAGGATAGAAAGTACAGAAGAACTGTTTAAAAGAATAGACAGATAAGTTTTGGGTATTCTAAAAGGAACTAGACAGGAAGAGAGAAGAAATTTAAAGAATAATAATTAAGGAGTTCCTTTTTAGCACACAGATAAAATTAGCAGGGCTATTTGCTTTCTGTTGGTGACTTTTTTCATTCCTCTGAGGGCTTCTAAAGAAAACACTGTGTGAGTGTATGAAGATTAGAAAATGGCAAAGACTAAAAGAAAGTACAGAAAGATAACAAATACCATCAGTAAAAAGGACACTGGATTTTCAAAATTTTCAGTTGAAAAAGAGTAACATATTCACTCCTCGTGATAAGATGTGTGAACCCTCTCCACTCCCCAAGCCTGCCCCACTGCAAAGCTCATGGTCAGACACATCAGCTGTTGCTTCAGCTGATCTATTGGCAGATGGATCTGTACAATTTATAGAAAAAAAAAAAAACTTTAAGTCATGCTTACACAGATTTTCTACTGGAAATTCTGGCTAAACCAACTAGTAATAAGTTAAGATGTCATAGAGACCATATGGTGAACGGTATCCTAGGAGAGAAGAAGAAGAAATTAATAAAAAGGAGTTTTTCATTTGAAGCCTGCGTGATCTAGAAGGTTCTTCCTACCACGAACTTTGTTCTCCGTTACATTAAAACAAAAGAACAAAACATGGAAAACTTGATTATTTACAGGTTTAGCCTCCTGATTAGATTGCACACTTATGAACAGAAAGCCTGCCATATCAAGGCACTGCCAAGAAAGCTAAAAAAGTGGTTAAAGGCAGTGAAAAAAAAAGGATTTATACACATTATGATGCTTAAAATGAAGAGTTGTCTATTCCTAACAATGCATACATAAGTTATCACTAAATTTCACGTACATAATTACAAAGCAGTTTTAAAGCTCTCTCAGCAGTGTGTTCTGTATGTCGAAGTATCAAATTAACTGTAGACTGTTGCTTTGCTCTTATTTCTTTGCCTAAGCTCCTCTTTACTTTCCACGCTGATATACAACTACAGCCTTTTAAAGCAAGTAAGACGCAAACAGTCAAGATATGCTCTACTGGGCACTCTGCTGTGGACTCTCAGGGAACAGTTCACATTCCGCTTTTATTAAAACAATGATAATCTGATTCAACACTTCTAAAATCAATTTGGCTTTCAAAGGTGTACGGACAAACTGTGGCTTCAAGCTATGACATTTCATTATAATTATGAGCTAGAAAGTGAGTTTCAATAGGTATATAACCTAATCTCTGAAACTCAATAGCTACTGTACTACACAACGTGAAAATCAACAATAATACTGTGAGAGTCAAAGGCTGAGGGATGCTATAACCAAAAGGGCATCTTCTCTGGTCAAGGAGAGGTAGGACAAGTCATATCTTCCCCTACTCTGCCTGCTCCATACAGGGGATTTAAGTAAGGCAGCATAAAACCCCTCTGACACCTTAATGTCTGATCTAAAAGTCCTCTGAATTGGTGCGTGGTTTTAAATGAAAGTCATTTTCTATGCACTTGCCCTGAGAGAGCTAGAATTTAGCAGAAAGTTTCTAGGAAAAATTGTTAAGCCTACCAGTGAGGTTATGTCTTCACCTCTACTGATAAAAATTCTCTCTTCAGAATGGTTGCAGCCATGCACAATACTGGAGCATTTCACTGAATTTCACTG
>VXAK01026812.1:0-24506 GCA_013399435.1 Arenaria interpres
CTGTGATTCTGTGATTGCTGTACGTGCAGCGTGTGTTGCACATCTTCACAGCAAACATTCCGGAGTGTGTTCTGTGTTTACAACGGTGCATAAATTGTACAGTACATTTTCCTTATATAAGTTTAATGTGAGCATGGCACTTTCAGAAAAAACTAGTAAATAACTGAGAATAACCAAATACAAGAAGCCAGCCTGAAAGCATCTATCTTTTTCTTTGTTCGTTTCAAGATGCTCTGTATTTTGTCATTTTTAAAGCAGTCGTTGTATGGTGTTTATTGTGGAACAGCTCTCCTTTCTGCATTTCCCTCCGTACACAAGCTGCAGAAAAACTCCCTGTGGGAGAGTTGTGTTGTGCGTGGCTGTTACTGACGCCGTTTGTGGGTGTTTGGGATGTGCTCTTTGCTGGGCCGGTCTGGAGAGGGGCTGCTAAGGACGCCCTAGCACAGGCAGCACGCGGGTGAGCGCGTGGGACGCTGTGCAACCACACCAGCCAGGTTCACAGCCGTGAAATGAGGCGGTCGACACCGGTACCAGCGGCTGGACCACTTGCCAGGCCCGAGGATTTGGAAGGTGAAGGAGATTCCCCTCTTACAGGATCTCTCCTGCGGTAAATTCCCGGATTGAACTAGCAACACAGCAACGAGGGCATGACCGAATGCTCTGAGGATAGTGGTAGGTTCTGAGTACATTAGTAGTCCTTTGCAAGCGCTTTTCCCACACGGCGGGTACAAGGCACTTGCCCCTTAATAAAAATGAGATGATATTCTGCATTTGTTGTGGGTGGTTGCTGCAAGGACCCGGCAACGTGTAAATCTGCATGAGGTTTGTTAGGTGGGAGGTACTGCACCAGGTGTTTCAGGAAAGACACACAAAGAAGCAGGATACGTTCAGACTTTTTTGTTACTTTTTCAGGGAAGGTGGTTACGGGCTTTGCCGTGGGACCTGTGAGGAGCCCCTTACAGGTTGTTTATTCTTGTGCCTAAAGCAAAGGGCTTTTTCAGAGGTTGCACCTGCACTGTGTAGTGTAGTTGCTGTGACTGCAATGTCATACAAATTTCATGGAATCATAGAATGGTTTGGGTTGGAAGAGACCTTAAAGATCATCAACTTCCATCCCCCCTGCCCTGGGCAGGGACACCTCCCACCAGACCAGGTTGCTCCAAGCCCCATCCAGCCTGGCCTTGAACCCCTCCAGGGATGGGGCAGCCACAGCTTCTCTGGGCAACCTGGGCCAGGCTCTCACCACCCTCACAGCAAAGAATCTCTTCCCAATATCTAATCTAAATCNCTGTCTTCATATCAGAAGTGCTCCATCCTTCTGATCATCTTCATGGCCCTCCTCTGGACCCACTCCAACAGGTCCATGTCCTTCCTGTGCTGAGGACTCCAGAGCTGGACACAGTGCTCCAGGTGGGGTCTCACCAGAGCAGAGCAGAGGGGCAGAATCACCTCTCTCAACACGCTGGCCACAATTCTCTTGATGCAGCCCAGGATGGGGTTGGCTTTCTGGGCTGCCAGTGCACATTGCTGGCTCATGTTGAGCTTCTCGTCCACAAGCACTCCCAAGTCCTTCTCCTCAGGGCTGCTCTCCAGCCATTCTCCACCCAACCTGTATTTGTGCCTGGGATTGCCATGTCCCAGGTGCAGGACCCTGCACGTGGCTTGGTTGAACCTTATGAGGTTTGCACAAGCCCACCTGTCAAGCCTGTCCGGGTCCCTCTGGATGGCATTTCTCCCAATGTATCTTGACACAAAGTAGTTCAGTATCAGAAGGCATCTAGATACAGCACGTGAAAGCTGATTTGAAGCACTGTGTAGATTTTACGCTGCCCTTCAGTGGCTGCGGCGCGGACATCGTTACAAGAATTGCTGTCACTGGAGGAACAATGCAAAACAGAGCCTGGACAACCGTCCTTAGCAATGTGCAGCGATAAAGCATCGGTGTTAAACTTCATGTGCGTTTCTTTCTAGCATCTGTCTCCGTTAGGATACTTGTCTAACAGCCTGCATTTGTAGAGCAAGATAGATAATTTTATTTTCCTTGCTCGTGAACCGGGTCAGACACTGAAGGAAGCCTTCACAGGCAGTGAGAGGGTGTTACAACGCCAGGTCAGCCTGCCCATCCCCTGCTCCACCTCTGCACCACCATTCCTTCTCTTTGTCACCGACCACAGAAGGTCATCGCAACGCGAAAGTGTTAAACATGAGAAAGAGGGAAGCTGAGATGCCAGCGCTTAGGCATATTCTGAAATAACTCGCTGATGAAGTAGCTAGTGTTAGCTGATGTATCCGCTTCTATTATCATCTGAAATTGTAATAGACTTGAACCGACAATCCTTGCTCTGCTGTATTTGAATTTATGAAATCAAAGGTGTTAGCTTGTTCAATTGATTTAAAATACAATAATGAATTAATTACACTAATGTATTAAATACAATAATGTGGTGGTTTGTCGCTGAAATGAGCTGAATATGGGAGCCGTGAAAAGGAGAACTCAAGCTGTGAAGATCTGCAAGTGAAGTATTTCCCTCTCCGATTGCCTTGATTTGGATAGAAGATGTCATTAGGAAGCACAGAGGTGTTTGTTGAAATTTGGTGTGTGTTAAATATAGTTAATTATGCTGTTCTCACTAGGCACCTCTCTGTTAAAGTTGATGTGCTAATGCTTAATAGCACGTCAGCATGATGTGGGTGGAGAATGATAGAGATCTCTGGGCTAAGGCCAGCTGAGCTCGCCGTGGAGCTGTGGTGGCACGATTTTGCCAGCTAAGAGGCTGACTAACCGTCTAAGCTAATCATCACACTAGCATATTTTGATTAGTAAAATCAGTAATTGCTTTCCAAATTTATAGTGATGGCAAATTTTGATACTTCTAGCTTTTTTCCCCACTCAGAATGAAAGATCCTTACATCCTTAAAAGACTGTATAAGACAAAAAGATACGTGATGTCCTTCATGCCTCTCTGTTATTCAGTCTCGAGCCTGTTTTGTCTTATAAGGAAAGAAATGTAAAAATATACTCTTGAATCCAATAATGTTTCCTGTTTCACAAAAATACGCCAAAAAAAAATTGGTAATCTTTTTACCTTTGACTCTGTTCTGGACGGGTCTAATACACAGGAGTAAGGTTGCAGTTGTCATCTGTGAAATTGTAAAATAAAGGTAATTTGTTCATAATGTTATCTCTCTCTGTAGACCTCAACTGCTACTGTTAATATAGTGGTGACGGATGTAAATGACAACGGACCAGTTTTCGATATGTTTCTACCTAAAAACCTGTCCGTACAAGAAGAGGAAGCCAATGCTTTTGTTGGTCAAGTAAGGGTAAGTTATTAACTGGGCGGAGTTAAATTGTGTATTTTAGTACCAAAACTGTCCAGACTATTAGTAAAGAGCACGAAATAATTTTACCTTGAACACTCTCACATCAAAATATCTCAGGTTTAAATGCAAAGTGTCTGTTGTCAGATGTATTTATATTAACAAAGTCGTCTTTCAGACTTCAAAATACAGAACCGATTCTCTTCTCTATAATTAATAGCTGAAAAGGATTTTTCATTTAAAAATAGCACATTAAAAACCTGTCTTTGAAGATATACCACTGTAAAAGCCTGCTTATAACAGATTTACAGTGTTACAACGTTATCGCTGTGTTTTTATGCTTGTACTGATTTCTTTTAAAATATTTTTCTCACACAGTGAACAAGTGACACGTATATGAAATTGTCATGCATGTCAGAAATTTTAAGGCCATTAAGGGCTAAAACAGTTAAACTGTTGACTGAAATAATTGATTACCTGTCATAAAAATAAGTTATGCTTGGGGTATTGTTAATTTGAGTGTTTTGAAGCTGTGTAAATTTTTATAACATGGATTGGTCTTCTGGACTACTGAATGCAGATTCAGGTACTTGAAATGTACATCACTTTTTTTCCTTATTTTTTTGGCAAAGTCAGTTTTTCCTAATGTCAGATGAAAGATGAAAGTATGACTTGGGTTCTTTTGAACTAGCAGTTTAAAGTGTTGATTCATATTTCCTTCAGTGATGAGTTAGCGCAAAGGTTGGATGCAGTATGAGCTGTAGGTAAAAGATGAATTTAGAAGTGCGTTTTTTCAGGAATTTAGGTAAAAATTCTGCCTTTCTTTCCAGTAGCAACCATATCAATAGAAAATGGGAGCTCCTGAATATTGCTGTATTAGCAGTACCTTCAGAAAGAACAGGATATTTTGGGTAGTGTGGTAACCATATTGGGTAGCACGTAAACGTAATAACCATGTTTGTTTCCAAATTTATGTTATTCAGTAAAACATCCATCGGCGTTTCTTGTCTGTCACCTTTCTTGGTAATTTTTTGTTCTTTTTGAATAAACTTCTGTTGTTTTCTGGCATTTATGCATTGATAAAATGCTTCCTTGGGATGGGTTTGTGTTTCCTTCTGATTTCATTAATTATTCATAAAGTTTTGATTTCCTTCAAGTTATAATAGGTGTTTTGTAGACTTCTTTAGTACAGTTTGTTCTTACACTGAAGTGGTTCTACATATGCCTCTGCTCTGCTTGCTTTATAACCTGGTGTCATTACAGGTGTCCAAGGTCAGGTATAATTTTCAAGGGAAATAACTTTTGTTAGCATTGATGAAAACTACAGTTTTCCTAAAGCTTAATTTTGTTATGCTAGACTGAAATATTAACCGCGTCGAAGGCTGTTTTGAAGCCTTGGACATACAGAAATTAGGATCCCTGCAATTAAACCATGTTTAATTCTATGAATTGATAAGTTATTGCTTTGGGTTTTGTCATTGTGTTCATCTTATGTGGTCATTTTTCATTTTGCATCCTAAAATGTATGGACATGATATTTCAAATCAGTACCAAATACCTTTAAAATCCATTTTGTGGTTTGCTAGGTGCCCTCAAGGTGCAATAATCTTTTCAAACACAAGATTGGGTCTATTTTTAGCTTAGATGGAACTATAAAATAAAACAAGTTATTGAAACAGAACCTCTCTGTCTTACAAACTAGTATAATTTCAAAGTTGTGTTGAAATGAAAATATTTAATGAAGCCTTGTGATCCCTTATTCCTAGTTGTGGAAAGATAAAACTGGTTATATCATTTATTGTTCTGTTTATCGCTAGTCCTAATTCCCAGTCTCTGGATGGAAAAAGCTTTCTTTTTATAGCACAGATACTGCACGTAGCTTCTCTTTCATATTCACAAATGCAAATAGATAGTATAGAAAACAGTGATTTAGGCATCTGGAATGTTTTTCTGGCTTCAGTGAGATTGGTGGAATAAGGATGATGAACATTTAGGTGTAGCTATGTTGTTTGAGGATATTCTTGTTTAAAAACCAAAATAGCTTTTGGTGTGGTGTTGTGCTTGGCAGTGCATTAGAACCACGGGGAGGTATGGGAGAGGTTTCTATGGGAATACATTTTGTATAGAGGCTCTAACGGGGTTAAAATACAAAGGTCTATTTTAGACAAAAATAGCCTGGTAAAAGAAGGTAGCCCTTATTTTGTCGTGTATTTTCACTACCAAGAATGAAGCCACTGACTGGCAAGCCTGCTTTTCAAAATGTCTTTTACTGCATTTCTGTTTCCAGCAGAAACCTGAAATCCGCCAGAGTAAGCAGTGATATAGATGATTTAAAAAAAAATAATAAGCAAACAGGGTTTTCTGGTGTCCCTTTCCCTTTTGAATGTTGGCTTCAGGAAAAACACAGCAAGAGATTTTTTATTTTAAGACCCAAGAAGATACGGGCCCTGCTGCTCTTTGAGGCAGAGGACCTACTGATGAAGGATATGGAAAAGGTGCTCAACTACTTTGATGCCTTGGGTTTTTTTACTGGTAAGGTTTGATACTGGTAAGGTTTGGGATCATCAGCTGCCTGAGCCCAGGGGCAGGAAAGCACTACCCACAGTAGAAGATGATACAGTTATGGGCTGACGTGGGTGCTGAAGGATTGACCAAACAACCTCCAGAGAGTCCCTCACAACAAAATTTGTTTCTTTACATTCTATAAATTTATATTGTACTGAATTCTATTATTTTATTCACGCGAGATCCACCAAAATCAGTTATTATATGCTTTGATTATTAGCAGCAACTACTATTAATTAGTTTGTAATTATGGTTTTTTTACATTTGCCAGTTGACGTGATAGTAATGCTGGTAAGTCTGGGGATACAGTCTGTGAAGTCAGTAAGTAGAAAGGTAAAGCTGCAACAAATTTATCAGTACCAATATTGAAATGTTAGAAATAGTCTAGAACAGCTATTGAAACGTTTTCCCTATTCCTGGCTTTCTATATGGGCTTTATCTTCCTTTCCTCCCCTGACACTGCAGAACTTCATCTCTCACTCTGAAGTGCCCTCACTCTCCACCACTCTGATGGCTCTTTCTCTGCCAGCTGGAGTTCCTGAAGGCACCAGCACAGGAGTGCTGCCTGTGGGGATTTGAGGAGCATACTGAAGATTAAAAGAACACAAGCTAGACAGGATAAGGCTGAAAGTGTAGCAGATGTATTTCAAATCCCTTTTATTTTGCACAGTGTTGTCCCAATTGGAGCAGTTGGAGGTGTATTAGATTCCCTGCTGTTCTTTCATGTCTGATCATGGGCATCCCCCAGCAAGACAGGAGGAGAATTGCTGAATGAAGTTCTCTACAAAGGACCAAAAGGAAATGAAAAAGCTTCAAATGGAAAACTTGAAAACGAAATTCAGGCACCTTATTGTCTATTGCAGCCTAAACCAGCTGAGGTCCTGTCGAAGACAGGCATGTGATGATTTGCGTTGTGCAGTGTGCTGTTTATCAATACCTGGTGCGTAAGAGATAAAAAAGTGGAATGAAATTTAGGTGGGAATCGATGTATTCACTGCAAAATCTGCAAAAGGGTCCCATTTTTGCTCAGTGAAAGACGGTCCCAAGCGATTTGTTATGGACTTTAAAAATGCGATCTGCGGTTAAATAAGAAACAGTTGACCCGATGGGGCCCAGGAGAGGAAACAAATCACTCGACTGAAGTTTCTATTCATCTCTTTCTTGTATCTACTCAGATTCTTTCACACACACACATAATTTGTTTATTGTAGGCATATTTTTGTGTCACTGATCAGCACTGTTTGACATCTCCAACATGAATTTGTTGGTATCAAGGGGAGATAGCGACATGAAAGAAAAATGAGAAGGAAAATATGGATAAAGAATTACATGGCAGTGGACAAACCAACCACTCATCAGATGCTCAAGTGTCACTGGACCTTAGATCTTCCCTAAAATGGAGACAGTATAAATAAGCTCCAGTACAAACAGTGTGGGTAATACCCCTGTCATCTGCTGCTTTTTTTAAATGAGAGAAGAAACACTTAACTCAGTTGCTCTTTACGATGAAGCCATTCTACCTGTTGGAAAGCAAGCTTTGGAGAACTTTCTTTGATTGTACTGTACAATGGAAATATTTTGCTTTTGTACTTATGTGATAAATGTAAATTCATGCCTGTGGTATACATCCAATAGCATCTGTCCACTACGGAACAAAGCAAGGCGAAACTGTAAGACAAGTGAAACAGAGATGGCCTGTATGGCACCGGTCTACTGATTCTGGATATTTTCTTTTAATGGTATAGAAGTGCTTTAAATGTGTTGTGTATAGAAGCAGACTATCACTTTTGAATGCTAATGAAATTTAATTATGATCCAATTTCCTAACAGAGCTTTCTGTCTGTGAATATCAGTGAATTCTTACAAGCTTCTGTTTTTATCTAAATTCCTAAGGGGGTAAACCCCGCAAGTCTCATGAGTGAAGGCCCAGTTTAAATTTCATAGATGACGTTAAGGCTTATTGTGTTGGACTAAGTGACCTCCGGACATCCCTTACAACTGCATGATTCTTTCATGTCTGTCTTTCTGTGTACAGGAAAACTGCTTCAAATGCTGATGAGGTATTACATTACAAGATTTTGTTGTTAAAAGTCTAGAAAGGAATCTCGCTTTACCTAAATCACCGTAGTCATGTTGTCTGCAAGGAAGGTTCATAGAACAAGGCGTTATTTTCCCACAACCTGCACTGTAGATTACACATTAGCTTTACTAAATATACCAGCTTCTGAAATTAAATTCTCAGGTCTCCTATACCTTTAGACAACTTGTAGGAAAATTAGAGGTGGAGGAAAAAGGACATGACCAGAAAAAAGGGAGACTTTTTGGCAGGAAAGGACAGTCTGTGAGTGAAAGGAGTTACTCGTCTTTGGGGAAGAGTAAAATCATGGCCTCTGAAGTGAATCTCAAATACCCGGAGTGAGTCCGTGGCTACTGCTCACTGCAAATTACATTACCTAACAACATATTTTGAATTCATCTAATATATGTAAAAAGAATATGAGCAGCTAGGATTTCTGAAGTAAGAATCTGTAAAAAATTAATCAGAATTCAAAATTGGAGAATTTTAACATGGCAGATGGATAACAACCAGAGGGAATTCAGACCTTTGTCTTTTTGGTTGCAATGTGTGTGTCTGTGTCATTAATGTACCCGTTACTGTTTAGTGGTGTAACTAACTACCCCCGTATCTGTGTGTGTAGGGGTGAGGTGTGACTTTCCAGCTCTTAAACCGTTATTCTTGAGCTTCTGTTTGTGCTCATTTCTGTAACTTCATGTAGTTTCTTGTAAGCAATTGGATCATTCCAAGGTTGTTTCAATAGGACCTCTGTGGTCCTTGCATGCTTATTAAGAAAATAGTCTACAAGGTAGGGTAGAGAGACCTTTAGTAAGGCTTTCAGCACTGTCTCCCTTAAGATTCTCACAGGGATGGTGATGACATGAAGACTTTCACAGTTTCACGTCAGATAAAGTGAGCAGAGGGGAGAGTATTTCCAATAGGCCATGGATGTGCTCAAGTCCCCTTGCAAGTGCTTTTATTCTTGCTTCTCGCCCAGCCCCTATCAGTTCTGTCAGCCCCTAATTACCTAATCGGGGTGGAAGAGTTGTAGCTTCTCTGCATCACTGCATCCCCAGAGTCTGCCTTTAATCTTTTGCATGTCCATGGGTGCACGCTGCTTAAATTTGTGTACGGAAGAGGTGCTGGGATTTGCTTTTGGTTTAAGCTAAATGGTATGGTCCTTGCTGTCCTCAAAACGGTAAGTCCTGGGGACTGGAAGGGGATATGTAAGAAGGGTGAGAAATGCTGAAAATAGTAATTTCTATGAATAACCTTCACATATCTTAAAGTCTTTAGCTTAAAGTCTTATTTTAGCTTAATTTTATCTTTCTTTCCCCGTATAGTCTCTCAGATTTTATAGTTAGCTGTCACAATAATTATTAAAGGCTGCATCTCTACTTAGATGGTGAGAAGCAATGAAATGCCAGCCCTTGCTGAAGTCAGAGTCATCATCCCGTGTGCTTCTAGTTGGATTTTCACCTGTTTGTTAACAACCAAATTCCTCCAGCCTCTGAAAACAAGACAGATGCCATGGTTTCAATCCAGACCTGTGGCATGAGATGAGGTAGATGTGGTTGTAGATGTGTGCAATTTTTTTCCCATCTTACCATCAGTACTAGGCACAATTAGCTTCTTTCTGCTGCAGCCACACTCCCTCTGCTTTACATGGTTCCTTGAACGTAGGTGAGCTCGACACACAGACCGGATCGCTTTAGAAAGCTCTTTACCACCCATAACGTATGGTAAATGGGGTGACTTTTTAAACTAAATGGATTTCAGAAGCTATGCTCTTGTCTTTCTTGTTTCCAGTATTCTATTTATGCATTAATTTACACCATTGTCTTCAGAATAATAACATTTGTGCTTTAATGCAGTGGAAAGTCCGATAGTTGTTACCAGAGAAGCATTTCAACCATTTTCATGTTCACAGTAGTTGATCATTGAGAGTCCTGGGATTTTTGTATGAAAGGAATTCTTATTTTTGTCTGCCTGACACCTTGCTTCCCAGTGTGTTTTTAAGCCCTTTCATCTATTTCAGCCTGATGCGATACTAAATCTTCTGAATGAGTGGTTTCATGTCTTTAATACGTGCCCATTTAATATTTTGATGGCCGATTCCATTTGATTTGCCTGTTCAGATTTCTGTCACCGGGATAAGAAATTATGGGTTTCCTGAGCTTACAAATTAGGGTGGTTTCCATTGGGCCTGCTAACTTTTGACTGCAGTCTCTCAGAGATGTTCTCCTGTGACTTGGACAATTGTCTAGATCAGTGATTTCTTTTTTGAAGAGTGCCTGGTAGAAGGAGAAGTTGGGGAATTGCCTTGTGATACATGTCAGGTGTCTAACTTTTTCAAAATATTCAGACCTTGCAACCTCAATATCTGTACAATTGATATAATAAAACTAACTTCTTTTAAGTACTATTCTGTGAACAAGGGAAGACAACAGAACACAACCGAGAGTTGTTCTCTAGGAGTCTGACCAGTGAGATAAGTGGCTTCAAGTCCAAATGCTCTCTGTTATGTTCCAGCTCAGATTCTAATTTTAATGTTCTCTAATTAGGTGGGCTTATGAGGAGAGCCAGCAGTCTAGAAACATGACAAAAGTAACTTTAAAATGGATTAATGTTTGGGAGAGAAATGTTTGGGAACCCTGCTAAATGTGGAGATTTTAAACAATGTAAATATATTTCATCTGTGGTTTAGAAAGCTTTGGGTTTTTTGCTAGTATGTATATTTATTGGTTTAATTTCTAAATTGCTTGATCATATCATTGCCAAAGAATATACTCATCATAAAAGCAAAATTTCTAATCATCTTCCAAGTGAAAACAGGCAGAGCAAGTCTCTAAATTTAGGATTTGGTTGCATGCCAGACTGAAGAAAGCTTGTCTATCTTTAAGTGTTACAACGTGATTAACTTTTGTAGGAGGTTCACCAGTCCATTGAATCACGGTTTTGCAGCCATGAGTTTCCCGGTTTTCATTTATTTTAATTTATATTTGCTTGTAACGTTTAAGTGTTCTTACTGTGTAGTTTTATTTAGAGTCACATTAAATTGGTTTCTGAACTAACCCTCCAGATGCACTGAATTAGCATTGACTATGAAAGTAATTACCAAAGGTTTTCTCATCTTGTATAATGGTTAAAATATGTCAGTATTTAAAAATCTACCATGTGCTACCTTTACCCTAACAAATTACTCCAAGTGTAGTTATGAAAAAAACCAATAAGCTGGCGTGACTTGTGGTTCAATAAGACACTTTTTCTTTTGAAAAGTTCCGGGAGGATATACAGGGAACCTGTAGTGTTTTCCAAAAGCGCGTGTGTGTAGGGTGTTAGTTTGTTCTCTTAATGAAGTAGGAGTTGCCTTGAAATTTCAAAATAGCCAAAATTTGAGGATGCTGCCTCCGAGTCTCATTTTTGCCTCGCCAATGTTTTCAGACCAGCTACACCCACTTGAACTGCCCAGCCAGTGACAGGTCACTGAAATCGCCCCCTGATACTAGAGTGTCCAATTTTATTATTTATTCTTCATCAAGTCTGCAAAATAATTCAGATTATCACAGATTGTAACTAAGCCTCTGTCTCTTCTCGCAGTGTAACATTAAGTTTTGTGGAACGTCAGAAATTATATAGCAGAATCAAGTAAGTTAAAAAGCATTCTGTAGACTTTTAGTTGAGCATAAGTACAGAATAAAAGCATTATATCATTTCTTATCTGAAACGTGTACAAAACTTGCAGTCTTCCAGTCCTCCTGCAAGTCTGTAAAAGAATTATTTTTTTCTTTATATGGATAATGTTATTTAAAGATCAGTTTTGTCGGAAGTTCTGCGGAAATTAACTCTTGTAGGGTTTTTATTTTGAGTTGCAAAGGAGCATTGCACCTCTCTGTAATGGGCATACCGTGATGCCATGGGTGTTTAGGAGCATGATTTATTCATCTTACTGCATGAGATGCGAAGAGTTTGTGTGTGAAACTGCTGACAACACTGGGAGGGCAAAAGTATTTCCTTACTTCTTTATGACATTATTTTCACAGAAATCTTTCAAAACTCTTGGTGCCTTCTAAGATTTTGCTTTGCTTCAAGCGCGTAATGAGCGGAATAGGGAAATGAAAGACCGTGTAAAAGCAGGCAAAAATAAATGAAAGAGAGGAAAAACCTTTCTGAAATATAGAGCAGAAGAAAAATTCCAAACTTTTACGGGTGACTGACTTCCCCTTCTTAAAATACTTTAAAATAAATTCCAAGGGGCCAGAAACATTTCAAATATCTGTGGCCTATTGCTGTGTCTGGGAGATGTTAATTTTGTCCTGTGAGCCCAAACTCCCTGAAAAACAAGTACAAAATCCAATTTAGCACTCCCACCTACACTTGATTTGCTATTTGACACAATTGAGGAGCCTGGGAATCTTTTAAATCCATTATGAAAAAAATTAAACCCATAAGAATAAACCCATTAAACCCATTATAATAGAAAAATCATGTTCTCATCCATGAAAACAATAACCCAACTCCCACCAGTATCATCCTTTGTATCCTCCAGAACAATTTCCATCCCTCCCTCAAGCTGACGTGTTTGCTGGAATCCTGAGGTGCTGTCAGAGATCAGGAGGTTTTGTTGGAGTGGGTATGGACCATGGGGAACTTCGGTCCCCGAAGAAGACCTGAAGGAAAATTTCATCTGGAGGAAGTTGGGTTGGTGGCAAAGTGGTTCCTAAGAAGTTTTTCAGCTTTAATGAGGAGATACTTGTCGTGTTTGCCTCTGCTTTATAGACAAGTATGAATAACAACACGCTGCCTTGTTTTGCTGGTTTCCAGCTCCAGCAGCCCAAGCATAAACCCTCAATTAACCTGCCTAAATCCTGTTGCTACCCGTCGCGAGCAAAAGTTGTGGATATTAGCAAGAGGTTTCTTTTGAAAAGAATGATAATGATACAATTAATATTGTTGACATTTAAGCATTTGTTATTATATTTCAGAGTTAATGATCCTTCAAGAGATGTTTTGGTAATTCAGATCTCCCACAATTGTATTTTCAAGCTGCTTTAAGATGAGGGAAGATAATTTGTTACTCTGGAACGCTGTTGGTTTATATTCATGAGGGTTTCTTAGTAATGTTGAAGCATAGTTGGTAATGCAGATTTAAACTTAGCACAACAGATAAAGGCTGTCACCTTGCCGATTAGGGTATCTCCAGTAAATGTGGAATGTGTTTTGCAGGAAATAAAGTAGTGATTAATTTATATTCCTAGGTTTCCAGATTTGTTTTATCATGCAGTACTTTATAAGTTGGCCCCATGAGAGATGGAAATGAGAGCAGTCACAGAGATCTGAGGAGTTACTGGAGTAACAGCAGCAGTTACTAGAGACTTGTCAGAGGAACGTGCTTTTCCTAATTCTGAATAAACATACCGAGATGGGCGAGGGAGAAATGTGCATCTCCTCTTTCTGCATCTCTTGCAGCATCAGCAAGAGGGGCCAGTCAGCAAGGGGCTGTTTTGTTTCTTGTCATATTTTAAGTCTAATTTATACTCCTGCAGATGCTCTCAGTCTAAAGAATATAAATTACCTTCGATGAATGTAAAGCAGGCTCCTCTTTCCTGACAAAATCCTGTTTGTTTAGCCACGTTGAGTTGAGTGAATTTACAAGCTCTTCAGCTGTGTAACACTGGTGTAGTAAATTTGCCCAACAGGCTGCTTGAACCCGTTTCAGTAAGAAGGGAGGAAAACCCCTGAGCGTGCAGAGAGGGACGGTTCCCGATTTTTCTCTTACCCAGAATAGCCAAGTCAGCTTAGTTTCCTCTCCAGATTTAGCCAGTGTATTGCAAGTGATCAAACCCCAGAATGTGTTGGCAGATTTTGGGGTGATGGGTGGGGACTCGGGTGTTGCAGTAGTCCTGGTGTGGTGGCTGGGAGCCCCTCAGGCTCCTTTGCTCTCCTGCTTCTCAGCCCGCTCTGCCTCGACAGCTACAGGGGCTTGAACTGATACGTTCCTTCCCTTTGATGACTGTAGGGATGAGAGGAAGGAGGGCTAGGGTCAGGGCCGGATGCGACAAAAAAGTCTTCCAGCAGGAAAATAAGGCAGAAATGAGTAGGTTCTTTCTTCAGTTGTCTGGTCTCGACATCCCGCTGCGGCGGGGGAAGAGTGAGAGATGGTCTTTGGAAATGCGGGTTAGCGCTTGCGCTGCCTTCAACTTGGACAGCTTTGGCTTATCGTAGGGGGGAAGAATGTGTTCTGCACACATCCTACACACAGAGGCAAGATCAAATGTGTAGGGATTTGAAGTTCAGGTGAGACGCTATGGGGAACAGAAAGAAATCTGGCCAATTTTGTGCTCAAAGTTTGCTCCTAGTGGACCTTACCCAATAAATTAAGAATGTTGATGTAGCCCAGAGAAAAACAGTGTCTGTGATTTGTATTTCATAGTTGTAGCTGAAAACAGACAAGGGAGCTGGTTGCTGGAGAGACCCCAGAGCTGACAACCTTTCACACGTCCTAGCAGATACTTTTTTGGAGCAATTGGAGGAAGCACTGGCTAGAAACATCGGGAGCAGGTGGCAGAATCAGAACATCAGGGAGAGGTTCTTGATCTGAATTTGTAGTGTTCCGTGGCTCAGCTTGCAGAGCTTAGTCCTCTAGACAGGTATTCTGTGTTTGTTTCTGGAAAGGCTGGTATGGCCAATTTTGCCCGTGAAGCCTGGATTCGTACCTGCGATGTCTCTGTGCAGAAGCTCAGATAGTGCTGGAATGTCATAAGCCCCGGACCACCAAACTAGGTCTGAACTGAAGCATGCCTGAGACTTGCTGTGGTCCAAGAGTGCTGTGGGTTGGCTGGCTGGCTGCGGGTGTGTGGCTCAGAGATTAGTTGGGAGCAGGTAAACAAAGGGGTGCAACGAGAGGACATGCCCACCCCAGAGAGCTCTCTTCTCCTCCTTTCAGTGCTCCTCTGGTTATGCAGAAGGTGCACCTCCATGCAGCTCTTATAGTTGGATATTTTTTCATCCTTATTCATATCCAGTGGGTGATCATATGCAAGTCTTCCCCTCCATGTAGCACTGTGTAGTGGAGATGACGGCAGCAGTGCATGCAGCTCTGTCTCTCAGATCCTCTCAACCATTAGTGGTGCTGGAGGAAATTCTCACCACCTTCAGCATTTGAGGTGCAATACACTATTGTCCCTTCTTGGGATCTTATCCGCTAGTTTCGAAATTTCCCTCATTTTGCTGATTTCCTCTTCTTGGGTCCTTCTTTGTTTGTTTGTTCTCGGTTTCCATGGTGCCTGTGTCCCCTGTGGCCTTTGAGGGCTGTGTTGCCTACAGCATTCATGTTTGCTGTTTCCGCTACCTCTACAAAGCCTGCATTTCTTGTATGAGCAACATCTGCAGGGCTGTGGAGAGATTTCTGCCTGTAAATAGATCCCTAGCTCCTTTTAAGATCTGGTATCATCTGGTGGCCCTTTACCAACTGAAGCTTCAAGACTCTTCCCATGCTATTTATGTGCAAATGAGTGAGGATGAGTTGTGTTTGAAAGCCTTGTGTGACGCATTGGGGTGTAAGAATGTGCTCTTGGGTCTTTTAGTCCTTCCGTGGTCTCCTTGAATTTGTCTTTGGGACTTCCCTTGGGGCTTGGGTCCTACAGAAATGAAGTGTTAGCTTGCTTCTCTCCACCTCTGTTAACTGTAGACCTGGGTAGTTGAGCTCAGCGTTGGTAATGAGCAAATTGTATTCAATTTATTGGGATGTTGCCGGCTTCTGGTTTAAGGAGGGTGTTTTAAGGGTAGTTCAAGCAGGGCTGATTTTTGAAGCAGGACTTTCTGAAAGCCCAGCTCCTCATTGTGCAGACCTCCTACTCCCTTACCTTCTGGTCAAGGCTTGCAGTATGTACATGCCAGCTTGTATCTGTTGGAGACAGAGGTTGGGGATGAAATGGGGATGATTTGAAGTCATCTGTTTTGATACAAAGCGATAGCTGCAAGCAGGAACAGATGATAACCGTGCCACCAAGGAGTCCTTCCAGGACATCTCCATAGAGCTGCTATCCACAGCCCTCAAGAGGCTCTGTGAAATTATTTCCATGTGGAAAGAGTTAATTTTTTATACCTTTGAGATAGGATTCATTTAGAAAACAGATTAAACCCCTTTTCTTTCATATCCATAAAGAGTATGTTATCTCTTTTCAAGTTTATAGTGATAAAATGTTAATTAATGGAGATCCTAAAACGTAAAAGTGATCTAATTTGGTAAAATAATAGCATTTTCTTAAAGTGTTTTTTTTTTTTTTTCTTCTTCACAATAAAATCAGTTTCAATTCTATAAAAACATGCACTTAAATTTTAAACACGCATATGCATGGTGCCCATGGCCAGGGCTGGCAGCAGGGTGAGGAGTCTCTGTGAGGAGATGTCAGAGGAGGCTGGTTCCAGCCTTGGTCCCACGGGGCACAGCTCAGCCCATCAGTGACACGGGTGGTGCCTCTGGGGAATGGCATTAAGAAAGGGCAAAACTTCTCCCGGTGGCGAGGAACAAGCACTGAGAGGGAAGAGGAGCTTCAGGCACCGGAGCAGACTCCCCTGCAGCCTGTGGGAACACCGTGGTGGTCCAGGGAAAGGCTGTTAGGGGACATAAAGGCCCCTCTGCTCTGCCATAGGGGAGTCTGGGCTGGAGGAGGCAACACATGGGACATTGGGCCTTCCCAAGTCTCTCTCGGGGTCACAAAGCCGCCTGTAGGTAGGTTGGACAGTGCTTGTACAACTTGGAACTTCTCAGCTTTGCCCGTCTCCTCAGCAGCTGTGCTTCTGCATGGTGCTCATCAACGATGGGTGGCACGAAGTGCTGCCTGAGCAATGGGGTAGATCTGTAAATTGGCTGTAGCTGTCTCTGGTGTACCACCACAGATAGAGCAGGGAGTTGGGAGCAAAGCTGCTTTTTTTTAACCTAATAGATAATCGGACCACCCGTATGATAGAAATTTTAGTGGACAAAGTGCAGCAAACTCTTGTTTGCACAATTTGATGATTCAGTCAGAACAGCCATCTGAAATGGGAATTTGCCCCGTGCCATGGAAGCACAGGACTAAGGCAGGAAAAAGTGCACAAAGCTGATGCTTGACTTCTCACTAGTGTTATGGTGGCACTATAACAACTAGTTTAATTGGATTTCATAACGATGATTTGCCTGCTATTCTGCCTGGGAACAAAAGAGTCCTGCAGAATGTGGAAAAGATGTTTTGGCCGAAGGATGTACACAAATGAATTTACAACATATATAGTCATATTTTTAGGAAACAAATGGCAAAGCCTGCCGTATATTTGAAAGTAATTTCAATTTGCTTTCCTAAAAAATAAGTTTGTCTATTCAAAAACATTCTTCCAAATTAATCTTAAATAAAAATGTCACCTGGTTTATTCTCATGGTTTCCAATGGTACTAGTATTTCAGATTACTGAAATACTGGGGTGGGGTTGTTTGGTTTTTAACTCCAGCAGTTTAGAATCAATGCAATTGCTGTGATATGGCTTAGTCTTACATTAGAGGCTAAGTGTAAGGGTAGACCTCAGGCGTGAGTTGAAGATCTGTGTCTAGAAGGGTCACTAGCGCTGTTAGTGTCTTATCCAGAATCTCTGCAACTTACTCTGCCTTTCCTATGCTTTTCTTTCAGTGAGGCAAAGTATCTGGTACTGTATGCTCTAAACTTTTCTTCTTTACTAGCTTTTCGGTGGTTTGCCAGAATGTCATCTAGGAGGTCTTTCTGTCCCAAGCCAGTTATTTCTACAGAGGAGATAGAATTGATTCTAAACTAAGCGAATCAGCCCTAGGTTGAAAGATGTCAATTAAAAGGCTGTGTTATCCATAGACTGGTCATTATGAAGTCGTAGCCATTACTGCTGAGCACATTGATGTAGTGCTGGGGGAAAGCACAGTACAATTTTTCTTATTAACAATTCTAATTAACTTTTAATTGATTTCTAGGAAGATAAATGGTTTCATTACAAAGTCTTACAATGAACGCCTTCACCGGAATGAAACATTCATGGAAACTTCCTGACAATTGTTCTGATAACAAAACATGAAAATCTCTTATGATCTTCCCAGATGTCTGTCGCCTCATTTATAAAGTCAAATCAATGAAAATACCTTGTTCGCAGAATGGCCTTTGTTTAATTTACATAACCTTATTCATCATGCCATAATTTAATTAAGAGGAAAAATAACTGGTCAGCACTCAGACTATATTAAGGGCTGGTAGCTCTAGGAAAAACAAGAATTTTGTCCATCCCTGTAGGGCAGTTACGTAATAGCAAGAATTATTTGTCTGATACTGAAACTTGAGACTTATATGAGAACAAAGATATCAATTGAACAAAATCTAAACAGTTTTCTGTTGCAATCTTCTGCCTCTTCTGAGTGTAGAAGACTAAGGATAAGATGGGATAATATTTGGTTTTGAAGAACAGCATAAACTATATGAAGTAGTTCTTCAGAGAACAATGATTAAAACATTACTAAATGCAACAAACATGTTAAGTGAAAAGAAAATTTCTAGCTTATGTTTCATTCTACCTATCTGCTGACTGCATCCATCTTTCATCTAAGTATGTAGTCCGTAATGATTTTGGCAGCAATGAAACACCTAAATCAGTGTCAAATAGAAATTCCCCTCAGACACCACCTAACCCTGAAGGTACTTCAGCATGAGAAGAATCTGAGGGCTTGACTAGAAAAGCACTTAGTTTATCTTCTGCTTAAGTGCCCAGCTGTCCCAGGCTAAGCAGCTGAATGCGTCTTCTCTTCTGAAGTCGAGGTAGGGTTCAGGAAACCTACCTTCTGTCACTGAAAATTCAGGCATTTGTTTCTGCGTGATATTTTACCTTCAGCAAAATACCAGAGGGGGACAAGCTGCTGTGAACAAGAAGTGCTGAGTGGTCACACAAGCATTAGAGCTCTGTGGAATATTACCCTCGCTTACCTCAGTACTCCTGGGCAGGTACTTAAAATTGCATTAAAATGGGGTTCTTTTTTCTGTTTCTTTAGGCTACAGACCCAGATGCTGGTGTTAATGGTCAAGTTCACTACAGTTTGGCAAACTTCAACAATCTTTTCCGGATCACGTCCAATGGTAGCATTTACACGGCGGTTAAACTGAACAGAGAAGTAAGGGACTACTATGAACTTACTGTTGTAGCAACAGACGGAGCTGTGGACCCCCGCCATTCAACGCTGACTTTAGCCATCAAGGTGCTGGATATTGATGACAACAGCCCTGTTTTTACTAATGCTTCCTACTCTGTCTGCGTGCCAGAAAATCTACCACCAGGCACTGTCTTCCTGCAGTTAGAGGTAAGAAGGCATTATAGAGGGAAGAAGGTGTCTTGTAAATGTTCTGCAATACTAAGCACGTTCTTATTTGTCAGGGAGACTGCACTAAAAGATTGCAAACCGGAGAGGGGGAAGTTACCACATTTAACAGGCTGAAAAATGCGTGGCCTTAAGACAGGTACATAAAAATAGTTTGAAGCTGAGGTTCATTTGGAAATAAGAGCAATTACTAAACAAACAACAGAACCTACACTACTATTGTCACTTCTTGGAATATTGTTTTACACATTTAAAGCGCTTTTGATTTGTTTTTGAAAGCTTATATTGCTTCTACCTGTTTACATGAGTAGGAAGAGAGAACTGTATCTAAATTACTTCAGATGTTTAAGTCAAACCTAAATGTCTAACCTCACATTATAGTTAATGGAGATAAACAGTTGCTTCCAAAAGCAATTCACCCAATACCAAGATCACCATCTAAGATAGCTTGAGTGGTGGGCACCTGGAGGTGTTGTCTTCCCTTCAATGACTATAAAAGATACTCAGACAACTGAGAGTTAATTGTTCAAGGATGAGCAAGATCTCTGAGGACAGCAAAGATTCACTTCCCATAAGCAGCCTATATATCCTGCTGGTGTTTCGGTCAGCGTCCTTTAATGAGAAGAACCTGTCCGGAGCCAATTTCAACCAGAATGGTTTCCTCTGAACCTGACTATGGATGAATCTAAGGTCAAATTACAGCTGAAGTAATCACATAATACCCCTTATCCTGAAGAAGATTAATATTCTTTGTGTAAATACTGGTATGAATTTAAAACATGCATGCTGCCATAGGGGCTGAGAGCGAACGCCTGCTTAGCCCAGCATCCTCTCCCTGGCAGTGGCCATTAGCAGGTGCCCAGGGAGGAGAACAAGAGCACATTTTGCTTCCAGTGACTCCTGCTCAGAATATTGTGCTTATTTCATGTGGCAGCTATCTCTGGTTTTTATAACCTTAGGTGCATTTGTCTTCCTTGTGTTTGTGCAATAGTATTAAGTACATCAAATACTATTAGAATAATACAGCGAAGTTAAATTTGTTTGCAGTAGCTTGCGTTTTTATGTTCTTTAAATCTAGTAGGGATTTTTGGTGAAAATGGATTTTGTTTGGTTGTTTTTTTCCCTGTCTGTATGGCATGCTTTAGGCAAAGGATGTCGATCTTGGTTCTGATGTTAACTATCGAATACGGACACAGGAAGCACTGGAGTATTTTGCACTGAACAAATATACAGGCGAGTTATCGCTTTTGAAGTCCTTGGATTATGAATCATTCGCTGACACAGAAGCCACCTTCACCTTTCTTGTGGAAGCCTTCGATAGCAAGGGCACTATGCCTCCTGGTCTGGCTACTGTCACAGTGAGAGTAAAGGTAAGAGGAATAACTTAATCGGTTGATAGAATCCTCTCCTATTTGTTACAAAATCCTTCCTCGACTCCTACAGGTTTCTTGGTGAAACACCAGAGCCTGGCAGCAGTCTGTCCACTTTTCTGCTTTTTCACTCGTATGGAGCTGCTCCCTTTTTCTGACAGCAACGTGTTCAGTTAAACACACACTTTGTAACAGCTATAATTACGTTGCTATATGCCATTACGTAGTTAAATCATGAATCACAGATGTATGAAGTACAAGAATACCTGAGACGTATATAAACGTTACTCCTTTAGAAGCCCTGAAAGGCTGAAATAAGTACCTAATGGAATTGTTTGCAAAAATGACACCATCGCGTTTTAGTTAAGGCTCTCATAAATTGTAATTTTATGAACCATTCAGGTGTATTGAGTGCTGATGTGGCACGCCACATCCTATATTTCAGATGCTACTAAAGAACAGACTTATTTAGTGGTCTTGCACAACGAGTTGTTTTTATGCAGTGAGTTACAGCCTCACCTCTGGGTCTCAGTTATCTCACCAGTATCATGGGGATAAGGATAATGACATTCTGTTTGGTAATGATCCACAAATGAAAAGCATTTGTAGCTGAAACATTAGAACTTACCCATCTTAATTGGGTTGTTGTACTCATGTCCAAGACGAGATGGTATTTTAGATGCTCTAAATCATGCCTCCTTGCATTTACAGAGGTGCAGTTCTGGAGCCAGTCGGTCGAGTCCTTTTGTGCAGATGATTTTCTTTTTTGTTGTTGACTCTGTCAGTGAAGAATTGTGAGCTGTGGGAGAGAAGAGAGTTTAATTACTTGTATTTTAGCTAAGAAGCAAAAATTGTAGCAGGAACAAAAGCCGAGCTCAGAAATGTGGACTTTGTATCTGGCAACTTCAGTTTAAATGTAAGTCTGAGGAAAGTATTTAGCATATATGAATCAGGCTTGTGTTCAGCTTACTGTTTATCTGCAGATGCTAGGAATTGCCATGTGATTTTGAGCAATTCTGTTTGTCAGTCTCTAGTGAACTCAGAATTATTTTAGGGGGAGTAAATGTCTCCGATTATTAGCTTTGGTGACAATGTAAGAAGGCTTCTACACTACCTCTCCATCTCTGCAAAATTTCTCAGATTGAGATGCAAGTCACCTGTTTCCAAACAGTCTGTGCTCTTCCTTGGCAGATCCCAGGTCAATCAAAGAAAAATATTGCTTTAGACATCATTCCCTGAGCTTTTTCTGTAATGCTTTGAAGGAGGAAGTCGCTGAACCCTGTTGTTTTCCTAAAAGAAACTTTATGCCCAGCACAGTGAATTTTGGAAAGAATTAAAGTGTTTGGGTTTATTTGGGTGTTTTTGTTGGTTTGTTTTTTTTAGAGAGACTTGTTTTCAAATAGGAATATATTCGGAGAAAAGGTGTTGTTTGCATCACCTGCCTGACCCAGCTGTACGATTGTGCATTTGTATTGTATTTATTTATGACAGGTACAGAGGAGCAATTCAGATCCACTTGGTGGCCTTAGTGTAAGAGCAGATTGTGTATTGTCAAAGGAGGTGGTGTGGGAATAGGGAACTTAAGGGATTAATAGGATCCAAAAAAAGAGGTTTCTTGATTTTCTGGAAACTCTTCCCACACATAACCAACAAAAAAGGAGCATGATGATACTTGTTTGGAAAGGCAGGAGTAACAACTTCAGCAGTGAAAGGTGTTATGCTGGGGACAGAACTGGGCCTGAAAGTGAGGACAAGCAGCTTATATTTTAAATGAGAAAGAAAATGGATAAAAGAAATTATTAAGTAAATATTGTACTCAATGACAGGCTGACTTTTTCAACAGATCAGTGAACAGGTCAGTGGACATAATTAAATACTATATATTGCTGAGATGAAGATGATGCTTAGGTTCCAGCCTTGAGTAACAGGTAGAAGAGTAGTGTTTTGAATGGCAGTCGAGAGAGCTGGGGAGGGCTTGTGGGAAAAAAATACATTAATATCTCATTTCATTGGGCAGATGTCATTAATGAGTTTTATGTCAGATGGTAGAAGTTTAGAACCGTGGTCACAAGAGATGTGTGGAATAGAAAGAATGGTTTAATTTGAGCTTATGGATGAACATTCCAGATACAAAATTTATAGGGGAGGAGGGGCAAAATTGAAGATTGAAATCAGAGCCTTGTGATATCCCTGCATGAGGGGAGAAGAATCCACAAGAGGACACCTGAAATGGTTGATTCAAGAGACAGACCAGTAGGAGAGGGGTGCGGAGTCTCAGAAAACTAGTGAGAACAAGAAGAGCAGGCCTTGGCTGTGAAAAGAAATGCGGAAGTAAAAAGCATGTTGCAAGGCGTTTTGGGTTTGTTTTTAGTGGGAAAGACTCATATTCTCCATTCTTCTGAAGGGGGAGAGCCCTTGCACAGGGCTGATGTCAGCACGTCCTGGTGACCTGACAGAGGGTACTGCTTTCTCTCTAGCAGGGCAGTGGAGATGTTTGCAGGGCACTGAATCCAGCCCTAGGTCTTGAATGCGTGGTGGCATAAATGGCATGCAGCAGTCTACAGTGATTTTTTACAGCGATGAGGTAACACAGTGTATTACCTGATTACAATCCAGGCTTTTATTCCTCTGCAATTTTAACCGCGGTCTGAGCTGCTGCTTTAGGGCTTAGCTAAACAGATAACTCCTGATGAGCATGTTCACTGTTCCGTGGAAGTCATTTACAGTTTTTTGTTGGCCAATTAAGATGTCTGCAGAGGGGACTGAAGGGGTTCTAATACTCACAATTTCTGCCAGACCGTCTGCCAAATCTGAGCCCGTGTTCAGGGAGAGGGTGCTTCTGCATGGGGGTGTACATCCCTGCCATGGCCCTGGAGGAGCTGGTC
This sequence comes from Arenaria interpres, assembly GCA_013399435.1. Lineage (NCBI taxonomy): Eukaryota > Metazoa > Chordata > Aves > Charadriiformes > Scolopacidae > Arenaria > Arenaria interpres. The sequence goes on from VXAK01026812.1 coordinate 23,559, forward strand.
CCTCCTGCCCAGCCTGTCTGTTGCTCCTGCTCTGGGACCAAGAACTGGATGTGTCTGTTACCTCTTCGTAGGAATTGTGCTTTCACTTCATTTTGAATAATTATTAGCATTAGTATTAGAATAATTACTTTAATACAGTATTTAACTGTAGGCCCTAGCAGTTGTGCAGGTTGCGGTCTTCAAAACACACAATAGAACTAGAGAAAACAGGCAGCAGGCATTACAGCATTCCCTGTCCAAGAAAGGAATTCATGTAGCTGTTAGGGATTCAGTCCCTGTAATCCTCAGAGCAGTGTTTGTGTTACAGAGGTCTCCCAAGTCCTTTTGGGTTTATGCTGCTCCGTTAACATTTGTTCTTCTTCACAGTTCAGCTCTTAACGGAAAGCATTGTAATTTTTACTGTGTAACAGGATTCTGTTTACCAACTATGGACAACATCTCATGGTGTCATATATCATTTATGTGATACCAAATGGAATGAGCAGCAGTGCAGCACACCCATAATCACACTGATCTTTCCGGCTTGGAGGAGGGTGGATACACACAGTGACTTCCCTTAGACTCTCACTTTCAGCCTTTAGCATGACAAATTGCAAATAGTTTCTATTAACCTTCCCTGAACTTGATCAAAACACAGATTGCATAGCAGAATACTCACCGCATAAAAAAATAATTTAATCTGTTACCTGCACGTTAGCATTGAAATATATTATTGGACACTGCTGCAGCCAAATGGCCCTTTAGATTGTGTGGGTGGCTTATGACTCTTTCTTCAAAAAAAGCCAATGGTAAATTAATAAATTGTTGCATCTTTTCTAGTATTAGTGAGGAGGAACAGTATAAGTGGCATTGATTTCTTCTTGCCAGAAAGATGCAAACCACCTGAACCAGACTGAGATTTTTCTTTTTTCCCCAATTCTGACATTCATAGAATCATAGAACTGCCTA
>VXAK01026817.1:283-11557 GCA_013399435.1 Arenaria interpres
AGATATTTTATTCAGTCAACTAAATGAGTATAACTCTTCACAAATAAAATGAAGATGACTCCAAAATGTGGTGACTCTAATCTTTTAAAGATGAAACATTTACAGCGATTTCCACTTCCCCCCATATTAAATAAAGTAACTTTAATAAAGACTTACATCTCTAGCTTTCCCATAGAAGGCTTCTTGAAAAGCAGCCTCTAATGATCCAATAAAATAAACAGGATGGCAGTCACCATATCTATTTGAGATAAAATTTCCAATTAATAAAAAATTACAAAAATAAGTAATTTCAATATTCTACGTGTTCACATATTCAGTAAACATAATGTGTTGGCTAAATCTTTAGAAAGATGAAGTACTACACGCCATCTGTCCCCCAAAATTCAAAAGCTCTAACTAACTAACTACTACCTTAAGATTTTATCGTAAAAACTTTCTGCTTACATACATAGACAACTTAAGCTTTTCAATCATAACTTATTTCCTCTCTTTATTATATTCTTAAAGGTTAATTGAAGGGTATACTTGTATTAGGCATTAATGCATCTCATATATATACATAAGCATTTCAACACAGAGAAGTGAAAACAGAAGTCATAAAGTTTGCATTACTTTGCAGTACATTGGTTTGCAGCCTCTAGCTATTTGATGAACTATTGCAACTGTTTAACAATGTATGATTTGGTGGTATGAAGTTAAAAAAAGCATTTGCCTATTTTTTAAAATATTTTAAAAAAGACTTATCCAACCACTCGATTATTGTGAAAACTCTTATTGCAACTCTGAATATATTTTTCAATTTTAATCAGCTCAACTCTTCTGTTCCTGTATATCAAATGAAAATTACTATAATCAGTCTTTATCATCCTTCTGGACCCTTACATAATTAAGTAATGATATTAATTAGTGACAAATTAAATAAGGCAAGAATCTGTCACTCTAACTTGGATGGAGAAATAATTTTATTTCACAAACAGTTCTAACGAAGTTAAAATAAATCAGAATAGAATGCCTAAATATGCTATGAACCCGCAATAAAATATGTACATTTGGTTTATTTTTATTTTCATTATTTACTAATTTTTACTTAGTTTGCAACAAGAATTGCACGGTTAAATAGGCTAGGCTTACCTTGAAGAAAACTCAGCTGTAAATTGTAGTAAGGCATCTCCTTCATTTTCAGCATTTTCTGGCACTTTAAAAAAATGAAAAATATAAATTAAATGCAACGTTATGGAAACAGATTTTAATACGTGAACTCATTTGCTTCATGGATTTTTTATGTTGACAGTTTACTGAAGTGGTTACCAAGAGACCGTATAAATTTCATGAAAGACTATCAACTATGAACCTTTGGAAAGACATGAAATTTCCAGGCACCCTTATGAATATATTCAGGCTTTCCAAACAGCAAAATCCTCAGGTCCAGTGTAATGTGATATATCACTTGTTCAGTTAATACTTTGGACTTTAATTCATTAAAATGAAAGTACTGTCTTGAAAGGCTTGACCCACTATATTGCTCATTACTTTTTTCTTCTTTTTCTTTATTTTTTTTAAATTTCTATACATACTATTAAAATGTTTTCCCTATTATTACATATATTTGCTGTCAAAAACCTTCCAATGTAACAACACTAGTCCAATCCTAAAATAAAGAGTATATAGAATTGCATATAGGAGGTAACTGACTGCTCCTGCTCAATCATTTTCATAATTCAAGGACAAATCATTGCTTGAGAAACTTGTTTAATGTAAATGACTATTAATATTAATCACCACAAGATGCTGAAGATAAAAATCTGTAAAATTTTTAGAACAGGGAAGTGGAAATCCAGTTATCTACAGGAACATTTTGTTAGTGACCATAATTTCTCTGAGTTTAATTGTTATTCTGCAACTGTAAGCTAACTGTAAGGTTAAAAAACTTCCTCCATAGGGAGACATTTTCATAGTTGCCAATTAAGTTTGCAGTATTTTCATTTGATACATCCATCAGACATGACACTCAAACAATTCTATCATTCCTATCAAAAGATACTTTTCTGTTTCTGATTATGCACAGCCATCGTACCTCTGCCTTCACTACTGCTCTACAAACCAGTTAATTGTAAATTAACTGTCAACTCTTACTCATTGGCGATTTCCTCAAGGCAGATGATGCTACTCCAAACATTTCTCCATCATCAACTCCAAACTCTGTAGCATCTTCAAAGTCATCTCCATCACTGTCACTAACCATGTGGACATCAGTGCATTGCTATTTAAAAACAAAACCCAAAAAGGACCATAAGACTGTTACAGACAGCATCCTTAGTGAAATGCCAAATACCTATATAGTGAAAAATACTTACATGCTTCTGTAAAAATACTCAATATACAATCTACTTTAGTATCACTTCCATGGTAGGGGAACAGTCCTCGGAAAGGTACCTATCTATCATTTGCAATTTCTGACCTACAAATTTAGTCTCCATAGTTCTAACTTGGCACTCCAGACTACTGCTTGTTGAATCTCAAGCTGATTTATTTGGCATACCAATACAAAGGACAAAAATCAACATTTTTGTGCAAGCAGCTAAGATCCCATCTGTGCTTCCAACTCCCACCAGCAGACCTTTTGGACTTCATGTCCTCTGAAACATAAAGCAGCTCAGAAAAACCTTGGGTTTAACTGTTCAATGTTAATTTGCCTCTAAATTGAATTCTTTTCATGATTGACTATTCCAGTTCCACTTAACCTAGAAGTTATGGTGATGTTACACTACAGAAAATCTATGTGAACCCCTGAAGGTGCAACAAAGTGTATTATGTGAGGTTTCAGCTCTATCATGCAAGTGACCATGAGAGGAGCAAAGAGCTCGAAACATGCTGCCTCTCTCTCTACACCAGCTACAAAAAAAGAACTTCAAATAAAGAACATTTACTGAATGAACTAGGAAACAAGAAAACTCTACAAGGTGAATATAATCAGATCATTTTGAAAGAGTGAAGTAAAGAAGGAAGCATACAAAGTTATGCTGGCAGATCCCAGGAGAAAACAATAATAATCTATTTAAGCTGCTCAGTAGTTCGGGTATAGCTGGAACAGCGTTGTCTGACCATCCTCTAACTTTCAACAACTGCCCACCAGCATACATCCAGTCTTGCATCCTGACCGTATGTCACAGCTGTGTCTGGCCAACTCAAATGAGCTGAGCAGATTGAAACACATCCATTTTGTGCAAGAAGATAAACCTTATGTGCTACAGTTCTCTAAAGAAAACATTAAGAAAAGCGTGTGGAAAATGGGAAACTGCTTATATGAAATTAATTTTGTGGCAGGTCAAAGGCATAGGAAATTTTAATGCAAACCACTGTTAGTTAGAAACAACAAAACATGAGATTATACAGTCTGCAAACATCTTTTTCTGCAAAGACTAAAAATATATGATTCAGCCTTATGTTTAATTTGGAGTATTTTTCAACGCTCAGTAACTTGTGGCTGGCTTGCTTTGTCTTTCCTCTTCTTCTTCAATGACTCATTTACTCAGTTGCTTACTTTGTCACAATTATGCACTACAGGAACTGTCAACTGATTCTTTTAAGATGCAATTCTACTGATGTATTTGACAAAAGAAGGGACGGAGACCATGGCAAAATGAGCTTTCTCTGCTTCTTCCTCGAGTATACTGGTAAAACAAAGATGATGTTCTTACCTCCTCTGACTGTTCTCTTGTTTGTACGGGTGAAGTTCTTCTTCCAACTGTAAGTCGATGGCAAGGAAAAGTCAGTCCCGAAACAGCTAGAGTCATCTACAAACAAAGCAACAATCGTTCATTAAAGCCACAGTCTCAATTGAGGGTTGTTCGGTGTGTTTTTTTAAGGGTGCTTTGAGATTCAAACTGAAGACTACACTGCAGAAGAACAAATTAATTATACAAACATAAAGAAAGAAGCCTGGAAAACTAAAATGATTGCTTACATAAAAGTATTCAAAGAAATAACAACTGAGTTGTACAGGTATGTATACACAGAGTATCAAAACAAACTAAATGGAATTGGAAACTCAAAACTGTCTTGAATTATTATTTTCTCTGGAATCAGTACTGAATTTTAAACCATTATTTGTACGTGCTAACTTTTACAGTGGTATGCCTTTATGAAGTAAATGTAATTTTTTTCCTTCCTGATCAATAAGCAAATGTTAAAGGAAAAGCCAAGAGGTACAGTTACTGAGTAAAAACAGTTAAGTCATCTTGAAAAAAGCAAACAGATTTGTTATCTTGAAATAACAGTTTATCAACAGTTGTTACAAAAGACACAATCAGAGTGGCTACTTAAAAATACGTTTACTCTCCATCTTAGTCATTACGAACGTCAAAGGCACATGCCATGTTTCTCATATGGACAAGGACACCCATAAACCCAGTCATGCTGGCGAAACTGCAGTCAGCTGAGACAGGATAGATGTTCATGTACCAGTGTCAACAGAAACAACCTTTTTGCCTGTTGCAATATGCCTAAACCTCAACTTTTCAAAATTAATGAGATAGGAAAAAAGCCAGCAGCATTTGAAAGAACAAATTACTACCTGCCTGCAAGCACACAACAATAATATTTGAAGATCTGATCCTACATTGTATTTAAAAATGTACTAATCAATGCGACTAAAAATGTGAATTGTCCGCTCTTCTCTGGTCAGGAAGAACCATCTGTGCCACCCTTGCCATTTCAAGCACCTTTCACACATTTCTTTATGCAGCATTAAGTGTACACCCGGCCTTCTGCCCTCTTCTGAAAAGCACATCAACCCTGGTCAAGTGAGGTTGATGATCAGAAGAAAAATCTTCAGAAGCACCTATACCCTATCTTGGTAACACGTGGGGTAAATTTACAATGTGAATAGCTCTTAAAAGAAGATAGCCAATTCCTTTTGGCAACAAATCAAATTCTTGTACACCCTGGACCTGATAAAATATTTGACGGTGTACAATTCTTAATGATGTGGAGAAAGATAGTTCTCTCTGTATGTTCAAAATATTGTTTCTAATGGTTCCTTCAGAAGAAACACAGAGGACGGAAAAAGATTTTCTAGATCCTATAAAAATGATTATTTTTGCGGGGCACAGATTGAGAGACCTCCATTACATATTTCAGAAATACAGCATCCTCCTAATTAGACTGTAAAACATTAGGGTAAAAAATATTTCAATCTTCCTTAACAAAAACTGAAGAATAAATCATAAGCTTTAAATTTCATTTACTGCCATGCGCACTGAAAATACCCCATTTATTTTTATACATAATTCAGAATGACTTTATCACTTGTCTGCTAGAACTCACAAAGATTTAATTTGCTGCAGGTTGAAGCAGGCTGATTAAGCAGGCTGGTAACCAAATGAATGTTAACCTGTCTGAACTAGCCTAGTGTCACATTCTCATAGCAAGGTTAAACAGAAGTTTAGCTGCATACAAAGCCTAGCTATCGTCTTAAAGGAAGTGAGCAATAATACTCTGGAGCAAATGAAATATTAAAGACGACATACAGGTCAAGACCAATTACCCATGAAACTCCTGTGACGAGCATAAGAACTGTATTCTCTGCAGTAACCCACCAGTTTAATTAGTATTTTTATAAGCTTTTAATAATAAACAAACCTCAACTGTTATAAAACCTGAAACTTTGCCCTGTGTTTACCACACTATATAAAATACTGGTAAAACACACACACAGGCACGCTAACCACACACAGGCTGAAGTTCCCTATGTAACAGCATCAAATACCCTGACAGATGCCTGGAAAGGCTCCCGATATCTTTTACATACACATTAAAGACAGAGTGGTAAGATCAAGCAAGCAGTTATTGTGCTGCTTCATCGCTTGGCCCAATAGCTGGGTGTTGCAATTCCAATTTGCAACCCTATATTATAGTGTCAAAGCGTCTCTCAAAATTGAGCTAACGGCAGAAGGGGTTCGACATCAGAGCACATTTCATCCTACTCCCCAGACAGTTGCTGGAATGTTGTTTTTTGTGAACATTCACGTGAGAAATCGCCCTCCCCTTTGGCTTTTTTGAGAATGTTTTTTGCAAAGTAAAGGCTAGGACAAATAGAAGCTCCGCCTTTCATTTCAAAACAAGCTAGCAGCATGAGAATTTCTCCAGAACTAAGTTATCTTCATCCTAAGATAAAGAATCCTCTCTCAAGAGAGACTATTGCACCAGAAAGTTTAATCCTTATGTTGGAAATTATAAAAACATCAACGCTAAGCAAAAGATTACTTTCCAGGCAGTTCAGTCCAGTGCTGGGGATAGCAAAGCTCGACTTTCACAAATATTTTGAACACAGATGAATTTACTGATGGGAGCACTTGCTGAGTGTCTCATTGGCAAGAACTGCTTAAGGTATCAGGCTGCTCTCAGAGAGTTTTTCCTAAATACTGCATTTGCCAACTCCCAAACAGGGTTGCTGTATATTAGATACATGAATTGCTGTGTCGCAGCCACCTTCCTGTGGCAAGGGACATAACCTTTTTATCAGCTCCAAAACTGAAAACACTGGTCTGTAGCCTGAGCATCTGATTATCCATATTCTCGATTCATGAACCCTTCTGATTGGGCAACACTCAAAAGTCAGTAACTTTTCAGAATTATTTCTTTTTCTGCATGAAAATCACCATAATTTGATTACGATAGCTTCAGTTGGATGGCTTTCATGTGCACAAGAAGAGATACTGAAAGTCCAGACATATGCAGGACTCTTGGCACCAATAACAAGCTAGATAGATTATTGAATAAATAATACACTAAAGCAAAACTAAGGTTTTTCCTAAAATTTTTGCTTCTTAGCCAGCTGCGGTTTCATGCAAAATACTCATAGGCAGTATATCCACACATGTGCAAGTCCCTACTCAGAAGGTCTCACAGCTGAAAGGTACGGGAGGAGGAAACATAATCAGAAGTAGGCAAAATGACTTGCAAAAAGCCACTCAAGGCAATTACTGAAAAGCCAGATCTTTTGTCCATCACTACGTATAGACTGGTCACGCTTGTTGGAATTTTAAAAAGTCTTCGATTTCCTATAGCTTTTTAAGGAGAAAGAAAATAAAACTGAAGGCTCAAAACATTCCAGGAAGAGTGGCAGTAGGACAATTCTTTTAAGAGGCAGCATAGGTATTTAAACAAATGGATTGCTACTGACATGCAAATAGATAATGGTACAACCTGGACTAAACGTACACAGAGGATACTTGAAATAATCTTTTAACTACTAAAAGAAAGACTGCTACCAAACTTTACAACTTAGAAATTAGTCTAATGCTCACTTGTGCTTTCCAACACTAAGACACTGAATTTATTTGTAAACATTCAGTGCAAGATTATTTGTATTTCAATTGCCAACAGTAATAATTGGGGGATAAAGTTAAGCAACATCTTTTCTGATCTGATGGTGCAGGATTCTTTGCCAAGAACTTTCCAGATCAACCTAGAAGTACTTGCCAAATCCAGAGCAAGACCAAGTGTTTAAACAATAGATTATTCTTCCTGTTAGAAAGTGTCACCTTCATGTAGAAGCTTCTAGAAATATGCTTGAGAACAATCTATACGGGTTGGTGGGGTTGGTTTTTTTCAAGTATTTCATGACACAAATCCATCTGCAGCAGGGGAAGAAATCACGAACAGCATGCAATTCCAGAGTGCTGCCATCACATGCTCAGAATATGCTTGTTTGGTTTGCTTGAACGCACTTTAATGCATCTATCGAAACATACAGGTACTTACCCTGTTCCTGTTAACCAGGGCAAGTTATTAAATATAGCCCTTGAAGTGCATCACTGATAGTTGTCAATTTTAAAAAACAGCTTTTGACTGTTTAAAAGACCACTTAAAATGAGAAACAATTTCAGTCACTGAGACAGGGTAACTATCTAAGTATTTGAGCTACTCAAATGGAGAATCCTTTCCAGTCACTGGAGAGGCAGTCTTCCATGGCAGAGTATTTGCTAATATCATTTTTTGGACATAAACTAGAGATTCTTGATCATTTGCTCTCAGAAATTCAAAGGTGAAACTATAAACCTTACAAAGCATCAGGAAAAAATTCACAGAACACTTGATACATAAGCAAAAGAGAGGAGTCTATCAACGATACCAGATTTCGCCTGCTCATGGCACAGCAAGTGAAGCAACAGGCATTATCTGACAACAGCAAATTTAAACCTGAGCAAAAACCTTGCAGTGGACATACCTGCTGGATTTTTAATATACAGTAAAAAGATCATAAAAAAAATGCAATTTCTGTATTGCTTGACTGCTATGAATCAGTCGAATTATTCAACTAGCTGTACTTGTAATGCAGAATTATGTTTGGCTGTATATAATCTACAGAAAACTAAATGGGGAAATTTTCATAGAGCGATTTCCTCCTGAGGTAAAGTAAAATAATCCATGTTTTCTGCCTTTAATACTCAGAGATAAGGTAAGCAAACAAAATTCTGCTGTATGAAAGAAAGCATGTTTTCTGATACTTGATGCTCCTTCATAAATCTCCCGTAAAAGCAGACTAATTCCCAGTCCTACTCAAGGTCAGCTTGTAGTATATTAGGCAAAAGGAAGTAAAGTCTTAATAACCTGCCCCCTGGTTCTAGCATCATGAAAAACAATTAAGTAAAATTATAGTTCCAGCTTTCCAGCTGCACTTACTAGCACAGCTGCATGGAAGAAGCCACAGAAAAAAACCTTCCCAAAGATATCACTCCCTCCATGTGTAACTGCCAAGAAGGTACGTGCTTTCTAATGCATCCTGTCAGACTCCACAACGTGACTAGGTAGAATTAAAACTCGCATTTACTCCAATGTGGGGGTGGGTGGATTTAGTATACAAAGAGCACAATTTAGCCTTTTGGGTTTTGTAATGTTAAGGAACACTCAGATTCCCTAATCCCAAATCTTTCAAGCTGGTATCTCTAATTTCCATCTATTGTAGCTCTCATAATTGGCCCAAAACAACCAGGTGCTCCACTCTGGGCAGTAGCTTTCTCATCTGTCTCTCTGTAACGCAGTGTCTTTAAAGTACCACATCCAAGCATTTACAGAATTATACTTCATGTTCTGGGTATTGATATTAATCCTGGTAAAAACTGGCAATGCCTACTCTCCCCTCATTGAAAGAGAGGGGGAAAAAAACATCCTAGAGAGTATCTGTGCTGAAGATAAGTCTGCTGTTAGCACATATCGTTAATAGAGAGATCTGGCTGGATAAAGAACCTCCACAAGTCAGTAACTGCAGTAGCTCTCTCCTATCTCAGTATTGGTTTGAGAATGTTTTATGCCTTCGCTGTTATGATTGTACAAACAGGGCACTGCTTAAGAAGTAAAAGAAGATTATCTCCAGAATATACCAAAAAATATTATTACTTACCCCATGAAGTCAAATTTCGATAGAGATTATACAAGCATCTTTAAACTCAAACCTTTTTCTTTTGCCCTGGAAACAGCAGCAGGATGAGAGCAACACTCAGAGTACTGCTGAAAGCGTTGTAAAGTCATTGTGAGTAAAAAGTTACTAACTAATTAAGAAGTTCATGCTAAGCTTGAATAGTCTTTGAATTGGAGCTGTTTCAACAAGGGGAACTCTACTGCAACTACAAACTTGTAACCACCCCCAATAATTATTATCACAGTACATACCAACTCTGAAATCTGTTAACAGACATCTGTGGCCACTATTTAGTACTTTGGCCGTAACTAGCTTGTCATTATTAGCCAGCTGCGGTTTCATGCTAGAAACAAAAATGTTATCCTGAAATAGTATTTATAAATGAGGAGGTCATTAGCTGAACAAGAGCTCGTTCTAGAGGCTGCAGAGCAGGCAGCAATACACACGTGGAGATTTCTAATACAGATATATCACACAAGAAATTCTTAATCAGAAATGAATGCACTGTTGCCTACAGACTGAAAGCTAATCCTGGTTCAAATACTCCATGTGACAGCCCTTTCACTGTGCTCAAAATGTGAGCTGCTTAGCTTTTTCATTTACTGGTTTACTCACTGATACATAGCTAATGTATAAAGAAACAAACATGACCAAGTACATTTCATAACACGCCATGCTCAATTGTTCAAAATAGCCTAAGACAGAGGTGCCTGTAGCAAAATACTCAGTGAGTGGCAGGTGTCTCCACTCTGAAAACTTCACTTCCATATAATTTGATTCTTTTTCTTATTGGAGTAATGACTGCGATGCCTTTTCCCCCTCATCAGGTAAGAGAAGGGGTAAGGATAGAGGGGTAATGCTTTGTCGAGAATTCCAGTTTTCATATTAAACTTACTATTCTGTTATCTGACTTCTTATTATCACAGATGCTAATTCCCTGAGTATGATAAAAGTCAATGACTCTACAGATGTTGTACATATGCATTTTCTTGAAGCTAGGGGGAAAAAATGGCCTTTTTTGAAGACAAATATATGAAGTTTGAGAAGGAACATTTCTGTCCTAGTTTTTCTGTTATACTCTATATGCATATATAGTACTTCTGGCTGAGCTTGGATAGGAGGTGTATTAGGGATCAAATGCTTTCATAGCCCAACTGCACCAAGAGTAGTAAGGTAACAAACAAGACAAAACAATTAATCCATTTTTGACATCTTGCCTGAATTGCACGGCTCCTGCAAAGTGTGATTCTGTGAGCCTTTCTGTATCTTGATGTTCAGTCCATTCTCTATCCTTCCAGCCAGGGTAGGTTACAATATGATAAGTGAGAAATTCTCTCGCTTTTTTGTCTAGACAGACTTCAGTTTAGATGTCTGCAAGGCATACTCATCCTTGCTAATCCCTTCTTCTTGATGGGCAGATCCCAGAAGAATTCAAACAAATTAATTTCTCCCAGCCTACCAAGATGTCACCCATCTCTCCTCACTAGACAAATTAAGTTCCCTGTTCAAAAAGATTACCATACTAACTGTGCAGAATGGGAAATCAGAGAGAAATACTTTTTTCAGCAGGGTTAGATGAAGGCACAGACCCATGCCACAGAACTCAGGTCAGAATTCTGAGTCGGAATTCTCAAGGTGATCTAGAGAACTGCAGACCAGTCCGGTCTAACTTTACTCCCCCAAAAGACACAGGACCAAACTACAAAACAATTTGAAACACCTAGAAAATAAGTTATTCTGTTTGTTGCTTACCACTGGAGCAAGACTGCCCAGGCTGCTCCACAGCTGAGGCTGCTGCTCCCAGCTCACTGGCACTTCCATTTTTCTTTTGTAACCTTTTTTTTTTTTTTTTG
>VXAK01026817.1:11577-19077 GCA_013399435.1 Arenaria interpres
TTGAGATTAAAGAAGTAAGCAGAACAAAAAAAGGAAGGAATATTTTTATGGTGATAGGGAGATAGCAATTAACACGGCACATGGGAAAATCAAAGTGTAAAAGGGAGGGAGAAAAGGTAGAGCAAGTGAATGATGGCACAGAAAGTTTTGCTTCCACACTTGAAATGTAAGAGTGGGAAGGTTTTCATTATACAAACAGATGAAGAAAATAAAGATTTCTGAATGCATCCAGCACAGCCCTCAACTATAAATACTGAAGCAGGGGAAATAAGAGTGTGGGAACTCTTTGGCAGTTTTTTTGTGATTCTCCAGAGAACATTCGGTAGCTCCATGCTCTTCCCTGGTTGGAGACCCAAATACAGAGAAACCAATCCATGCAGGAAGGAGGTGGTGGGCTCCCAAGCAACTCAGGCTATTTCTGACCATACTTGGAGTTTCATCATTTCAAGAAAAATGATGCTATGACACAAGAGATCTTTCATATTAGGTTGTTCTTGCCAGGGCTCTAATTCTCAGTGTTTAACCAAGCATTATTAACAATGTGTGGGCAGCCTGTTGTGCTCAGACAAACCCTCACTAAATTCCTTGGGAACAAATAGGTGCTCACCACTTTTAAACCCATCACTTATCGCTGTATAATTATACATTAAATAATCTATCTTGTTTTCAGTGTCTAACCTCACAAAGTCAAAGGGATATATAATTTGAGAATTCACGCATGTTCATGTTTAAAAGTAATGTTAAAACGTTAAGGGATTAAAGGTTTTCTGTGAATTAATGTTTATCTTTGCTTCACTCTTTTCTAAAAGGTAGGAAGTATTCTTTCATTAGTAACAGACTGTGAAACTACTTCTATCCATACTGAAATACACTTTATACATAAAATAAGCATTGTCACACCAAAAATGAGCAAGCATCCCACTGTAAATTGAAGACATATTAAAATGAAAAAAAAGTCTATCAAATGCATTGTTTTTAAATTTAGAGAAACAATGGCTTTTTTTTACTTTGAGATTAATTATGAGACTCAAAGACACTTACTACACAGAACTGAAGGGCTCTCTTCAGCCTGTATTGGTCAAGATGACATTGCTATTCAAGTTCACTATATAATTTTAAAAATAAATTAATCAGTTAAAGCTCATCTACTACCCACATAAAGCCTTATCCCTTCTTTAACAACAATAGAAAGGGGATGTAATTCTACATTAGCCACTTCATCTTTTGACATCAAATAGCATGAGCTGGGAAAAACAGTCAAGTATGCACTGGGTTTGTTTGTTTTATTAAACTATTATACAAATATTAAAATGAACAGAAGAGTTTAAAAAAATTGACAGCCCTTGAAATTAACTTCCTCTGGAAAATAACTTCATTTTCATTACGCATCTTCAATACAAAAAAAATATCTTGACAGGTATTCAACGTTTCATTTTAAACACTAACTGGATGAAAAAAAAATCTCGAGGGTGGAGTGTGTTCAGGTTATAAATCAGCAATGCTTATTTTAGCTCCTCACAAAGTGTTGTTGAGATAATTACTGCTGACAGCTTTATTCAAGGTTCATTTCACTTTTTCTACTATTTTTCCCCTGTTAGAAGTTCAGCAGGGCCCATGGGAAGATCCACCCCTCACACCTGTTGGGGTTCTTCATGTTACTGAGGCCAGTTTGGACACGTCACTTCAAATTAGCATTGTGCCAGCGCGCTGTGACAATTACTTATCACAGGTTTAACTTGAAAAAAAGTTTCTAATCCAGCCACAAGAACAGTGTCAGAGTACGTAATTTAAACCTGTCAACACAGGTTGTAGGAAATTCATTCCAGGGATTTCAGTGATGTTCCCATGGTAGATCTTTGAACTATAATGAAGATTAAGATCACAAAGGAATGCTATAGAGTTAGAATACAGAACCTGAATGTTTAAAAATTAGTATTTTTTAAAAAAATTGATTAATTCTTTAGATTAGGATTAAGAGACTGCTTCGCTTAATTCTCCAGAATTCTTCCGTAGTTTACCCCAAAAGGCTGCATATTAAATGGACATATCTTATTGTTTTGTTGCAGCATAAAGACACAGCCCCGGGAGATCTTGACACAACGTGCTGAAGGCAGCAGCACCGCAAAGATGCTCTGGTATCCACTTGTGGATAAAAAGCACACAGGGTGGGAGGAGGAGGGAGGCTGGAGAAGAGTCCACGACACAGCTGAACAGGCCCCTTGTGCCTTTCAAGACAGACACCAGATGAGGAAACGCTGGGGCCACAGCGACAACCCCGATAAAGCCAGCTTCACAAAACACGAACCACAGTTTCCGTACGAGCTTGAGAAAAAGCAGTGCCCGGTCCTCTGGGAACACCCAGCTCTGGTATGCCGGTTGAACACGCATGCCAATTTTTGCTACGGTTGCCGCTAATCACCAGCCGTATTACTGTGAATCTATCACTCTCATTTGCTAGCTGAATGAAAGAGAAAACGATCCCTGGTTTTGATTACTTCTCATTTGATTAAGCCTAGTTAGGCAAGCCAGGAATTAAAGCAGAAGGACAGATACTGTAGTCCTTAATGTTGCTTCGAACTGCAAATATATTTAAAGGAAACAAAAGGAAAATAATATTTCCTCGTTCAACAGATTCTACAAAGAAAGAGGTATGCTTGAGAGACTGAAATAAATACCCATGATCACTTACAGAGCTCATTCTTCTTCTTAGACAAAAACTGTAAATATTAAAAAGGATGAAAAATCTGCCAAGCCATTTGCAGCTATTTGAAACACAGGGTAACAGAATTAAATAAACGCTGAAAGACCTGGAACACAGTTAAGTATAGACCATGAGGCTAATTGTGGATCTTGAGTTAATTACTTTCCACTGATACGTTTTCTCAATGGTCTTTTACATCAGTTTTTTTTCTTTCCTTGGTCTGAACCCCAAGGCAATTCAGCGTGCTAGCCTCCAAACTCTGGGTGATTCATTGTGTACTTCTGCCTTAGGATTTTTAGTTCATGCAGAGAAAGCCAGGCTTTCACATCAAGTTGATGTTAATGTGCACTGACAAAGCAACAGTAAAGGAGCTTCATGTTTGTCACAACGTGCACTCTTTAATTTAGTAATTGCTTTATACTGATATGCAAATAATGACACATTTCCCAAATTTCCAGTTCCTCGGCAATGCTTTCGCTAATTACTCAGTGGTTAAAACTTACGCATGTAAATTGGCTAAGTGAATTTATTAATAAGTACACCTGTGTGAATTGATCTATAAAACATCCATACCCAGGAACAGGTCATAACTCACTGTACATTCATTCCCAAACGCCTCAGGAACCGAAAATAAATATCCCCTCACCAAAACAAGAGCTGTTATAACTAATAAGAATGTTATTCATACATAAGATGGAATTCCCAACCTTGCCCAAGCTAGAGAGAGACTGCCTTTAGGCGAAAACAAATACCAGGAGTCAAAGCATCCATCCATTTCATGTTGCCAAATGAGAGGAGGATCAAAGTAAACAAAAGAAAAGGTCTATATGAAAAAGGACAAGAATCCCGCTAGTACCTGAAAAAGTGGGAAACCTCCAGCATCCACTCATCCATCAGTTGTCTGTGGACCATCACATGCCCTGCAGTCTGGTTATGGTTATTGCTTACTCTTACTTTTGATACTCTAACAGCCACTGTGAAAAACTCAGCTGCACTTAACATGGATTCAGACTCATAACAACTGCAAAAACACTAAAACAGGGTTAACCTGTCTTCCTATATTTCCTTTCCTCAAAATTCTTCCCAGTGTAAGGGCTGAAAAGTAATCAAGGTACTAACATTGTCCTGGGTATTTGCTGGCTTCTGTATTCAAACACAGTGTCTGTTGGGTTTCCAGTATTTTCTTTAAGTAACTATGTAATTGCCACAGAAGAGGGTATAATAATGCTGTTCTAATTCTGACCACAAATTCCCTATTTTTTGCTATTCAGAAGAGATATAAACCCATTAAACAGATTTTTAAGGTAAGAAACAATTGTAAGCAAAATAATCAGCAACAGTATAAGCCATCAACCAATTTGATTCATCCAGCTCACATACTGCCTTCAGATACTCACAGATACATCTTGGGAACTGCTTTGCATTCACAAAGAGTATCAGCCAAACACTTGGCACGTTTCTGGTCTATGGTGGGATGCCATTTACTTCACAGCATTGTACGATGCTTTGGATGGCAAACAGAAGAGTGCCTGGATATGTTTCCAGAACTATATAATTCCTTGGCAGAGTTCAAGCAGTTGCACTGAGCAGCGCTGCTTCCAACACATGGTTCAAACACTGATGGGCTTTTTATGCTACCTGGGTATCACTTTGCGAGGAATTGGGTTTTTGCGATGTTAGCCTTTTGAAAACACGAGTTCCTGCAAAGGGTGACTGTTTCTTATTTTCTATTTCCCTTTCCTGGAATATAGGAAAAGGCCTTTAACTCTTTACATCAGTAGAATTAAAAGCACTGAGTACATAACTCCCTCAATTTAAGGAAAAGGGTTCAAAACTAGAAATAATAAATTGCATTAGTACTAAACAATACTTTAATATTCTTTAATGGTAAGTTGTTGAGTTGTCACAGTTGCAGCTAAAAATGCATTAATTTCACCCAGTATAATTACGTATTGAATGTGCTCAGTTGATGTAGAACCGTTTCAAGTGTGACAAACAAAAGATAAAGAACACAATTAATAAATTAAGCATTTATAAAGGGTCTTTCTATTCAGAGACCTCTAAGGACTACATAAACGTGAAACATTCTCAACATTTTAGACTGGATTTTCTTGGGCACTTAACAAAAATAAGGGGGCCAGTTTCTACAGAAAATCCAGCTGAGGCCATGTAGCGACTTTTCTTTGACTTCTATGAAAGTTCAGCATTAAATCTCAGGCCTCCCTTCAGAAATGCGAAGGCTTGAGTTGCCTAAGTGTTTTATTAAATGTCATAAGTAAAGTCTGCAGAGCTACAAATCTGTCTCAGGTCTATGTTTTGAGCACTGGGCAGCAACTATGTTTAGAAAAGGAATTCAATCCAGCAATTGGATTGCATTGGACCCGAGCTCTTCTCTTGTTTGGTAGAAGAAGTTACCTGTCTAAAATAGATTTATCAATTAATATTTCCTTCATTCCACGTTTTATCAACCGTTTACTGGACTTTAACAGAAAATTCCCAACAGAGGACCAGATTAGCTCCATTCTAAGCTATTTAAAAATATGGATGAATTTAACATTATTTAAATACCACCTTTTTTTAAAGAGAGTGTTTGAGACTATTCTATCAGGCTCTGCACACCACTAGAACAACTCCCAAATGAAGTTCTAGCAATAGCAAAGATTCTCACTCACATATAAAACAAGTGATGCTGTCATTTTACATAGCTTTCTTCTGCTATTACACAGCGAGCCCACTTACCATACACTTACTTAGAGGGAAACTCTGTGAACACAGTCCCAAACACTTTCAATCTGTCGCAATGGATTGTATATCTCCTCACGAAGCTCTGCTCTGCTTATATAGTGGAGTTTCATTACAAAAGAAATAAGCACTACTGTGATAATCCTCCAGGAATAATGCAATTACCACTTATCAAACAGGTGTCTGCTGTATTCCAAGGAGATTATCACTTCTATTCTGCTCTCTGAGAGCAGAGAATAAAAGAGAAGCTGCTACTATTAAATGACTGACGAGAAAAGGAGTCTTTGATAATAGCTCTTGCTAGCTTCTCTCAGCAGGGCATGAAGTAAATGTAGTCATTCTATAACGTCTTGGCACTGAAATGAATACTTTAGTTTCTGCAAGGTGAGTTAGAGCACTTAAATAAAACCACTCCTGTTAACTGAATCTGAAAGAGTATCTCTCTCTCTCTCCCCTCACTGTGTAACTCCAAGAACCTCAGCACCTACCACCTTATTGCCAAACCGTGCCCTTTGTGAGTGCTCCTGAACAAGGGACTCTGCTCAAGCAAAAATGGGCTGCAGGGTGGCTCCACTAAACACATCGCCATTCAGAGATCCTTCCGCGACATTACAGTGATGAAGGTACAAAGGGATCTCAAAGATGGAGTTCCAAAAGTGTAGAGAACGAACGCTTTTTAACAGGATACAGTTGTAGGCAAAACTCTGGGTGAGTACAATTTGATCAGCAAAGGCAATTTTTTTTAGCATATTTTCAAACCAGCTTGTTAGTGGGAGTTATCTCAGGAGCAGATCCCTGAAAACGAGATCAAAAGCACTCTCCTATGAGATCTGGGATCCAGCTTAAGGTACACAAGGTGCTATTACTACATGGCAAAATGTACAACTGGTTTGGAGGAAAGCCCAGCTGGCATCAAGCACAGAGGAGGAGTTAAGAGGGTAAATGGCCTCCATACCTGCAGAAGGAGACAAGAGACTACTTCAGAGATAGCTAGTAATGGCCAGTGACTGTCCATAGCCAGGTGCTTCAGAGAAAGAAAGTCACTCGTGGTCCTGGAACAACCTTCTCCAGTGAAGATTACCGCCAGTACATTGTCTCACAGTGTACTTCAGAGACCTGGACTACCTTGATCTATCCTACTGATACTTCTCTCTATACCTATGGTCATTTCTATCATGTTTTGATTTGCAGGTTCTGTCAATATAAAGGCAGAAATTGGAAGCAACACTGAAGCAGTAAATTGAAGCAGCAGTCTCAGCCAGTCCTTGTTTACTAATTTTAAATGCTACTCCTTTTAATGAGTTTTATGAACATGTCTATGAGTTTCAAAGCAGGATCAAACATTGTCTTAATAGAGCAAGCAGACTGTCAATCTCTTGCAAAAGAAGAAAACAGTAAAAGACGACAAGTAATTATATCTATAGTACTGCTGCCGTTTCTTATGCTTTAAAATTCCAATGACAATTGAACTTACTGAATGAATGAATTGGTTATTAGCAGTAACCTCAAAATTTGCTACCAGCCTTTCATACAAAACTAAGGTTGATTACAACAGGTTAGGCCAAAGTGAGGTTCAATTCTCCTGGTAGAACCTATATAATTTTAGTTGATGGTGCCTGTCTTATACCAGCAATGAATGTAGCTTTTTGAGTCCTTTTTGTAAAGGATCATAATGCACTTGGCAAACCCATTGGAATTGACATTTCTGAGATAAAATGTGACCGTTACTTAGCAATGCAATTACCCTTTACAGTTTATGAGAGAAGCAGCACTTGAAACTGATAGTTCACACTTTAAAATGTACAAAGAATTAAAGCGAACAGCCTGCAATTGGCACAGAAGAGCCTACAACTTTCCTTAAAGTAATCCCTCAAAAGAAGTCATAAGATCAAATAGCAGAATCTCAAAACATGATGTGGTATGAAAGAGTAAACAAATGCAAAATTTGTAGTATCAATATTTCTTAGACAATAAATTTTACTCAGCCCCTTAAATACATGCATTCTAAAGAATGAGAATTTTATACACTGTAGTGAAAACAACCGAAAATTCAAAGA
>VXAK01026817.1:24077-27051 GCA_013399435.1 Arenaria interpres
TAAATGCAGACATCGCATCCGTTACAATTAAACAGACACAACTTGTTTTCTTATCACAATGACAGCATGCGATAATGAACTTTCTGTTCAGAATTCTAAGACCTGGAAAGGGAAAGAAATATATACACCCAAATACTAATTACTCAGATGCTTAATACACAACCTCTTCAAAAATCTGGACATCAGCCAAAAAGCATCATAAACGGTTTGACTTTGTACTAGAACACTATTTATCGGCATTCTTAATTTCTATCTGTGCAGACAGACTGTGCTTCGTACTTAGCAATGAAACAGCTAAATATAACAGCAGTGCTAATTAGATCATACATAAGCGTTTGAGAATTTTGATTATAACCTAGAAGTCTTTATTAAATTCAGCTAAGAAACGTCAACCACACCTGCTACAGCCGTCGCAGAACTGAAGGTGGTCGTGTTCACAAGGGATGATGAGGAACCTCAAGACGTTAGTTAGTTAGTGGCTGCACACATCACATCTGAGATGTGATCTTTCAGCAGTGCAGATGAATAACTTGTCAATATAGACCTGCTTCTGCCTAAGCTAATACTCAATGGCTTATCTATACAATGAAGAAGTAGTTTCTTGTCTTGAAATGAGGATATGAGGTCTTGACCAACCGTACCATTTAGGGAAACAACGCCTTACCGGCAGTAGGTGGAAGGACGGATGCAGAGTTCCTCTGTACGGGATCTGCCTGCGAGGGTACAGTTACAACACAGGGCACTTCATCCTCTGTCTTTGTCTCTCCCCTTTCCCCTCCCCACCCCTAAACCTCATTCTAAAACTTTTACATCTTTTTCAAGCAGAAATATATTCCCTTTTGACAAACTCACTGTCGTTACTTATGAAGAAGGTGGCATTTCTCATTGAGAAATGACTTTAAAAAATGGACCAATTAAGAGAAAAGTTTTAGCTTAAATACCAAGAACAAAAGCAGCGCAAAAGCAAGCTCTCTCCTTTTTCTCATATTGGGTGTTGCTGTTCTATGCTACTAAAAACCAACAGAAACACCAGGGACAATAATTCATCCTACTGAAATAAATCAAAAACCAGTGACCTCACAGGGAAAAAAAAGTTTTACTTCAAACATACATGTGTGAAGCTGATACCCAAAAACTCATCTCTACTTACATAAATAAAATCACAATGCTTCCATGTAAAAACTGTAACTAAAATACCACCTGCGACTGATCTCAGATTTTTCTGTTTATGCGCACATATTTGAAGGTTGTTCATTCCACTTGGCAACAGCAGTAATTACCAGTGGAAGTTTAGAAGTTCAGTCAATATAGCAAAGAGAAATTGAATACTTTTCAGAAATTTTAGTAAATTATTCTGGTTTGGTTCTCATTCTACAAGCTCAGTAACGTTAAGGTTGTTACAAAATGCAAAATAAAAATTGAGAACAAATTGTGAATCTATTTAAATCAAGTTATAATTATTTTTTCATTTTCTAGGATAATTTTAAGACTTCATTATATTTTTTGATGATATATATCCAATAACAGATAAAGCAAGCCTTTAATGTAATTAAAGTTTTACTTAAGTAAACTTGTTTTAAAAAGGAATTATTTAAAAGTTATACATTCACTTTGTTTGAACTTTAGTGAGCGGAACAGATAGAATTCCTGACGTTAAAATTGTTTGGGCATAATAAAAGCTAAAAATATGTCCTTGCTGAATGGTGAAATGAGATTTCCACGGACCACGTATGCCTTGCTTCCCACAATCAAACTGTCACAGCATGAAAACATTCTCCTGCGTGTGTAGGTTTTGATACCCATTTCCCTGGTGAAAGCGGGCAAAAAGGATGTGAAAGAGTTATTGACAATTCATACAGTATCCCATATTTCATTAGACAGTACAAGCAGAGAACATATCTTAACTCTGAAGGGAGATGAAGCAACAATGTTTTAAATGACTATTGACTCCTCTAAATTTCCTGATAATGTCAGAAGACTGTAGTCTGTCAGGTGCATAAGAGACTCAAGATGATACAGGAATCCAATTATGCGAAGTCTATTTAGTTGTCCTGTTTGCTAAGCCAAAGGTTAACGAGAACTGCACTGAAAAAACCTCCTGTGGTATTACAAAGTATTTCTTATGCTGCATAACATGTAAATGAAAAAGTATTTTAATCAAGTCTTTCTTTAACTCTTTAATTGCAACGGAACACTATACAATATAGCAAGTGAAAAACCCACGATGGAAAAAGTGCTTTTAAAAATTCACCACTAAACTAAAGACATCAGCACTAATTACTAAAGTAATTATTACTGAATATTTCTGATTTGCAAAGGAAAAAAATGCTCAGAACCCAGAACCATAGGTAGTCATTGCTAACATTAAATCTTTATAAATAGTAAGCTGTGGTCTCTAATTTTAGACAGAAATTAATTATATTTTTGTTGGTAACACATTCAAATCTGTTTACACAGCTGACAAGTCTCAGCTGCACCAGACTCGAGCAGTGAGATTTGAGGACTCTCCTTCTTTGGAGCAGATGACTCAACATTCACCAATTTCATTAAAGATGAAAAGGGGAAAAAATTCACCTGCAACAATGTCACTTGTAAAAACAGACTTAAAACAGATTTATGAGTTTTACATATGTGAGGTATCCTATTCAAAAGAAAGCGGGGGGAGAGGGGGGAACAGGGAACCTACGGGAAAACCTAACAGCTGTGGGAAAATGGATTAGAAGTGTTGAGTTTCCAATTCTTTTTTGGGCTAATGTAAACTAATAAAATGTTAAAATGGATCCACATTTCAAAGACTGTAATTACCACATGACACCATGCTGTTATTTCAGATCTTCCATCTATCGTCTCAGATATGCTCTTGAATACATGGACATAGATTTACCCACCTCTCTCAAACGTAACTACTGTTTCTGCAAACACTACCAGACATATTTTACAAGTATATTAGAAATTAAGACAGTCTTTGCTTTTT
>VXAK01026817.1:30584-51635 GCA_013399435.1 Arenaria interpres
AAAAGTCTCCTTACGGCACTGCTGCATGAGTTTGCCAACAAATAAATACGACAGTGGAAATTCAGGACATAGAGAGAGCAAACAAAGTATGGTGCTCTTACTGTATTTCCAGGTCTTGGATCCTCCAATTCAATTACTGTTGCTTATTCTCACTACTTCTAGTAGTCGTAGTAGCATCATTATTTCATATTAATAAAGTACCCCTTAGTAAAAACAGTGAAGAAGTGCTTCATGTTTCTGGACAAATTCAATATATTGGCATGGAAATACAAATTACTAGTGATAACTAAGCTATGCAGACAATAATTTAAATACTATCAGTTTAAAGCTTTCTAAATGTAAATATTCTGCACAGATGAGTGGCAAACAATGGCTTCAATTTATTATCCAACAGCAAGATACATTACTTCCGACTCTTGAGCCTACATCTCTCTACGGGATGAAAGTCAGACCGTTTGGCTGCCTGATCTGAACATTTCAGTATCATAACATGTATTTGGGTTGGCTTTTCAGCTCAGCTTTACATTCACTGTATGTTTTAGAATCACTAAGATAACTCTCCTTTTTTTGCTGGACTGATAAGCTGCATGTATACCCGATAACCTTTAAGTTAATATTGGTTTCCTTCAGAAGTTTCTGCAGGGAGACCGTTCTGGTAACTATGTTTCAATTGAAAGATTTTACAACTATATTTTAATTTAAAAACTAAAACAGGAACATTAATTTATTTTAGATGCAGAATACTGAAGTATTTATTAGTAATTGAAGTGCACATCCTATTAATACTTCCTCATATTTAAGCATGTTGTCATTCTTTAAAAAATATGAATATACCTGAATTATAAAAAACTCATTTAAATACATTTCAAATTCACATAGATATGGTATGTTCTTCTATATATATGTATATGCATATGTATACACACACGCACCTGTGAAAACAGAATTATGGAATCCTGAAGTCTATAGAACTTGGTATATGATCTCATTCCTCCTGTTCAAAACAAACAGCCTTTCTTCACTGCTTCTTAACAAGGAGGTAGCCTGCTGTGCAGTATTCGTTTCGCAGGAGTATCAAGGTAAAGAGATGTCATTACTCTGTACTGACCCCACAACAGCCCATCAAAATGTAACAATGCTGATCTGTGATCACAAGAATAGGGGATTTTGCTATTTTAGTTTTCTTGCATTAAATACTGAGATAAACTGTCCCTGTGAGATAGCTATTTCCCCAATTACACATCAAAGCAGTCTCATTTATATTATTCTCAGAACATAAAACTCTAAAACGAGCTCTTTCCAAATAACAAGTGAAACTTATTTATAGAAACGTGGGATCAATACAACTACATAATATTGTTTTCAAAAAGCCTCCAGAAGTAAAAATAAAGAACTCAGAAGTCACATTCCTCAAATTCCCTTTTAATTCCAAAGTACAACAGAAAGGCATTATGAAAAAAACAGTATTTCCCTTCTTTCATTAACTCATCTGTAACTGCACTGAATTCAATAACATTCCTCTGCTATTCTAAGCTTGAAAGGCATGCTCGGGGTAAAGTGTTATGTTGGTATAAAGCACAATGCCAGACTGATGTGCTGGACAAAAGTGATCAAAGTTGAAGTAATTTTAGCCAACGCACAAGTATTCTGCTGCATTATTCTACCAGAATGACATCTGTTGAGCAACTCGTCGCAGAACAAACTAGTTGTTATAGACAGGCCTGGGCGGGTAGGGGACCACGTAAGACTTATTAGAGTAATGTTTGATTAAACAAACTGCTTGAGTTAAGATCATAACTGGATTTGAAATTCATGCCAAAGTAGTCCTCTTTCCAAACAACAAGCCACAATCAATTATTTAAGATAAAATAAGCTTGCTTTTAAATAACTATTTAACTTTAGGTTTGTTTGACAATTAGAATAGTACTGAGAAAGCAGACTGCAAAAGTTTTGGAGACTAGGAATATCCAACCAAGTACAGAAACCCCCTTTTACTTCATTAATTGACAATTTCAGTTTAAAGTTAAAAATTCTGCAAGGAGGGACAAGTTCTAAAGATTTGTGTAAAGCAGAACCACAAACTGTTTCCTCACTAGGCCACTGAAATAAAACCCTCCGGCTACACTCTTCATGCAACTGAAAAAAGTTAGCCCAGTAAATGGATAAAATCTGGTTTAAGGCTTTTATTCATAAATTCACATGACATTGATAGGAGGACTGAAATCTTTATAAATTTGTGCAAAGCAAATTCTAACTTCTCGTGCCATCCGCTGAGCTACGTTTATTGCCAAACTTTTAGGTCCCCCACCTTTGATCAGTTTGAAATACTAATTGGTGGCATTGTCTTTCTGCAGCCCAGAATTTCTTTTCATAATGTTCAGATGCCGTGGGGACTGGCACATTACTATGGCAGCCGCCCTTCAGATTATAATCTCCAGAATATACGAGATCATTTAAAACCAAATTAAAAACAGGTCTATTTGATTCCACAACTCAGCTGTGAACAGTATCGATACAAGCATTTGAACTAAAAGAACCCCCCCTATATATCAGCTGCAGTTTTACTTAGAAAATTACATATAATTCCTGGAGAATGCCCTGTCTTGCAGCTATACACTGGTGCTGGAGAAGCACATGAAGTTTTACCTTCAGCTGATTTTCACTGCTGTTAGAAGGGAGTTGAAATGTTAAACAACTTTTAATATTTTAAGAAAACCCACATGTCAAAGTAGCCAACACACTGAGAAAACTTCCCAGATGTGGGCAGAGTCTTAGTTTATTATCTTTCGCTGTTTTTTTAAGCAGATGAGTATGTTGCTTTAATAGGAAAGTTAAGCACAAAGGATACACTTTTTTGGTAGATATGAAGTTAATCCAACATTCAAAGCCCTTTCACATCCATATTAGTAAGGATAAAATGAAGTAAAATAAACCACAGGGCAAGAAGCCTGTAGCAGGTAATGTGATGGTGACAACCCTCTGGTGGTTTCACTTGCCAGGAATAAGTAGCTATTTTCTTATTTCTGGATTAGAAAAATCTGAAGGCTACTATAAAAGAAATATATCAATCTAACACCTACCGAATTGTTAAAAAAATTAAATATTATGCTGAATCAACAAAGAACTGTCATGCCTGAATCTGTATCTTTGAATCACAACAAATCACAACAGAGTTTAACAGTAGTTTCCCTCGGGCTGTTTTCAGCTTATGCAGGTACAAAGTTAATTGAAATAATGTAGATAATGAACTTTTGTTAGTCTTATTATTAAATATAATTTATGCAAAGCTGTAAATTGGCTGAGATGCTAAAGACTGTTCCAGGCACATAGGCAGCATGAAAGACAGTGCAAAAATGAGTGCATGA
This sequence comes from Arenaria interpres, assembly GCA_013399435.1. NCBI lineage: Eukaryota > Metazoa > Chordata > Aves > Charadriiformes > Scolopacidae > Arenaria > Arenaria interpres. The sequence continues at coordinate 33,950 of VXAK01026817.1, forward strand.
AAGGCAGACAAAAGGAGCAATAAAGTCAGAGGACTGTGAGGAATGTGGAATGTGAGTTGGGGGGCGCAGGGAAATGAGATCAGACGCAGACAGAGCAAGGTTGCGTGGGGCACTGGTAGGAAAGCCAGAATCTTGACTTTGACATTGTAACAGAAGCAGTCAAGAGAAGTAAGCAAAATGTTCAGGGGACAGCAACGATACGGATGGGGCAGTGACAGAAAGAAACACAAAGTAAGCAAAAACATTTTGGTGAAGAAAAAGATGGAAAGAAAGGAGGCAAAACCAGCTAAAATGATAGTCTTCAAGATGACAGAGGAAAGCCTTTAACACCTCCATCGACAGACAGCAAAGAGCATCAGGAATCTGGCAGCAACACATAGGAAGCAGGAACAGAATCTACCAAGTTTCTAAGCATAGAAAAGTATTTGCGTGTCCCACCTTCCTGTCATTAAACACATTTTTATGTACAGAAATCCACTAATGCATCCAACTTTCACTTTAGAGTTTATGGAACAGCGTTTGAACCAAAATAAACCCACTATAGACTACTGTTTAAAATGGGTTGTATTGTAGTACTTGGTAAAAATTGTGTCAACATCTTCATTAGAAAGCTGGGTGAATTCATTATAAAACCATTCAAATTAACTTAGGTCTGGAAAATAATGTGTGATTTTTGTGACATTTTGCTGATAAGAGTTCAAACAAAGAAGATTAAGCCATATTAAACCCTAAGCAAAGCCCAGCATATCCATTTTTTGATGTTGCCAATTCTTTAAATTCAGTATCTGGGAAAGCGATTGAAGTCCACGAATTCTAATCATTGGCAAGGTGGAGTAAAAACTTCATATATAGGGATTAAATGAATACTTTAAAATAAACAATCCATACCATTTCCAATTTCATTGATGAGGTGAGGAGAAACAGGTAACTGTAGTATTAAGTGTCTGAATAAGTAAATGCAGAGTTAATGTATTATTTTGCATTTATGTATTTTAAAATAGGGCAGGGAAGAAAATTTTCAGGAGAAAGAATCCATAAACGGACAAAAAACTTGAGAGATGATTCACCACATTATTTTACTAAAAACTATCTTGTTTAGGAAAACGAGACACTAGATATGAAGACACTCCCCAGTACCACTTCCAGAAAGGCAGATGGATTCTTTACTCCCAATGAAGCACTTAGAGCCTCATTCCTCCAGGTTTACATCCATCACAGTGAGTCCTCAAACAAAATCCAAACCAAAAATGTTAACTTCACTTTACTGATGCAAATTCTTGAGGTCTACAGATAGTCCTAATTACTTAAGTGAAATACTACTGGCAAACTTTAAATGACCTAAATTGAGAAAATAAACTGATTTTTTTTTTCAAAGCTAATTGACTACTTCTGTCTTCTTGTTCTACAGCTGAGAAAAAGACACCTTCAGGGACATTACCTACTTACTGTATATCCTCATCAAATTATATTTCTAAGCAGAAGCTGCTATCAGAAGCACACCTACTTCAGATATCACCAGACGACTTTGACCTAATTATACATTTAAGTTTAATTTAATTTTGTAAATACTTGAAGATTCTGCAGTTTCCTTTCAGCAACAGAAATAACATTGTGAATAAATTACTTTCATAGATTTCACAATTACTAATATTTCATTATCATAGAATCATAGAATTATCTATTTCATTCTGGAACCAACTCATCTTGGATGCCATTTGATCTTTTTTTAATGCGTTTCTGCCAAGTTAGTATCTTAACACCACAACCTGCAATCAAACAGTCCACTGGGTCATATTAGTATACTTTTGTGGTTAAAACCTCTAAATTTTGAAACAGATTAGCAGAGCAAGGAGTCGTTTAAACTTTACTGAATCTTTTGACAAGTGAAATTCTGCTTGCGTCATACAATATTTACATATATATACATACATCTGCAATACACTAAAAAGATGGATGTTCCCAGCACGCGGGATGTGCTCTCAAAGATTTAGCAAGATATTTTCCCAACCTCAGCCTCCTGCCCAGACAAGGTTTGAGAATCAATCTGAGCTCTCTTCGAGCTACCAGATACTACTTTTTGCCACTGCTTTGAGATCTAGTCTTTTCCTGGACTGCGGGAAATGTGGCAAATGTTAAGCGTATTCACTATATTATATTATTCACTATAAGCAAATTATATACAACTGTTTCACTATCTTTAAAATATTGTTTTATTTCTCAACGCCTCAGTTTTCTGCCAGCACACATGCACATTTTAATTCTGTGAAATAAAGAAAACTCTTTGCTGATCTCCATATTTAAATAGCTGAAATCAGCTATCCTCCTAGAACAGCGTTATTGCTAAATGCAAGTTACAATCTTCCGAACTCGATGCAGAAGTTACCGATTGCTGATATATGGCCTGCACTGCCCAAAGGTTCAGCCTACATTATTATTATTATTCATTGCTTGTAGTGCCTAGGAGACCTAATTGTGATAATCCCCTCTGAACTTAAAACCGCACAACCCTTTGAATTTTTTTAATAGAAGGTTAAAAGAAGAAACAAATTCCTATAGAAGAAGAAGGGAAAACACATTCTTAAGAAATTGAGGCAAGAGACACGAGTATTTAAAAAAAAAAAAAACCACCACCAACCAAAAAAACCCCAAACAGCAAAAAAAAATAATTTTAGCAGCACACAAGCATGAGGTTGAAATAGGGTATGAAAGAACTAGAGTGTGAGCTAGCTGTGACATTCGAGACTGAAAGGAAGATGTGATTAGGGTTAGAAGAGATCAAACAACAAAGACTTACTGCCAAAACAATTTTACAAATTTATTTGAAAATGCCTTATAGACTTCTGCTACCAAAATAAAACTGATGATAATATCGACGTTTTTTGTTCGTTTGTTCTTCATACAGTGCACTGACACAGAAAAGATACATTTTGAAGTCCTAGCTTGTTTTTCCATTCTGTAGGAACGGTCATTTGAGAACATAAACTTATTAGTAAGCAAAATGAAGAAGTACTGCTCAATGGAAACTTTTAACTGGCCTTTATGAACATTATGAAGACATCAGGCAACTGCATCTACTACCAGGTCACTATCAAGAGGCAACTCCTCTTTTGACAAAGCACCCAATTGCAAAATAAAGGGTAAATACAGTTTCTAATGTTGTTTGCCCCGAGGGAGTATATTAATTTGCTGTAAAAACCAGAAAAATTACCAAAACAGATTGTTAATGCTACCACCTCAATTCCAGCTGCTTTTATGTCCCAAAATGTTGATAAATTGCCAAACATCAGTTATTTTATATCCACTAAAAATCAACATTTTAAGGCCCCTTTAAAAACAGTGGGACAAACACTGGAGGTCCATACTCATGCAGTTCCTGCATCTGGCAGGAAAAATTAGACCTTAGTTTTACTATGATGTAAATGATACTTTTAGTTACCACCTTCCAGCAGATTTCAGAGCGCTTCACAAAGCATGGTAGGAAAATGATGTGAAATCCAGAGGGTTATTGTGAAGTCTGCTGCAGCAGTATACAAGGCTGAAACAGAGCTGAAGTTAGACATATAATAAAGAATACACAGGCTGAATTAGGATATCTCTAGGAAGAAGCCAGGGAAGATCAGAAAAACACTGCAAATTAGAAAAGTATAATTGTTAAGATTAGTTCGATGATCTTTGGAGCTAAAAAATAGGCATATGAAAACAACTAGTTGAAAGAGCTGGTCAACTAAATGCAACAGAAGACTGCACCAGGGTAACAGTTTGGGTCTGGGCTAACCTGATGAAAGAGATCACGGGGAGTCAAGAGACAAGTAATTTCATATGCATTGCATACTTAGCAGACTTAATAGATAATTCTAATAAATCATCTCAGGGATTACATCAATAACTTGCAGAAAAATATACCTTAACACTTACTGATCATGAAGTTAAGGCCCTGACTGAGAGCAGCAAATTTGATTCAAGCTATTTTAAATCACTATGAAAACACAATTTAAACTACTAAATACACTTTCTGTGCATCACAACTTCTCTCAGACCCACCAGAGCCAGGTCCAGAAGCTGCTACCAGTACTGGGCACTGGTAAAACATGAACATGAACTAGTAAAACATCACAGCTCCTGTCTTTCAATGTGTTCCACTTCCTTTGTCAGGAATTAGGGTGTGAACTCTTTCACGAAAACTCTGTATTATATTTTTCTGTATCTTGTAATCAACACTGGCTGTGTTGTTTCCTTCCTAAGGAGCTAGTTGTCTTAATCAGTTACAGCACAGTAAATATTCTGGGTATAGTCAGAACTTAAAGATTATTTCTAGGGTTTAAATTATCACTTGAAGTGAAAGAGACAGTCAGTGTGATTCTTACAGTGGAAAGTACATCTGTTACACTTTCACAGCTGTCATGTTCTGAACATAAGAAAAATTTAGGCAAATTTATTTGAAGACAAACACCCTCATCTTAATTTCAAAAGAAATTAGTTTGCAACAACCTAAGCATGACAAATCCACATATCAGTCTTTCATCACTTCCCTACTTGTGTTTTTTCATGGGTCTCAAAAGCAATCAGTCATATCAATAAATGGTCGTTTTAGAAACTAATAAGGAGATGAATGGAAGTTAGACTTCCCATTCTTACTACATTTAATTCTAGGAAAGTCCAACATCTGTATTCATATTTAAAAAAAAAAAAACAATGAAATACCTTTCCTTCTTCCAAATTTCTTTTCAATTTGGTACAACGAGAGACTAAATCCTACTGAACCTTGCAAATCTCAGAGTGTGATACGAAGACACATGCTCCTTACCACATTTAATTGACAAACAGTACCTTCCTCCATTCCCACCCAAACATGTTTCAGAATAAAAACTGATTGTTTCAAAGTTTCAGAAAACGCACAAATCACATGTGCTTCAGGGCCAATCCTTAATTTAAGTGATAAGCCTACCAATTGCAGTTTAAGAAATGGAATATCACATCATTATTTTGTCATGTGTTTTTCACTTGTCTCATTTCTAGATCACAGCAAGCCCGCTGCTGAGGGAAGAGAGATGGGTAGGCTCTCTCCGCAGCCCTTTTATTCTGAGCGTCAGCCAACAAGACACATGTAAAAAGGAAGATGAGCCAGATGCGAAGATATTAATTTCACCACTACTGTATGTACTGTTGCAACAACAGGACAAACCTACTAGTGTGACTTCCAGTGTAGCTTGCAATCCCATTTGTAACCCCAAGGAAAAATTATGTGCAAAGTGACTTTTCTCTAAAGTCTTGCTGGTATCTTCACCACACAAAAGAGAACCTGGATTACCCAGAAACCCATCAATAGTTGACTTCCCTGGTTGACCCTATGCTGGTGGTATCATGTAGTTGGTAGACTCTTACATGTGGAAATTCAGTATGAGCTCAACACTAAAGTAAACTGCAATATCTTTCTCAGTCACTGCAAGTATGAATTAATAAATTATTTTACGTGGTTGAGTTTTAATAGATATTTTATGAACACTATTTTATAGTCAAATTATAAAACAAGGTTTACTGAGCTATTAGTCAACTTTCTACTAACAAATAGGTTTCTTGGAACTTCCTCCATTTCATTTTCGTGTCTATCAACTCACCACTTCTGGTGTTTTTCTTTACGCTAACAGTATTTAGAAAGAATATGAAATCCATTTATGCTTTAATCAAGGAATGGCTGTTAGATTCACAGCAGAAAAGATAATTATGCAGACATCTGCACAGTGTAAGAATGTCAACATACACCCATCAATTACAAATATAGTTACGAATACTGCCACATTTAAGGTATATGCATAGAAGGTGCCCGATTACACTATTAACAAGCAGCTCTCCTATATACATATACATTTTTAAAAAGAGAATTCAGTCTATTTAACAATTCACTAACAAAGCTATTCCTTAGCTCATCCCTGCCATAACCTGCTCTATTCAGAAACATATGGGAAAAGACATTAAATAACCAGTGAAAACCATGGACTTCTGGTATTAGTGCTACACATTGCATACCCCTATTCATTATTCCACCTCCCTTGTTTAATCTATCATTAAGACTCAGTGACCCTACACTAAATTTAAAGCAGATCCTTCCTTCCTCCCATGCCTAAATTCACATACTTTTCTAGTTGGGGATGCCCTCGAGTATTAGCCACTCTACAGGGTTTCTCTAATCTCAGCTCTGAACTATGTTGTGCTATAGAAGCAAGAAATTGCTGGTTTACATCTTTAACTATGGAATCTTCCACCAAAACCCCTCTAATTTACTTAATAAGATAGAAAAAAAATCTTTCATTTAGTACATATTTAACACATACAAATATGTATATATTTCCCTCTATATGGTATAGAATAAAAATTATAAAGTAGGCTGTTTCAAAGCACTGCTTCCCTGTACTTTTGTCCCAAACACAATTTCATTGGAAACAATTTTAAAGCTTTCAGAAGTTTATTGTCACGTCTCATAAGAGCTAGATCTTCACTTGCATTCAAAGTAAATATGAAATAGGTTTCTAATAAACAAACAAAAAAAATCAAGAAAATAAGATGATTTAAAAAAAAATCAGATATTAGGTTTGCTTTTGTTTTTTAATGCAGGAACTAAAAATATATAAAAAATATGAAGACCTCTGCCTTTTTCACTTCTTTTTTTTTGACACAGATTGCACTTTAACAGCAGCAGCAGTACAGGTGAAAATATATTAAGAGTTTTCTGAATAAGGGACAAGAATCATTATCGTTAATATCTGCATGTATTTGTCAACTATTCCTCTGTCTTCCTCTTTCATGATAAAATTGAAGATTGATCTTCATCAGGATTTTAAAAACTTAAAGACAGTAGGACTGTGAGTACAGATGAAATTCTGTTAATGGATTAATTGGGCACAGGCACAATCTGAATATAATTTCTTATCTTCACTGAAAGAAGCCATATGATTTTGTATTGGTTTCATGAATGATACTATATTTAGCACACCAAAATATGTTTAAACATATTTCCTCAAAAGAATGGAGTTGAAAAGAAGAGCTGCAGCCTGACTAAAAAAACCCCTCTGGCTCTTATTTCTTTAATTGCTTTAAGTCTTTCCCCAAACAAGTCAGCACTTGAACTAGTGGTCGGTGTACACCAGTCATACGGATTTGTAGAACATAAAAAGATGAAGGGGAAAGCAAATTAGTAAGGTTCAAGTTGTCAAAAATCATTTTTTTCTATGTGCAGGCTATAAAGGGTTATTTCCAACTCCTGTTTTCTATTAGAAGTTATCAGATTTTTGAAAAATATTAGGAATAGTTAAAATAAACACAGCAAGCTGAGAGCAATATGGGAAAACCTGAAGTCCGAGTTCTACACAGTCGCAGACATGGGAAGATGAACAAAAAGTGTTACAGGAAAAAACAATAAATGTGAACTCTATGAAACCAGTACATCGAACAATTTGGAGATAAAAATGAGCTGGAAGTCTCTGCAATGAGGAAGTTTTCTTTACAAGCAGCAACCCTTTTATGAAGAATAAAGTCCTGTTTTGCTGAACCTAACCTTTTCATCAAAGGCATACTGGCGCACACTCCTGCCAAAAGCTGCTTCACATGCTTGAACTGCAGTTATGACAGAAAAGCTGACAAAAAAAAAAGTCACAGAAGCTGTCTAGAAAATAGAATTTTTCATAAGGGGGAGACCTTATGCAAAGAAAGAAGTTTAGAACTTCGTATCGAGTTTTTTAAGAGGGCGGATGTGCCCGTTCATTCTCATTCCCCACTAATTTCCAGGTTGTTCAAATGAAACTGCTATTCGGAAGAACGCTTTGATTGGGAAGATAACCAACAAACCTCTCGGGACCTGTGCGAGACAGTAACAAATGGCCAAAATCTAAAAAACGCTAAGATCACTTACACTAACTGGTAAAGCGGAATTTTCAGGAAGTTGCATAGCTTTGTATTTACAAAAATATACATGCGAAGGCGCCAGTTCTGCAGCTTGCAGTCCAGGTGCTCTTCCTGGACTGCCTTCCAAAATTGGAATAATTAAATTAAAAATTTAAGCAGTCCACAACACCGAAATCACATTTCCCCTTAAAATTCCAAAATTTAAAAAAACCCCTACATTATCTTGTACTACTGAAAGAAATGCACAACTGAGCCTCTCTCAATGCAACAAAAATTTATTCACTGCATCTTCAATAGTGGCCACCTTAGAGAATTGTCCAGCTCAAGCAACATAGAAACCACACACTGCTGAAGCCACAAAGGTGTTTCATGAAGGCAAAGGTCAGTATGTCTTGAATATACAACTAAGTGCCATTTTATTAGTGCTTGACCAAAACACTACAGAAGTTAACTCTTCTGTAGATTCCAGTCCTTACAAAGCTTACCATTGATATGCAGCAGAGCAACAACAGAAAACGTAACGACCACTTAGGAAAAAGAGCTAATTTGAAGCTGTTTCTGCCATTTTCACTATTCTACTGCAGAAACTTGTCGTCTCACTGAAACAGAAAGATCTAAATAAAGGTTAACTTAATTATTTAAACATCGATATTATCTTCTCTGCATTTTTCAGTCTTAGCTTGACATACAAGTCTATAACTATTAAATCAGTAGTGAACACTGTTCCACTTAATGAAAAAACTACCAAAGAAATTAGAAACTCAGCCACTCTTTTCCCCAAAATTACCAATTAGAATTACTGAAGTCACCATCAGAATTACTTCTTCTGTAAAATAAACCTAGAAACTATGTATTACAAAACAATACTCACAGATAACAAATAATTAAGATCAGAAAAGATCTATTCAGCTCAAATTAACACATTTCTATAAATCAAAGCAAAATTTACCCTCTCTTTCATTCCTGTTACAGAATTATCACCTCAATAGCCAATAAAAAGAGAGATGTAATGAGGTATTTCAGTATCTCCCAAAGAAATATTTTCAGCTCTGTTTTTAAGTGCTTGAAAGGAAAAGAGTAATGAATTGCTCCTGCGCAGTCTTTTTTATTATTGTGTTATAACAACAAGAGAGTTATACCAAGTCTTTATTTTTCACATACTTCAAAATATTTTTTTTAATCTCACTGCAACAATGGCAAAGGAAACCTCTGACCAGAAAGGACAGTTATTTAATGGTAACAGAAAAGTTCTGCTTTGAGCAGTAACCTTCCTTGCCTCTACTAATGGATAATGGGCTGAAATGACAAAGACTTATTGGGTAGCTAAGAGATACCTGAGAGCTCTGCACTCTAAGATCGAGGAAATAATCCAATATCCGTTGGGAATAAGCTTCTATGGCAGACAAGGATCTAGACTTCTACCAAAAACCTGGTCATACAGCTATATCTTCGTGAGTGTCCCGGACTAATTCTACCTATTGGGACAAATATCCACTACTGGAGACAAGCAAGCACCCTCTAACCCTGAAAGCAACTACATACATCATGGGGTCCATTGATTTGAGACGCGGAAGGTGAATCTGTTGCAGTCCAACAAGAACAAGCTAGAAACCTGAAGAAAGGACTGGCACATGCTGATGGTCATTCACCTGCAGAGAGAGTATGACCTGGATCTAAAATTGTTTCAAACAGGACAGTGAAATCATAATCCCCTCTTTCATGATCTATGTGAGAACACTTAGAAGCAAATTAATTAGAGGCACATCCAACGGATCAAGAACGTATATAACAGGCAGGCTACAGAGATGTAAGGTCTGGGTAGATTCATTAGCACTTTTTTTTGTTGTTTCTGAAACTAAAAGATCAGCCTTGAGTAACCCCAACCTGGAAAGTTTTCAGGATATCCTCCAAGGTCTCCGTGCTGTCAGAAATGTTCCAAATCATCTGGGCATGTCATCTTTGGCCACTCAGATAGATGAACCAGAAGGGAATGGGACCTTCTGAATGACCAAATGTGTTCTAAGAACGGAGTCAAGTCTCTGAACATCCTTGTTAATGGGTGATCATTAACACAGTATCACTGTGATACTGAGGTATGTGGGGCTTTTGCAAATACACTATCAACAGCTGCTGAAAAAAATTCTCTAAAGAGCTTGTGATCTTGCCTGGACAAGTGAGCTGTCACCCACCAATCACCAGCCATGCACCCCATCACATGGATGGCGTGACTGCTGATAATAACTTTGGTGAATTTATTTTGTAGCTTTGTGTCTCTAAGTGACACGTGCACAAATAGCAGTCGTGACACACTCACCGACAAAGATAGTTCTTGGGCAAAAAGTGAGCTGCAACGTACAGAGAGGGATCTGGGAGGTTAGGAAACAGATTAACTGACCTCCTCAAATTGAGAAACCAGCTCAGTAACATCAAAACTCTCCACATGAATGTGAAAATAAAGGCACTCAGACCCTCTGTTTTAAAGTTAGGTATTCTCATCTTGTATTCATTTTAGATATTTGGGATAGTTTCCGTAAAATCCTCTTCCCTAGAAATAAGATGCCATTATTAAACTCCGATGAATAAGAAGACCCAGAAGAGGTTTGCCTGCAGATGTCTTGTGAAAACGAATTCCTGAAAAGCAGCAGGAAAAGAGGTTGCAGAGATGGCAGAAAGCCAACAAAAAGCTAAGAGCTGCTGGTAATGATGGCATAGAGACAGGAGTTTTAAACTGTAATTCCAGACCAGAAGAAATGTGTGGAATCTGTCACCAAAGCTGTGGAGAAAATGGATGAATCAAATTGGAGGGGAAATAGGTTGCTTCCTTCCAAAATCATCAAACCTGTTTTGAAAGTAGAGACTGAGATACCAACTATACAATATAGGTCCATCTGCGGTGGCTGTATCAACGATGATACCCTGAGGACTCAATCTTTATCATGGTTTGCAAGGAAACCATGGGAGCAGGAAGCCATTCAAGGGCGTCTGCAGTTCATTCTGCTGCATGTCTTTGACCTTGTTGCAGACTCTGAAAGTACAGGATCAATCTATCCTTGAAGAAATATCCTCAGTTACTCACTCAAATTCAAAAGATCACTTGCCTTAGTGGCAAAAAAAGATCCTATTTCTAGACTTCGATATACAGGTAATGTCAGAAAAACAAGAAGCTTCTGTTCATACACCCACTTCTCCAAGAGTGATATTCCAGATCTGACCCTTGGAAATAGGTCACTAAAAGATTAGAATCTGGAATGGAGATTTTGAGGATATGCTAATGTCACATTATCTTAAAAATACTTATCAATGCACATCAGACATTAGCCTTGGGAAAGATGTAAATTTAACGTGTAAGAAAGCCCCAATATCATGCAAATGAACAAGCTGAACAGTAGAAATGACAATCTTACACTTTTGTTTTTCAGTATCTGTCTCTGAATCAGAAGATCTTAAGGCATGTTCACTGTGCAGGGATGGGGAAGGATAGAAAAGCACATTTCAGAATAAAAACTGTGTGGAAATACTTGCAAATTAAACGCCTCTTTTTACTTTCATCAGAGCTTTCCTTTTAAAAAAGAATCAATAAAGCTTCACAAGAATAAACTGTGTGCGGTTGTTTTTCCTGCATCAACATCAGTGCCAATTAAATTCTGAACCCTAAATCTTTATTGTTTCCTATGAGCTGCTAACCAGAACGAACACTGTGATTTTCTGAGATCCCAGGCTGAGACTTGCTGTAACAGCAGTTAGTAAAAATATTCTTGTTTTGACTTGTCTGCTGAGCAAACTTGACATCGAAGCTACACAGTGGAAAATAAATACATAATACCAAGATGTTAATTTTACAGAAACACTTAACTTTTGTGACCACAATTAACACTTCAGGGGAAAAAAAGCCATTGACAGGTCTGCCTGGATCCTGCTTCTGCACTGCTGCTCAGGCTCCCTCTCCGAGTGGTGGCTGGGCTCCTGCAGAAGCCAGGCTGCCGCTGACCCCAGGGGCTGCCTTCAAAGCAGCACGTGGGGAGGAAGAAGGGAGCAGGATGACAGGGAGTTAAATACAGCTGTAAAATGACATTGACTCCCAGCTTGGATCCAAAACAGAAGTCTAAGGGCAAACGGTTGCTGAGAACAGCTCATCCTCTCCTCTTCCCTCTCCCACCCTCAAGCCCTGGGGACACCTCTATGAGGAGGGCACCAGGACACCGTTAATTTTATTTTTCATAAACACTGCTTCACATCTCTAACTCCATTCCCTAAGATCACAGAACAACCTTTGGAACACTGCACTCCTCCAAACCACCACGAGCCTCAGGATACAGGAGAGTATTTTCACATTTATTCTGTAACAGTGACATTTATGACTAATCTGGACAAAAAACTAAAAGAAAAATTACCCAATGAGTCATCATTTTAACAATGGTAGAACATGGATAGCACATTTATAGAAATTAGAAGTGTAAACAAGCTTTATTTATGATGGATATGAACATGAAACTTTCTAGTAATATCTAATTTAACATTACACTTGAATTGCCAAGCAGTTAAAGAACAGAGTACAAAACTGACTTTTTTCCTTATTCTAACTGCATTGGAGGAAGTTAGCCATGGTTGACAAATGGGAGAACCGAAGAGCACAAGGAATTGAGAAAAAGCTTCAATAAAGGCCTGGAAGCATTTTTTTGGTCTATGAAACCAGCCAAAGTCAAAGGACTCCTTTTGGCTGAATAAAAGTCATCAAGGAAAGAAATTCAAGAGGAGACACTAAATATCCCAAAGAACATGCAACTTTTTTTTTTTTTTACCTTTTTTTTTTACTGAGTATTACCATAATAATTTTTGGTTACACAGGTAACCAAATAATAATGTCAGTAATAATTTTTATTACATAAATAGAGAGAGAGACTCTAAAAGGTCCTCAAACTCCAAGTCCATATGTATACAATAGAAGATGCGCCACTCCAGAGGGAAATCTTCAAGCTCGTTCTACTGGGGTGGTAGGAGCACTGAGAAATGGGCCTGCTGACGAGGCTTATTACATGTTTCACATTTGGCACTACAGTACTTGGTGCTACTTTATTCCTTTACAACTGGTATACGGTGGGTTTTAGTATTGACTATAGTTTCTACTTGCTTGTATAGTGAAGATGGGACTATTGAAGGAAACCAGTTTTGCTTCCACCAGATGCATGGCAGAAGATGCATGGTACCAAATGCAACGCTTAAGACTGTTTTGTACATACAAGGGGTTTACTATGATTTATTTGTCATGTACTAACTAATATGTTATTAGTTAACTAGTTATTATTTCAATTAATAGGTTGAAATTATTCTTTTTACCTCACCAAGGACAAGCCTTGCTTTGCTTTAACTTCATCTAATTTCTCCTCTGTTTCTGTTAAAGTAGAACAAACTGCCCTTAAGATAAGTAAGAATGATCACACAACAGTTCATGTTGGTTTAACTAAATCAGATTAGAAGTATACTTTTCTTTTAAAACTATGTAGTGTTTTTGCACAGGATGGATCTGTAAAATGTTACTAAAGCAGTGTCCTATTCTGTAAGTTTTTCTCATACCACTCAGAAGCACTCATAAAGGTGACACAGGAGTTGTAAAATGGTCTGAGATTTTGAAGAACAAAATGGCAACCTCAAAAAATGCCAGCCAGCTACTGACCAAACCCAACCTGTTTCAAGGATAAAAATGCCTATCAAACCTTAATAACTAAGTAATAAATCCCTTTGAATCAATACATTCGGAACACTAATTCAAGATGATTAAAGAAGAAATAACATTAAGAATTAAAATGCAGAGCACATGATATGTAAACATCAAACACAAAATATTATTAATTGTTATATACTTCTCATGTATTTGCACTACACACATATTTCAAATGCAAATATTAATTTGGAGAGAAATACCTACTGTATATGCACACACTGAAACAGTTTGCTCAGCTATACTGCATCAGTGGTTATTTGATAAGTTATAGCATCACAAGCCGCTCATTTCCATATTCAGCTATTCTGTCTAGTTTTGCCCTGTGAAGATGTTAATAAAACAACTGTTTTACAGATCTGTACTAACAGCTCCTCCTCTGAACCACAAGGATACTCATAGTTATGCAAATTCAGTGTATAAAGTATACCCCAACAAAGAGACACCAAAAATGTAACCCCACTTTTCTAAATCCTATGAAAGTATGATTTTGTTGAACTATGAAGTTAATACCAAGAACAATAATCTAGTTGATAGAAAAAAATTTTCATTTGATATTCATATAATAATCAGTGAAAATTCAGTCTCTGTTTGAAAAGCTAACATGCAAGCATTCTACTCGGCAATTCCCTCCACACAGGGACAGTTTTCAAGTCTAATTCAACATACTTAGCACTCTGCATTGCCGAAAATAAGTATCAAGAGCATAATAATTTAAAAGTTTCTGATTTACAATATGTTTTTCTGCATTGTAAAGAGAAAACAGTATTTAGAAAAGTTGTCAGATAAACCATCTTGATTTTTTTTAAACAAGTAGAAATGAAGAAATTCTTAAAAGTTTTTTCATTAAAAACTGCAGAAGTCAATAAAACAGAAGATAAAGAGCAGAAATGAGAAAACAATGAAAAAGAAAACATGTGTGTGGACTAACAGAAAACAAAAGAAACAGACGAAAACAAATTATTAAAAAGAAGAGAAAAAAAGACATGGCTTACTAAACAAGCAAAATGACCTACAGAGGAGAAAATATACATGGGTGATTGTCAGATTTTGTAGGTCAAACCTGAACGATCTTGGATCTGACCTATAAACTAACACAAGGCAAAAGACACAAAATGAGAACTGAAATTGGATTTGCAGTGCTCTTCTGATACCGGTGTCTTGAGACGACAGATGCTTATTTCAGACTGCATGCTAAAATTATCCTCTACTTCAAACAGTCTGCATTTATGTTTCAGAAGAAACATTTAATCTCCGAGTTCTATTGTTCTTCACTTCAAACTGATCTTAAGAGAAAAATGGAATAAAACACAATGCTAACGTACTCCTCTAAAGGGAAAACGATACCTTTTTGGGTATTCAAAAGGCTTGTCTTACTGCTCGTGGATTCTTTGCCTGGCTACTCTGCAGTGAGTTGAAACACACAGGAGGTGCACTTTTCACTTAATCTTTCATGTATTTGTTCCCACTCAAGAAGAATTTTACGAGCTCTGCTTACAGAATTATTAAAAAATGACAATGTTTCTGCTACAAAGGAGAAGGTTTCCCAATGGTGTAACATCTGAAAACACTGGTTTGCACCAAAGGACTGATGCAGATCCAGTATGTGTAGGATGGAATTGCATTAGTGTTTCCCTTCAAAAACACACTCCTGATCTTGGACCTCCCACTTGTCTGATTTACTGCACTTGAGCTTGCATGATGGAGCGGTCTGAGAGGATGCAAACCAAATATCATTAGAATACCACTGAAAGAGAAGATGCACAATTTTTAAATTTCAACTACTAAGAACCATTCAGTCCACAGGATCAGACTAGAGATGGTCACTAGTAGAATGCCAGAAACATAAATAGCGTGGATGGTAGATCCTCACCACCAACTGGTTTTGTATTCAGATGTCCTATGTGTGTTAATGTAGACATAGCTGTGAACCACAACTTGGTGTTCTGTGAGAAGATTTAAAGGGTAAAGACATCTTCATTGCAATTCAAGCACCATCTCAGTCTACTACTCTTAGTTTATCAAAAAAGAATCTTTCATCTCACCCAGACCTCACAGAATGCTGTCGAGAATTTCCATATTTTTTTCATTGGCTTCACAAGACCCAAACTTGAAAGATCAACGTGGACCTGCCTGACTTGGCAGTCTACCTTTTGTATCAGAGAAAGAAATTTAACTTTACTATTTGGTACTACAAAAATGTGTCCTCTTCCACCGTTGTGTCGCTGCTTTTTGTGAACATCAGAGCTTCTCCATTTTGTTTGTCTTAGTCCTGGGCTAGGCTGCCCTGTGGTCATAGTTCTCAGCTGCAGTCTAGTCTTTCCTCTGCCAGCCCAATGTCAATGCAGAGAATAAAAAAAGAGCCAAGACCTTTTAAGCAGAGTGGGTGAAAGACTGTTAGTTTTAGGTGAAATTGTCAACACACAAAACATTCCCCAGATTAATCTAAGCACTTATTGCATTCCCCACTTTTGAATTATTCAGGAATAAGTCCTTGTTTTAAAAGAGGAACTTTTTGTGGGTAAGTGCAAACAGGAGCTTACGCAAGACACAGAAGGGAGATGTTGAACTGAAATTCAGCTTACGGTTACAGAGAAACTAAAATGGGACACAAACAGAGCTCAAAATGTTTCTTAAGTAAGAGTTACTGTTTTAGAGCTGTTGAGTTCAATAAGAACATCAGAAAATAAATTTGAGAACAATATAAAACCTTTGTCTTTGTGTTTCTCCTGGAAGAAATCACAGAGATATGTAGGGTGCTGCATAATGCCCTGATGCTGTGATGGTAATTACGGAAATTATGTCAGTTCTTAGGATTCACTATTCCTTTCTCCATTTCCCTTTGTTGGGATTGGAGTAAGGTATGTACAGCTATACTGTGTGATAGCAGGCAGACAGACTTACTGCCATTTCATAAGTACAGATCTGTAGGAAGAGGCTCTCTCTTCCTTAGAGACACATTATAGAAAAATAGTTAGAGACCCTTGGTCTTTGTACTTCATATAAGAAGATTCATAGATTTAATACAGGAAGAGACCTGCTTACACTGTGCTCGCATGCTAATGCGAGCATCGTACTCAGAAGGTCCTTAGATCATGCAAGATGAAGAGTTCTGCTGACTGCAGGTAACCACAGATTTCATTCAAGTTGACTGGATCTTGTGGCAGTTACCTCTTTTCTGGAGGATTTGATTTTGCCTTCCATTCTTTTTAAGCCTAGTTCACCCCTGTGCCTTTGTGTAACTACACTTAAAGCAGTTTGTCTCTACCGTACCTGGAGAAGATTTAACTTGAGAAACATCTCCAACCTGTTTTCATTTACTTCTTTCATTACTTCTGCATCCCTACGACAGTAGATGCAGTATCAAACAGCTTCTTGTGCCATGCATGCTCTGATGCTTCTCCAGTTGAAAACCGGGTGGTTTGATTTGTACATACATTAAGGAAGGAGTTTTACACTGCAAGCTTGTATCACTTCTGCTGTCCACCATCATCCCCACATATCTGCCAGCATTACTGCTTTCAAAACAAGCTAAGAATAAGTTCACTTTGGTCTGCTAATATAGGCGGGGAAAAATAAAGTAGATTTGAGGCTTGGTACAAACCCAAAAATTGTGATCAAACTATATAGTTAGTAAATTGTTTGTCTAAATCTTTCATGTATGATGAAAGATTATTATCATAATTCATTAGCAAATTACAGACTTTGTAATGCAGGCAGTCACAAATTTGGCTTTGTATCAATCATTTTAGACCAGCTGGGTAGAAATTAACACAACTCTAGGATACATAAAATGAAGTGCTCTTTCATTTTTAATTCACTGGAAACTTTGAAGGAAAGAAATGGAAGCTCTTTCAAAAAATGTCAGTTTTCCCTGATTTTTGTAAATCACTCCATTTCACTGCAGAGGTATAGAGGCACACACACACAGAGTAACTGCTCAAACTAAATAAAATATAAAGTATATGAAAAAGAAAAAACAGTGCAGTTTAAAAATCCCTTTCTTTCATTGTTTCTGAGGCAGTCATACGCGTCAGTGATCACCAGAACAATTATTAAACAAACACAAAAGCT